>OY992894.1:98266478-98578978 GCA_963921405.1 Cepaea hortensis
TCCCAGGACATGTAACACAATGACCGACAGTGACAGTGTCCCAGGACATGTAACACAATGACCGACAGTGACAGTGTCCCAGGACATGTAACACAATGACTGACAGTGACAGTGTCCCAGGACATGAAACACAATGACTGACAGTGACAGTGTCCCAGGACATGTAACACAATGACTGACAGTGACAGTGTCCCAGGACATGTAACACAATGACCAACAATGACAGTGTCCCAGGACATGTAACACAATGACTAACAGTGACAGTGTCCCAGGACATGTAACACAATGACCAACAATGACAGTGTCCCAGGACATGTAACACAATGACTAACAGTGACAGTGTCCCAGGACATGTAACACAATGACTAACAGTGACAGTGACCCAGGACATGTAACACAATGACCGACAGTGTCCCAGGACATGTAACACAATGACTGACAGTGACAGTGTCCCAGGACATGCAACACAATGACTGACAGTGACAGTGTCCCAGGACATGTAACACAATGACTGATAGTGACAGTGTCCCAGGACATGTAACACAATGACCAAATATGACAGTGTCCCAGGACATGTAACACAATGACCAACAGTGACAGTGTCCCAGGACATGTAACACAATGACCAACAATGACAGTGTCCCAGGACATGTAACACAATGACTAACAGTGACAGTGTCCCAGGACATGTAACACAATGACTGACAGTGACAGTGTCCTAGGACATGTAACACAATGACCAACAATGACAGTGTCCCGGGACATGTAACACAATGACTGACAGTGACAGTGTCCCAGGACATATAACACAATGACCAACAATGACAGTGTCCCAGGACATGTAACACAATGACCAACAATGACAGTGTCCCAGGACATGTAACACAATGACTGACAGTGACAGTGTCCCAGGACATGTAACACAATGACTGACAGTGACAGTGTCCCAGGACATGTAACACAATGACTAACAGTGATAGTGTCCCAGAACATGTAACACAATGACTGACAGTGACAGTGTCCCAGGACATATAACACAATGACCAACAATGACAGTGTCCCAGGACATGTAACACAATGACTGACAGTGACAGTGTCCCAGGACATGTAACACAATGACTGACAGTGACAGTGTCCCAGGACATGTAACACAATGACTGACAGTGACAGTGTCACAGGACATGTAACACGACTGACAGTGACAGTGTCCCAGGACATGTAACACAATGACTGACAGTGACAGTGTCCTAGGACATGTAACACAATGACTGACAGTGACAGTGTCACAGGACATGTAACACGACTGACAGTGACAGTGTCCCAGGACATGTAACACAATGACTGACAGTGACAGTGTCCCAGGACATGTAACACAATGACTGACAGTGACAGTGTCCCAGGACATGTAACACAATGACTGACAGTGACAGTGTCCCAAGACATGTAACACAATGACTGACAGTGACAGTGTCCCAGGACATGTAACACAATGACCAACTATGACAGTGTCCCAGGACATGTAACACAATGACCAACAGTGACAGTGTCCCAGGACATGTAACACAATGACCAACAATGACAGTGTCCCAGGACATGTAACACAATGACTAACAGTGACAGTGTCCTAGGACATGTAACACAATGACTGACAGTGACAGTGTCCCAGGACATGTAACACAATGACTGACAGTGACAGTGTCCCAGGACATGTAACACAATGACTGACAGTGACAGTGTCCCAGGACATGTAACACAATGACCAACAATGACAGTGTCCCAGGACATGTAACACAATGACCAACAGTGACAGTGTCCCAGGACATGTAACACAATGACCAACAATGACAGTGTCCCAGGACATGTAACACAATGACTAACAGTGACAGTGTCCCAGGACATGTAACACAATGACTGACAGTGTCCCAGGACATGTAACACAATGACTGACAGTGTCACAGGACATGTAACACAATGACTGACAGTGACAGTGTCCCAGGACATGCAACACAATGACTGACAGTGACAGTGTCCCAGGACATGTAACACAATGACTGACAGTGACAGTGTCACAGGACATGTAACACGACTGACAGTGACAGTGTCCCAGGACATGTAACACAATGACTGACAGTGACAGTGTCCCAGGACATGTAACACAATGACTGACAGTGACAGTGTCCCAGGACATGTAACACAATGACTGACAGTGACAGTGTCCCAGGACATGTAACACAATGACCAACAATGACAGTGTCCCAGGACATGTAACACAATGACTAACAGTGACAGTGTCCCAGGACATGTAACACAATGACTGACAGTGACAGTGTCCCAGGACATGTAACACAATGACTGACAGTGACAGTGTCCCAGGACATGTAACACAATGACTGACAGTGTCCCAGGACATGTAACACAATGACCAACAATGACAGTGTCCCAGGACATGTAACACAATGACCAACAGTGACAGTGTCCCAGGACATGTAACACAATGACCAACAATGACAGTGTCCCAGGACATGTAACACAATGACTAACAGTGACAGTGTCCCAGGACATGTAACACAATGACTGAAAGTGTCCCAGGACATGTAACACAATGACTGACAGTGACAGTGTCCCAGGACATGCAACACAATGACTGACAGTGACAGTGTCCCAGGACATGTAACACAATGACTGACAGTGACAGTGTCACAGGACATGTAACACGACTGACAGTGACAGTGTCCCAGGACATGTAACACAATGACTGACAGTGACAGTGTCCCAGGACATGTAACACAATGACTGACAGTGACAGTGTCCCAAGACATGTAACACAATGACTGACAGTGACAGTGTCCTAGGACATGCAACACAATGACTGACAGTGAGAGTGTCCCAGGACATGTAACACAATGACTGACAGTGACAGTGTCCCAGGACATGTAACACAATGACTGACAGTGACAGTGTCCCAGGACATGTAACACAATGACTGACAGTGACCCAAGACATGTAACACAATGACTGACAGTGACAGTGTCCCAGGACATGTAACACAATGACTGACAGTGACAGTGTCCCAGGACATGTAACATAATGACTGACAGTGACAGTGTTCCAGGACATGTAACACAATGACTGACAGTGACAGTGTCCTAGGACATGTAACACAATGACTGACAGTGACAGTGTCCCAGGACATGTAACACAATGACTGACAGTGACAGTGTCCCAGGACATGTAACACAATGACTGACAGTGACAGTGTCCCAGGACATGCAACACAATGACTGACAGTGACAGTGTCCCAGGACATGTAACACAATGACCAACATTGACAGTGTCCCAGGACATGTAACACAATGACTAACAGTGACAGTGTCCCAGGACATGTAACACAATGACTAACAGTGACAGTGTCCCAGGACATGTAACACAATGACCGACAGTGTCCCAGGACATGTAACACAATGACTGACAGTGACAGTGTCCCAGGACATGTAACACAATGACTGACAGTGACAGTGTCCCAGATCATGTAACACAATGACTGACAGTGACAGTGTCCCAGATCATGTAACACAATGACTGACAGTGACAGTGTCCCAGGACATGTAACACAATGACTGACAGTGACAATGTCCCAGGACATGTAACACAATGACCGACAGTGACAGTGTCCCAGGACATGTAACACAATGACCGACAGTGACAGTGTCCCAGGACATGTAACACAATGACTGACAGTGACAGTGTCCCAGGACATGAAACACAATGACTGACAGTGACAGTGTCCCAGGACATGTAACACAATGACTGACAGTGACAGTGTCCCAGGACATGTAACACAATGACCAACAATGACAGTGTCCCAGGACATGTAACACAATGACTAACAGTGACAGTGTCCCAGGACATGTAACACAATGACCAACAATGACAGTGTCCCAGGACATGTAACACAATGACTAACAGTGACAGTGTCCCAGGACATGTAACACAATGACTAACAGTGACAGTGACCCAGGACATGTAACACAATGACCGACAGTGTCCCAGGACATGTAACACAATGACTGACAGTGACAGTGTCCCAGGACATGCAACACAATGACTGACAGTGACAGTGTCCCAGGACATGTAACACAATGACTGATAGTGACAGTGTCCCAGGACATGTAACACAATGACCAAATATGACAGTGTCCCAGGACATGTAACACAATGACCAACAGTGACAGTGTCCCAGGACATGTAACACAATGACCAACAATGACAGTGTCCCAGGACATGTAACACAATGACTAACAGTGACAGTGTCCCAGGACATGTAACACAATGACTGACAGTGACAGTGTCCTAGGACATGTAACACAATGACCAACAATGACAGTGTCCCGGGACATGTAACACAATGACTGACAGTGACAGTGTCCCAGGACATATAACACAATGACCAACAATGACAGTGTCCCAGGACATGTAACACAATGACTGACAGTGACAGTGTCCCAGGACATGTAACACAATGACCGACAGTGTCCCAGGACATGTAACACAATGACTGACAGTGACAGTGTCCCAGGACATGCAACACAATGACTGACAGTGACAGTGTCCCAGGACATGTAACACAATGACTGATAGTGACAGTGTCCCAGGACATGTAACACAATGACCAACTATGACAGTGTCCCAGGACATGTAACACAATGACCAACAGTGACAGTGTCCCAGGACATGTAACACAATGACCAACAATGACAGTGTCCCAGGACATGTAACACAATGACTAACAGTGACAGTGTCCCAGGACATGTAACACAATGACTGACAATGACAGTGTCCCGGGACATGTAACACAATGACTGACAGTGACAGTGTCCCAGGACATATAACACAATGACCAACAATGACAGTGTCCCAGGACATGTAACACAATGACTGACAGTGACAGTGTCCCAGGACATGTAACACAATGACTGACAGTGACAGTGTCCCAGGACATGTAACACAATGACTAACAGTGATAGTGTCCCAGAACATGTAACACAATGACTGACAGTGACAGTGTCCCAGGACATATAACACAATGACCAACAATGACAGTGTCCCAGGACATGTAACACAATGACTGACAGTGACAGTGTCCCAGGACATATAACACAATGACCAACAATGACAGTGTCCCAGGACATGTAACACAATGACTGACAGTGACAGTGTCCCAGGACATGTAACACAATGACTGACAGTGACAGTGTCCCAGGACATGTAACACAATGACTGACAGTGACAGTGTCCCAGGACATGTAACACAATGACCAACAATGACAGTGTCCCAGGACATGTAACACAATGACTAACAGTGACAGTGTCCCAGGACATGTAACACAATGACTAACAGTGACAGTGTCCCAGGACATGTAACACAATGACCGACAGTGTCCCAGGACATGTAACACAATGACTGACAGTGACAGTGTCCCAGGACATGCAACAACATGACTGACAGTGACAGTGTCCCAGGACATGTAACACAATGACTGACAGTGACAGTGTCCCAGGACATGTAACACAATGACCAACTATGACAGTGTCCCAGGACATGTAACACAATGACCAACAGTGACAGTGTCCCAGGACATGTAACACAATGACCAACAATGACAGTGTCCCAGGACATGTAACACAATGACTAACAGTGACAGTGTCCTAGGACATGTAACACAATGACTGACAGTGACAGTGTCCCAGGACATGTAACACAATGACTGACAGTGACAGTGTCCCAGGACATGTAACACAATGACTGACAGTGACAGTGTCCCAGGACATGTAACACAATGACCAACAATGACAGTGTCCCAGGACATGTAACACAATGACTAACAGTGACAGTGTCCTAGGACATGTAACACAATGACTGACAGTGACAGTGTCCCAGGACATGTAACACAATGACCAACAATGACAGTGTCCCAGGACATGTAACACAATGACTAACAGTGACAGTGTCCCAGGACATGTAACACAATGACTGACAGTGTCCCAGGACATGTAACACAATGACTGACAGTGTCACAGGACATGTAACACAATGACTGACAGTGACAGTGTCCCAGGACATGCAACACAATGACTGACAGTGACAGTGTCCCAGGACATGTAACACAATGACTGACAGTGACAGTGTCACAGGACATGTAACACGCCTGACAGTGACAGTGTCCCAGGACATGTAACACAATGACTGACAGTGACAGTGTCCCAGGACATGTAACACAATGACTGACAGTGACAGTGTCCCAGGACATGTAACACAATGACCGACAGTGACAGTGTCCCAGGACATGTAACACAATGACCAACAATGACAGTGTCCCAGGACATGTAACACAATGACTAACAGTGACAGTGTCCCAGGACATGTAACACAATGACTGACAGTGACAGTGTCCCAGGACATGTAACACAATGACTGACAGTGACAGTGTCCCAGGACATGTAACACAATGACTGAGTGTCCCAGGACATGTAACACAATGACCAACAATGACAGTGTCCCAGGACATGTAACACAATGACCAACAGTGACAGTGTCCCAGGACATGTAACACAATGACCAACAATGACAGTGTCCCAGGACATGTAACACAATGACTAACAGTGACAGTGTCCCAGGACATGTAACACAATGACTGAAAGTGTCCCAGGACATGTAACACAATGACTGACAGTGACAGTGTCCCAGGACATGCAACACAATGACTGACAGTGACAGTGTCCCAGGACATGTAACACAATGACTGACAGTGACAGTGTCACAGGACATGTAACACGACTGACAGTGACAGTGTCCCAGGACATGTAACACAATGACTGACAGTGACAGTGTCCCAGGACATGTAACACAATGACTGACAGTGACAGTGTCCCAGGACATGCAACACAATGACTGACAGTGACAGTGTCCCAGGACATGTAACACAATGACTGATAGTGACAGTGTCCCAGGACATGTAACACAATGACCAACTATGACAGTGTCCCAGGACATGTAACACAATGACCAACAGTGACAGTGTCCCAGGACATGTAACACAATGACCAACAATGACAGTGTCCCAGGACATGTAACACAATGACTAACAGTGACAGTGTCCCAGGACATGTAACACAATGACTGACAATGACAGTGTCCCGGGACATGTAACACAATGACTGACAGTGACAGTGTCCCAGGACATATAACACAATGACCAACAATGACAGTGTCCCAGGACATGTAACACAATGACTGACAGTGACAGTGTCCCAGGACATGTAACACAATGACTGACAGTGACAGTGTCCCAGGACATGTAACACAATGACTAACAGTGATAGTGTCCCAGAACATGTAACACAATGACTGACAGTGACAGTGTCCCAGGACATATAACACAATGACCAACAATGACAGTGTCCCAGGACATGTAACACAATGACTGACAGTGACAGTGTCCCAGGACATATAACACAATGACCAACAATGACAGTGTCCCAGGACATGTAACACAATGACTGACAGTGACAGTGTCCCAGGACATGTAACACAATGACTGACAGTGACAGTGTCCCAGGACATGTAACACAATGACTGACAGTGACAGTGTCCCAGGACATGTAACACAATGACCAACAATGACAGTGTCCCAGGACATGTAACACAATGACTAACAGTGACAGTGTCCCAGGACATGTAACACAATGACTAACAGTGACAGTGTCCCAGGACATGTAACACAATGACCGACAGTGTCCCAGGACATGTAACACAATGACTGACAGTGACAGTGTCCCAGGACATGCAACAACATGACTGACAGTGACAGTGTCCCAGGACATGTAACACAATGACTGACAGTGACAGTGTCCCAGGACATGTAACACAATGACCAACTATGACAGTGTCCCAGGACATGTAACACAATGACTGACAGTGACAGTGTCCCAGGACATGTAACACAATGACCGACAGTGTCCCAGGACATGTAACACAATGACTGACAGTGACAGTGTCCCAGGACATGCAACACAATGACTGACAGTGACAGTGTCCCAGGACATGTAACACAATGACTGATAGTGACAGTGTCCCAGGACATGTAACACAATGACCAACTATGACAGTGTCCCAGGACATGTAACACAATGACCAACAGTGACAGTGTCCCAGGACATGTAACACAATGACCAACAATGACAGTGTCCCAGGACATGTAACACAATGACTAACAGTGACAGTGTCCCAGGACATGTAACACAATGACTGACAATGACAGTGTCCCGGGACATGTAACACAATGACTGACAGTGACAGTGTCCGAGGACATATAACACAATGACCAACAATGACAGTGTCCCAGGACATGTAACACAATGACTGACAGTGACAGTGTCCCAGGACATGTAACACAATGACTGACAGTGACAGTGTCCCAGGACATGTAACACAATGACTAACAGTGATAGTGTCCCAGAACATGTAACACAATGACTGACAGTGACAGTGTCCCAGGACATATAACACAATGACCAACAATGACAGTGTCCCAGGACATGTAACACAATGACTGACAGTGACAGTGTCCCAGGACATATAACACAATGACCAACAATGACAGTGTCCCAGGACATGTAACACAATGACTGACAGTGACAGTGTCCCAGGACATGTAACACAATGACTGACAGTGACAGTGTCCCAGGACATGTAACACAATGACTGACAGTGACAGTGTCCCAGGACATGTAACACAATGACCAACAATGACAGTGTCCCAGGACATGTAACACAATGACTAACAGTGACAGTGTCCCAGGACATGTAACACAATGACTAACAGTGACAGTGTCCCAGGACATGTAACACAATGACCGACAGTGTCCCAGGACATGTAACACAATGACTGACAGTGACAGTGTCCCAGGACATGCAACAACATGACTGACAGTGACAGTGTCCCAGGACATGTAACACAATGACTGACAGTGACAGTGTCCCAGGACATGTAACACAATGACCAACTATGACAGTGTCCCAGGACATGTAACACAATGACCAACAGTGACAGTGTCCCAGGACATGTAACACAATGACCAACAATGACAGTGTCCCAGGACATGTAACACAATGACTAACAGTGACAGTGTCCTAGGACATGTAACACAATGACTGACAGTGACAGTGTCCCAGGACATGTAACACAATGACTGACAGTGACAGTGTCCCAGGACATGTAACACAATGACTGACAGTGACAGTGTCCCAGGACATGTAACACAATGACCAACAATGACAGTGTCCCAGGACATGTAACACAATGACCAACAGTGACAGTGTCCCAGGACATGTAACACAATGACCAACAATGACAGTGTCCCAGGACATGTAACACAATGACCAACTATGACAGTGTCCCAGGACATGTAACACAATGACTGACAGTGACAGTGTCCCAGGACATGTAACACAATGACCGACAGTGTCCCAGGACATGTAACACAATGACTGACAGTGACAGTGTCCCAGGACATGCAACACAATGACTGACAGTGACAGTGTCCCAGGACATGTAACACAATGACTGATAGTGACAGTGTCCCAGGACATGTAACACAATGACCAACTATGACAGTGTCCCAGGACATGTAACACAATGACCAACAGTGACAGTGTCCCAGGACATGTAACACAATGACCAACAATGACAGTGTCCCAGGACATGTAACACAATGACTAACAGTGACAGTGTCCCAGGACATGTAACACAATGACTGACAATGACAGTGTCCCGGGACATGTAACACAATGACTGACAGTGACAGTGTCCCAGGACATATAACACAATGACCAACAATGACAGTGTCCCAGGACATGTAACACAATGACTGACAGTGACAGTGTCCCAGGACATGTAACACAATGACTGACAGTGACAGTGTCCCAGGACATGTAACACAATGACTAACAGTGATAGTGTCCCAGAACATGTAACACAATGACTGACAGTGACAGTGTCCCAGGACATATAACACAATGACCAACAATGACAGTGTCCCAGGACATGTAACACAATGACTGACAGTGACAGTGTCCCAGGACATATAACACAATGACCAACAATGACAGTGTCCCAGGACATGTAACACAATGACTGACAGTGACAGTGTCCCAGGACATGTAACACAATGACTGACAGTGACAGTGTCCCAGGACATGTAACACAATGACTGACAGTGACAGTGTCCCAGGACATGTAACACAATGACCAACAATGACAGTGTCCCAGGACATGTAACACAATGACTAACAGTGACAGTGTCCCAGGACATGTAACACAATGACTAACAGTGACAGTGTCCCAGGACATGTAACACAATGACCGACAGTGTCCCAGGACATGTAACACAATGACTGACAGTGACAGTGTCCCAGGACATGCAACAACATGACTGACAGTGACAGTGTCCCAGGACATGTAACACAATGACTGACAGTGACAGTGTCCCAGGACATGTAACACAATGACCAACTATGACAGTGTCCCAGGACATGTAACACAATGACCAACAGTGACAGTGTCCCAGGACATGTAACACAATGACCAACAATGACAGTGTCCCAGGACATGTAACACAATGACTAACAGTGACAGTGTCCTAGGACATGTAACACAATGACTGACAGTGACAGTGTCCCAGGACATGTAACACAATGACTGACAGTGACAGTGTCCCAGGACATGTAACACAATGACTGACAGTGACAGTGTCCCAGGACATGTAACACAATGACCAACAATGACAGTGTCCCAGGACATGTAACACAATGACCAACAGTGACAGTGTCCCAGGACATGTAACACAATGACCAACAATGACAGTGTCCCAGGACATGTAACACAATGACTAACAGTGACAGTGTCCCAGGACATGTAACACAATGACTGACAGTGTCCCAGGACATGTAACACAATGACTGACAGTGTCACAGGACATGTAACACAATGACTGACAGTGACAGTGTCCCAGGACATGCAACACAATGACTGACAGTGACAGTGTCCCAGGACATGTAACACAATGACTGACAGTGACAGTGTCACAGGACATGTAACACGCCTGACAGTGACAGTGTCCCAGGACATGTAACACAATGACTGACAGTGACAGTGTCCCAGGACATGTAACACAATGACTGACAGTGACAGTGTCCCAGGACATGTAACACAATGACCGACAGTGACAGTGTCCCAGGACATGTAACACAATGACCAACAATGACAGTGTCCCAGGACATGTAACACAATGACTAACAGTGACAGTGTCCCAGGACATGTAACACAATGACTGACAGTGACAGTGTCCCAGGACATGTAACACAATGACTGACAGTGACAGTGTCCCAGGACATGTAACACAATGACTGAGTGTCCCAGGACATGTAACACAATGACCAACAATGACAGTGTCCCAGGACATGTAACACAATGACCAACAGTGACAGTGTCCCAGGACATGTAACACAATGACCAACAATGACAGTGTCCCAGGACATGTAACACAATGACTAACAGTGACAGTGTCCCAGGACATGTAACACAATGACTGAAAGTGTCCCAGGACATGTAACACAATGACTGACAGTGACAGTGTCCCAGGACATGCAACACAATGACTGACAGTGACAGTGTCCCAGGACATGTAACACAATGACTGACAGTGACAGTGTCACAGGACATGTAACACGACTGACAGTGACAGTGTCCCAGGACATGTAACACAATGACTGACAGTGACAGTGTCCCAGGACATGTAACACAATGACTGACAGTGACAGTGTCCCAGGACATGTAACACAATGACTGACAGTGACAGTGTCCCAGGACATGTAACACAATGACTGACAGTGACAGTGTCCCAGGACATGTAACACAATGACTGACAGTGACAGTGTCCCAGGACATGTAACACAATGACTGACAGTGACAGTGTCCCAGGACATGTAACACAATGACTGACAGTGACAGTGTCCCAGGACATGTAACACAATGACTGACAGTGACAGTGTCCCAGGACATGTAACACAATGACTGACAGTGACAGTGTCCCAGGACATGTAACACAATGACTGACAGTGACAGTGTCCCAGGACATGTAACACAATGACTGACAGTGACAGTGTCCCAGGACATGTAACACAATGACCAACAATGACAGTGTCCCAGGACATGTAACACAATGACCAACAGTGACAGTGTCCCAGGACATGTAACACAATGACCAACAATGACAGTGTCCCAGGACATGTAACACAATGACTAACAGTGACAGTGTCCCAGGACATGTAACACAATGACTAACAGTGACAGTGACCCAGGACATGTAACACAATGACCGACAGTGTCCCAGGACATGTAACACAATGACTGACAGTGACAGTGTCCCAGGACATGCAACACAATGACTGACAGTGACAGTGTCCCAGGACATGTAACACAATGACTGATAGTGACAGTGTCCCAGGACATGTAACACAATGACCAAATATGACAGTGTCCCAGGACATGTAACACAATGACCAACAGTGACAGTGTCCCAGGACATGTAACACAATGACCAACAATGACAGTGTCCCAGGACATGTAACACAATGACTAACAGTGACAGTGTCCCAGGACATGTAACACAATGACTGACAGTGACAGTGTCCTAGGACATGTAACACAATGACCAACAATGACAGTGTCCCGGGACATGTAACACAATGACTGACAGTGACAGTGTCCCAGGACATATAACACAATGACCAACAATGACAGTGTCCCAGGACATGTAACACAATGACCAACAATGACAGTGTCCCAGGACATGTAACACAATGACTGACAGTGACAGTGTCCCAGGACATGTAACACAATGACTGACAGTGACAGTGTCCCAGGACATGTAACACAATGACTAACAGTGATAGTGTCCCAGAACATGTAACACAATGACTGACAGTGACAGTGTCCCAGGACATATAACACAATGACCAACAATGACAGTGTCCCAGGACATGTAACACAATGACTGACAGTGACAGTGTCCCAGGACATGTAACACAATGACTGACAGTGACAGTGTCCCAGGACATGTAACACAATGACTGACAGTGACAGTGTCACAGGACATGTAACACGACTGACAGTGACAGTGTCCCAGGACATGTAACACAATGACTGACAGTGACAGTGTCCTAGGACATGTAACACAATGACTGACAGTGACAGTGTCACAGGACATGTAACACGACTGACAGTGACAGTGTCCCAGGACATGTAACACAATGACTGACAGTGACAGTGTCCCAGGACATGTAACACAATGACTGACAGTGACAGTGTCCCAGGACATGTAACACAATGACTGACAGTGACAGTGTCCCAAGACATGTAACACAATGACTGACAGTGACAGTGTCCCAGGACATGTAACACAATGACTGACAGTGACAGTGTCCCAGGACATGTAACATAATGACTGACAGTGACAGTGTTCCAGGACATGTAACACAATGACTGACAGTGACAGTGTCCTAGGACATGTAACACAATGACTGACAGTGACAGTGTCCCAGGACATGTAACACAATGACTGACAGTGACAGTGTCCCAGGACATGTAACACAATGACTGACAGTGACAGTGTCCCAGAACATGCAACACAATGACTGACAGTGACAGTGTCCCAGGACATGTAACACAATGACCAACAATGACAGTGTCCCAGGACATGTAACACAATGACTAACAGTGACAGTGTCCCAGGACATGTAACACAATGACCGACAGTGTCCCAGGACATGTAACACAATGACTGACAGTGACAGTGTCCCAGGACATGCAACAACATGACTGACAGTGACAGTGTCCCAGGACATGTAACACAATGACTGACAGTGACAGTGTCCCAGGACATGTAACACAATGACCAACTATGACAGTGTCCCAGGACATGTAACACAATGACCAACAGTGACAGTGTCCCAGGACATGTAACACAATGACCAACAATGACAGTGTCCCAGGACATGTAACACAATGACTAACAGTGACAGTGTCCCAGGACATGTAACACAATGACTGACAGTGACAGTGTCCCAGGACATGTAACACAATGACTGACAGTGACAGTGTCCCAGGACATGTAACACAATGACTGACAGTGACAGTGTCCCAGGACATGTAACACAATGACCAACAATGACAGTGTCCCAGGACATGTAACACAATGACCAACAGTGACAGTGTCCCAGGACATGTAACACAATGACCAACAATGACAGTGTCCCAGGACATGTAACACAATGACTAACAGTGACAGTGTCCCAGGACATGTAACACAATGACTGACAGTGTCCCAGGACATGTAACACAATGACTGACAGTGTCACAGGACATGTAACACAATGACTGACAGTGACAGTGTCCCAGGACATGAAACACAATGACTGACAGTGACAGTGTCCCAGGACATGTAACACAATGACTGACAGTGACAGTGTCACAGGACATGTAACACGATTGACAGTGACAGTGTCCCAGGACATGTAACACAATGACTGACAGTGACAGTGTCCCAGGACATGTAACACAATGACTGACAGTGACAGTGTCCCAGGACATGTAACACAATGACTGACAGTGACAGTGTTCCAGGACATGTAACACAATGACCAACAATGACAGTGTCCCAGGACATGTAACACAATGACTAACAGTGACAGTGTCCCAGGACATGTAACACAATGACTGACAGTGACAGTGTCCCAGGACATGTAACACAATGACTGACAGTGACAGTGTCCCAGGACATGTAACACAATGACTGACAGTGACAGTGTCCCAGGACATGTAACACAATGACTGAGTGTCCCAGGACATGTAACACAATGACCAACAATGACAGTGTCCCAGGACATGTAACACAATGACCAACAGTGACAGTGTCCCAGGACATGTAACACAATGACCAACAATGACAGTGTCCCAGGACATGTAACACAATGACTAACAGTGACAGTGTCCCAGGACATGTAACACAATGACTGAAAGTGTCCCAGGACATGTAACACAATGACTGACAGTGACAGTGTCCCAGGACATGCAACACAATGACTGACAGTGACAGTGTCCCAGGACATGTAACACAATGACTGACAGTGACAGTGTCACAGGACATGTAACACGACTGACAGTGACAGTGTCCCAGGACATGTAACACAATGACTGACAGTGACAGTGTCCCAGGACATGTAACACAATGACTGACAGTGACAGTGTCCCAGGACATGTAACACAATGACTGACAGTGACAGTGTCCTAGGACATGCAACACAATGACTGACAGTGAGAGTGTCCCAGGACATGTAACACAATGACTGACAGTGACAGTGTCCCAGGACATGTAACACAATGACTGACAGTGACAGTGTCCCAGGACATGTAACACAATGACTGACAGTGACAGTGTCCCAAGACATGTAACACAATGACTGACAGTGACAGTGTCCCAGGACATGTAACACAATGACTGACAGTGACAGTGTCCCAGGACATGTAACATAATGACTGACAGTGACAGTGTTCCAGGACATGTAACACAATGACTGACAGTGACAGTGTCCTAGGACATGTAACACAATGACTGACAGTGACAGTGTCCCAGGACATGTAACACAATGACTGACAGTGACAGTGTCCCAGGACATGTAACACAATGACTGACAGTGACAGTGTCCCAGGACATGCAACACAATGACTGACAGTGACAGTGTCCCAGGACATGTAACACAATGACCAACAATGACAGTGTCCCAGGACATGTAACACAATGACTAACAGTGACAGTGTCCCAGGACATGTAACACAATGACTAACAGTGACAGTGTCCCAGGACATGTAACACAATGACCGACAGTGTCCCAGGACATGTAACACAATGACTGACAGTGACAGTGTCCCAGGACATGTAACACAATGACTGACAGTGACAGTGTCCCAGATCATGTAACACAATGACTGACAGTGACAGTGTCCCAGATCATGTAACACAATGACTGACAGTGACAGTGTCCCAGGACATGTAACACAATGACTGACAGTGACAATGTCCCAGGACATGTAACACAATGACCGACAGTGACAGTGTCCCAGGACATGTAACACAATGACCGACAGTGACAGTGTCCCAGGACATGTAACACAATGACTGACAGTGACAGTGTCCCAGGACATGAAACACAATGACTGACAGTGACAGTGTCCCAGGACATGTAACACAATGACTGACAGTGACAGTGTCCCAGGACATGTAACACAATGACCAACAATGACAGTGTCCCAGGACATGTAACACAATGACTAACAGTGACAGTGTCCCAGGACATGTAACACAATGACCAACAATGACAGTGTCCCAGGACATGTAACACAATGACTAACAGTGACAGTGTCCCAGGACATGTAACACAATGACTAACAGTGACAGTGACCCAGGACATGTAACACAATGACCGACAGTGTCCCAGGACATGTAACACAATGACTGACAGTGACAGTGTCCCAGGACATGCAACACAATGACTGACAGTGACAGTGTCCCAGGACATGTAACACAATGACTGATAGTGACAGTGTCCCAGGACATGTAACACAATGACCAAATATGACAGTGTCCCAGGACATGTAACACAATGACCAACAGTGACAGTGTCCCAGGACATGTAACACAATGACCAACAATGACAGTGTCCCAGGACATGTAACACAATGACTAACAGTGACAGTGTCCCAGGACATGTAACACAATGACTGACAGTGACAGTGTCCTAGGACATGTAACACAATGACCAACAATGACAGTGTCCCGGGACATGTAACACAATGACTGACAGTGACAGTGTCCCAGGACATATAACACAATGACCAACAATGACAGTGTCCCAGGACATGTAACACAATGACCAACAATGACAGTGTCCCAGGACATGTAACACAATGACTGACAGTGACAGTGTCCCAGGACATGTAACACAATGACTGACAGTGACAGTGTCCCAGGACATGTAACACAATGACTAACAGTGATAGTGTCCCAGAACATGTAACACAATGACTGACAGTGACAGTGTCCCAGGACATATAACACAATGACCAACAATGACAGTGTCCCAGGACATGTAACACAATGACTGACAGTGACAGTGTCCCAGGACATGTAACACAATGACTGACAGTGACAGTGTCCCAGGACACGTAACACAATGACTGACAGTGACAGTGTCACAGGACATGTAACACGACTGACAGTGACAGTGTCCCAGGACATGTAACACAATGACTGACAGTGACAGTGTCCTAGGACATGTAACACAATAACTGACAGTGACAGTGTCACAGGACATGTAACACGACTGACAGTGACAGTGTCCCAGGACATGTAACACAATGACTGACAGTGACAGTGTCCCAGGACATGTAACACAATGACTGACAGTGACAGTGTCCCAGGACATGTAACACAATGACTGACAGTGACAGTGTCCCAAGACATGTAACACAATGACTGACAGTGACAGTGTCCCAGGACATGTAACACAATGACTGACAGTGACAGTGTCCCAGGACATGTAACATAATGACTGACAGTGACAGTGTTCCAGGACATGTAACACAATGACTGACAGTGACAGTGTCCTAGGACATGTAACACAATGACTGACAGTGACAGTGTCCCAGGACATGTAACACAATGACTGACAGTGACAGTGTCCCAGGACATGTAACACAATGACTGACAGTGACAGTGTCCCAGAACATGCAACACAATGACTGACAGTGACAGTGTCCCAGGACATGTAACACAATGACCAACAATGACAGTGTCCCAGGACATGTAACACAATGACTAACAGTGACAGTGTCCCAGGACATGTAACACAATGACTAACAGTGACAGTGTCCCAGGACATGTAACACAATGACCGACAGTGTCCCAGGACATGTAACACAATGACTGACAGTGACAGTGTCCCAGGACATGTAACACAATGACTGACAGTGACAGTGTCCCAGATCATGTAACACAATGACTGACAGTGACAGTGTCCCAGATCATGTAACACAATGACTGACAGTGACAGTGTCCCAGGACATGTAACACAATGACTGACAGTGACAATGTCCCAGGACATGTAACACAATGACCGACAGTGACAGTGTCCCAGGACATGTAACACAATGACCGACAGTGACAGTGTCCCAGGACATGTAACACAATGACTGACAGTGACAGTGTCCCAGGACATGAAACACAATGACTGACAGTGACAGTGTCCCAGGACATGTAACACAATGACTGACAGTGACAGTGTCCCAGGACATGTAACACAATGACCAACAATGACAGTGTCCCAGGACATGTAACACAATGACTAACAGTGACAGTGTCCCAGGACATGTAACACAATGACCAACAATGACAGTGTCCCAGGACATGTAACACAATGACTAACAGTGACAGTGTCCCAGGACATGTAACACAATGACTAACAGTGACAGTGACCCAGGACATGTAACACAATGACCGACAGTGTCCCAGGACATGTAACACAATGACTGACAGTGACAGTGTCCCAGGACATGCAACACAATGACTGACAGTGACAGTGTCCCAGGACATGTAACACAATGACTGATAGTGACAGTGTCCCAGGACATGTAACACAATGACCAAATATGACAGTGTCCCAGGACATGTAACACAATGACCAACAGTGACAGTGTCCCAGGACATGTAACACAATGACCAACAATGACAGTGTCCCAGGACATGTAACACAATGACTAACAGTGACAGTGTCCCAGGACATGTAACACAATGACTGACAGTGACAGTGTCCTAGGACATGTAACACAATGACCAACAATGACAGTGTCCCGGGACATGTAACACAATGACTGACAGTGACAGTCCCAGGACATATAACACAATGACCAACAATGACAGTGTCCCAGGACATGTAACACAATGACCAACAATGACAGTGTCCCAGGACATGTAACACAATGACTGACAGTGACAGTGTCCCAGGACATGTAACACAATGACTGACAGTGACAGTGTCCCAGGACATGTAACACAATGACTAACAGTGATAGTGTCCCAGAACATGTAACACAATGACTGACAGTGACAGTGTCCCAGGACATATAACACAATGACCAACAATGACAGTGTCCCAGGACATGTAACACAATGACTGACAGTGACAGTGTCCCAGGACATGTAACACAATGACTGACAGTGACAGTGTCCCAGGACATGTAACACAATGACTGACAGTGACAGTGTCCCAGGACATGTAACACAATGACCAACAATGACAGTGTCCCAGGACATGTAACACAATGACTAACAGTGACAGTGTCCCAGGACATGTAACACAATGACTAACAGTGACAGTGTCCCAGGACATGTAACACAATGACCGACAGTGTCCCAGGACATGTAACACAATGACTGACAGTGACAGTGTCCCAGGACATGCAACAACATGACTGACAGTGACAGTGTCCCAGGACATGTAACACAATGACTGACAGTGACAGTGTCCCAGGACATGTAACACAATGACCAACTATGACAGTGTCCCAGGACATGTAACACAATGACCAACAGTGACAGTGTCCCAGGACATGTAACACAATGACCAACAATGACAGTGTCCCAGGACATGTAACACAATGACTAACAGTGACAGTGTCCCAGGACATGTAACACAATGACTGACAGTGACAGTGTCCCAGGACATGTAACACAATGACTGACAGTGACAGTGTCCCAGGACATGTAACACAATGACTGACAGTGACAGTGTCCCAGGACATGTAACACAATGACCAACAATGACAGTGTCCCAGGACATGTAACACAATGACCAACAGTGACAGTGTCCGAGGACATGTAACACAATGACCAACAATGACAGTGTCCCAGGACATGTAACACAATGACTAACAGTGACAGTGTCCCAGGACATGTAACACAATGACTGACAGTGTCCCAGGACATGTAACACAATGACTGACAGTGTCACAGGACATGTAACACAATGACTGACAGTGACAGTGTCCCAGGACATGAAACACAATGACTGACAGTGACAGTGTCCCAGGACATGTAACACAATGACTGACAGTGACAGTGTCACAGGACATGTAACACGATTGACAGTGACAGTGTCCCAGGACATGTAACACAATGACTGACAGTGACAGTGTCCCAGGACATGTAACACAATGACTGACAGTGACAGTGTCCCAGGACATGTAACACAATGACTGACAGTGACAGTGTTCCAGGACATGTAACACAATGACCAACAATGACAGTGTCCCAGGACATGTAACACAATGACTAACAGTGACAGTGTCCCAGGACATGTAACACAATGACTGACAGTGACAGTGTCCCAGGACATGTAACACAATGACTGACAGTGACAGTGTCCCAGGACATGTAACACAATGACTGACAGTGACAGTGTCCCAGGACATGTAACACAATGACCAACAATGACAGTGTCCCAGGACATGTAACACAATGAACAACAATGACAGTGTCCCAGGACATGTAACACAATGACCAACAGTGACAGTGTCCCAGGACATGTAACACAATGACTAACAGTGACAGTGTCCCAGGACATGTAACATAATGACTGACAGTGTCCCAGGACATGTAACACAATGACTGACAGTGACAGTGTCCCAGGACATGTAACACAATGACTGACAGTGACAGTGTCCCAGGACATGTAACACAATGACTGACAGTGACAGTGTCCCAGGACATGTAACACGACTGACAGTGACAGTGTCACAGGACATGTAACACAATGACTGACAGTGACAGTGTCCCAGGACATGTAACACAATGACTGACAGTGACAGTGTCCCAGGACATGTAACACAATGACTGACAGTGACAGTGTCCCAGGACATGCAACACAATGACTGACAGTGACAGTGTCCTAGGACATGTAACACAATGACTGACAGTGACAGTGTCCCAGGACATGTAACACAATGACTGACAGTGACAGTGTCCCAGGACATGTAACACAATGACTGACAGTGACAGTGTCCCAGGACATGTAACACAATGACTGACAGTGACAGTGTCCCAGGACATGTAACACAATGACTGACAGTGACAGTGTCCCAGGACATGTAACACAATGACCAACAATGACAGTGTCCCAGGACATGTAACACAATGACTGACAGTGACAGTGTCCCAGGACATGTAACACAATGACTGACAGTGACAGTGTCCCAGATCATGTAACACAATGACTGACAGTGACAGTGTCCCAGATCATGTAACACAATGACTGACAGTGACAGTGTCCCAGGACATGTAACACAATGACTGACAGTGACAGTGTCCCAGGACATGTAACACAATGACTGACAGTGACAGTGTCCCAGGACATGCAACACAATGACTGACAGTGACAGTGTCCCAGGACATGTAACACAATGACCAACAATGACAGTGTCCCAGGACATGTAACACAATGACTAACAGTGACAGTGTCCCAGGACATGTAACACAATGACTAACAGTGACAGTGTCCCAGGACATGTAACACAATGACCGACAGTGTCCCAGGACATGTAACACAATGACTGACAGTGACAGTGTCCCAGGATATGTAACACAATGACTAACAGTGACAGTGTCCCAGGACATGTAACACAATGACCGACAGTGTCACAGGACATGTAACACAATGACTGACAGTGACAGTGTCCCAGGACATGTAACACAATGACCAACAATGACAGTGTCCCAGGACATGTAACACAATGACTAACAGTGCCAGTGTCCCAGGACATGTAACACAATGACTGACAGTGACAGTGTCCCAGGACATGTAACACAATGACTGACAGTGACAGTGTCCCAGGACATGTAACACAATGACTGACAGTGACAGTGTCCCAGGACATGTAACACAATGACCAACAATGACAGTGTCCCAGGACATGTAACACAATGACCAACAGTGACAGTGTCCCAGGACATGTAACACAATGACCAACAATGACAGTGTCCCAGGACATGTAACACAATGACTAACAGTGACAGTGTCCCAGGACATGTAACACAATGACTGACAGTGTCCCAGGACATGTAACACAATGACTGACAGTGTCACAGGACATGTAACACAATGACTGACAGTGACAGTGTCCCAGGACATGTAACACAATGACTGACAGTGACAGTGTCACAGGACATGTAACACGACTGACAGTGACAGTGTCCCAGGACATGTAACACAATGACTGACAGTGACAGTGTCCCAGGACATGTAACACAATGACTGACAGTGACAGTGTCCCAGGACATGTAACACAATGACTGACAGTGACAGTGTCCCAGGACATGTAACACAATGACCAACAATGACAGTGTCCCAGGACATGTAACACAATGACTAACAGTGACAGTGTCCCAGGACATGTAACACAATGACTGACAGTGACAGTGTCCCAGGACATGTAACACAATGACTGACAGTGTCAGTGTCTCAGGACATGTAACACAATGACTGACAGTGTCCCAGGACATGTAACACAATGACCAACAATGACAGTGTCCCAGGACATGTAACACAATGACCAACAGTGACAGTGTCCCAGGACATGTAACACAATGACCAACAATGACAGTGTCCCAGGACATGTAACACAATGACTAACAGTGACAGTGTCCCAGGACATGTAACACAATGACTGAAAGTGTCCCAGGACATGTAACACAATGACTGACAGTGACAGTGTCCCAGGACATGCAACACAATGACTGACAGTGACAGTGTCCCAGGACATGTAACACAATGACTGACAGTGACAGTGTCACAGGACATGTAACACGACTGACAGTGACAGTGTCCCAGGACATGTAACACAATGACTGACAGTGACAGTGTCCCAGGACATGTAACACAATGACTGACAGTGACAGTGTCCCAGGACATGTAACACAATGACTGACAGTGACAGTGTCCCAGGACATGCAACACAATGACTGACAGTGACAGTGTCCCAGGACATGTAACACAATGACTGACAGTGACAGTGTCCCAGGACATGTAACACAATGACTGACAGTGACAGTGTCCCAGGACATGTAACACAATGACTGACAGTGACAGTGTCCCAGGACATGTAACACAATGACTGACAGTGACAGTGTCCCAGGACATGTAACACAATGACTGACAGTGACAGTGTCCCAGGACATGTAACATAATGACTGACAGTGACAGTGTTCCAGGACATGTAACACAATGACTGACAGTGACAGTGTCCTAGGACATGTAACACAATGACTGACAGTGACAGTGTCCCAGGACATGTAACACAATGACTGACAGTGACAGTGTCCCAGGACATGTAACACAATGACTGACAGTGACAGTGTCCCAGGACATGCAACACAATGACTGACAGTGACAGTGTCCCAGGACATGTAACACAATGACCAACAATGACAGTGTCCCAGGACATGTAACACAATGACTAACAGTGACAGTGTCCCAGGACATGTAACACAATGACTAACAGTGACAGTGTCCCAGGACATGTAACACAATGACCGACAGTGTCCCAGGACATGTAACACAATGACTGACAGTGACAGTGTCCCAGGACATGTAACACAATGACTGACAGTGACAGTGTCCCAGATCATGTAACACAATGACTGACAGTGACAGTGTCCCAGATCATGTAACACAATGACTGACAGTGACAGTGTCCCAGGACATGTAACACAATGACTGACAGTGACAGTGTCCCAGGACATGTAACACAATGACCGACAGTGACAGTGTCCCAGGACATGTAACACAATGACCGACAGTGACAGTGTCCCAGGACATGTAACACAATGACTGACAGTGACAGTGTCCCAGGACATGAAACACAATGACTGACAGTGACAGTGTCCCAGGACATGTAACACAATGACTGACAGTGACAGTGTCCCAGGACATGTAACACAATGACCAACAATGACAGTGTCCCAGGACATGTAACACAATGACTAACAGTGACAGTGTCCCAGGACATGTAACACAATGACTAACAGTGACAGTGTCCCAGGACATGTAACACAATGACCGACAGTGTCCCAGGACATGTAACACAATGACTGACAGTGACAGTGTCCCAGGACATGCAACACAATGACTGACAGTGACAGTGTCCCAGGACATGTAACACAATGACTGATAGTGACAGTGTCCCAGGACATGTAACACAATGACCAACTATGACAGTGTCCCAGGACATGTAACACAATGACCAACAGTGACAGTGTCCCAGGACATGTAACACAATGACTAACAGTGACAGTGTCCCAGGACATGTAACACAATGACTGACAGTGACAGTGTCCTAGGACATGTAACACAATGACCAACAATGACAGTGTCCCGGGACATGTAACACAATGACTGACAGTGACAGTGTCCCAGGACATATAACACAATGACCAACAATGACAGTGTCCCAGGACATGTAACACAATGACTGACAGTGACAGTGTCCCAGGACATGTAACACAATGACTGACAGTGACAGTGTCCCAGGACATGTAACACAATGACTAACAGTGATAGTGTCCCAGAACATGTAACACAATGACTGACAGTGACAGTGTCCCAGGACATATAACACAATGACCAACAATGACAGTGTCCCAGGACATGTAACACAATGACTGACAGTGACAATGTCCCAGGACATGTAACACAATGACCGACAGTGACAGTGTCCCAGGACATGTAACACAATGACCGACAGTGACAGTGTCCCAGGACATGTAACACAATGACTGACAGTGACAGTGTCCCAGGACATGAAACACAATGACTGACAGTGACAGTGTCCCAGGACATGTAACACAATGACTGACAGTGACAGTGTCCCAGGACATGTAACACAATGACCAACAATGACAGTGTCCCAGGACATGTAACACAATGACTAACAGTGACAGTGTCCCAGGACATGTAACACAATGACCAACAATGACAGTGTCCCAGGACATGTAACACAATGACTAACAGTGACAGTGTCCCAGGACATGTAACACAATGACTAACAGTGACAGTGACCCAGGACATGTAACACAATGACCGACAGTGTCCCAGGACATGTAACACAATGACTGACAGTGACAGTGTCCCAGGACATGCAACACAATGACTGACAGTGACAGTGTCCCAGGACATGTAACACAATGACTGATAGTGACAGTGTCCCAGGACATGTAACACAATGACCAAATATGACAGTGTCCCAGGACATGTAACACAATGACCAACAGTGACAGTGTCCCAGGACATGTAACACAATGACCAACAATGACAGTGTCCCAGGACATGTAACACAATGACTAACAGTGACAGTGTCCCAGGACATGTAACACAATGACTGACAGTGACAGTGTCCTAGGACATGTAACACAATGACCAACAATGACAGTGTCCCGGGACATGTAACACAATGACTGACAGTGACAGTGTCCCAGGACATATAACACAATGACCAACAATGACAGTGTCCCAGGACATGTAACACAATGACCAACAATGACAGTGTCCCAGGACATGTAACACAATGACTGACAGTGACAGTGTCCCAGGACATGTAACACAATGACTGACAGTGACAGTGTCCCAGGACATGTAACACAATGACTAACAGTGATAGTGTCCCAGAACATGTAACACAATGACTGACAGTGACAGTGTCCCAGGACATATAACACAATGACCAACAATGACAGTGTCCCAGGACATGTAACACAATGACTGACAGTGACAGTGTCCCAGGA
Source organism: Cepaea hortensis (assembly GCA_963921405.1). Classification (NCBI taxonomy): domain Eukaryota; kingdom Metazoa; phylum Mollusca; class Gastropoda; order Stylommatophora; family Helicidae; genus Cepaea; species Cepaea hortensis. The sequence continues at coordinate 98,292,483 of OY992894.1, forward strand.
CATGTAACACAATGACTGACAGTGACAGTGTCCCAGGACACGTAACACAATGACTGACAGTGACAGTGTCACAGGACATGTAACACGACTGACAGTGACAGTGTCCCAGGACATGTAACACAATGACTGACAGTGACAGTGTCCTAGGACATGTAACACAATGACTGACAGTGACAGTGTCACAGGACATGTAACACGACTGACAGTGACAGTGTCCCAGGACATGTAACACAATGACTGACAGTGACAGTGTCCCAGGACATGTAACACAATGACTGACAGTGACAGTGTCCCAGGACATGTAACACAATGACTGACAGTGACAGTGTCCCAAGACATGTAACACAATGACTGACAGTGACAGTGTCCCAGGACATGTAACACAATGACTGACAGTGACAGTGTCCCAGGACATGTAACATAATGACTGACAGTGACAGTGTTCCAGGACATGTAACACAATGACTGACAGTGACAGTGTCCTAGGACATGTAACACAATGACTGACAGTGACAGTGTCCCAGGACATGTAACACAATGACTGACAGTGACAGTGTCCCAGGACATGTAACACAATGACTGACAGTGACAGTGTCCCAGAACATGCAACACAATGACTGACAGTGACAGTGTCCCAGGACATGTAACACAATGACCAACAATGACAGTGTCCCAGGACATGTAACACAATGACTAACAGTGACAGTGTCCCAGGACATGTAACACAATGACTAACAGTGACAGTGTCCCAGGACATGTAACACAATGACCGACAGTGTCCCAGGACATGTAACACAATGACTGACAGTGACAGTGTCCCAGGACATGTAACACAATGACTGACAGTGACAGTGTCCCAGATCATGTAACACAATGACTGACAGTGACAGTGTCCCAGATCATGTAACACAATGACTGACAGTGACAGTGTCCCAGGACATGTAACACAATGACTGACAGTGACAATGTCCCAGGACATGTAACACAATGACCGACAGTGACAGTGTCCCAGGACATGTAACACAATGACCGACAGTGACAGTGTCCCAGGACATGTAACACAATGACTGACAGTGACAGTGTCCCAGGACATGAAACACAATGACTGACAGTGACAGTGTCCCAGGACATGTAACACAATGACTGACAGTGACAGTGTCCCAGGACATGTAACACAATGACCAACAATGACAGTGTCCCAGGACATGTAACACAATGACTAACAGTGACAGTGTCCCAGGACATGTAACACAATGACCAACAATGACAGTGTCCCAGGACATGTAACACAATGACTAACAGTGACAGTGTCCCAGGACATGTAACACAATGACTAACAGTGACAGTGACCCAGGACATGTAACACAATGACCGACAGTGTCCCAGGACATGTAACACAATGACTGACAGTGACAGTGTCCCAGGACATGCAACACAATGACTGACAGTGACAGTGTCCCAGGACATGTAACACAATGACTGATAGTGACAGTGTCCCAGGACATGTAACACAATGACCAAATATGACAGTGTCCCAGGACATGTAACACAATGACCAACAGTGACAGTGTCCCAGGACATGTAACACAATGACCAACAATGACAGTGTCCCAGGACATGTAACACAATGACTAACAGTGACAGTGTCCCAGGACATGTAACACAATGACTGACAGTGACAGTGTCCTAGGACATGTAACACAATGACCAACAATGACAGTGTCCCGGGACATGTAACACAATGACTGACAGTGACAGTCCCAGGACATATAACACAATGACCAACAATGACAGTGTCCCAGGACATGTAACACAATGACCAACAATGACAGTGTCCCAGGACATGTAACACAATGACTGACAGTGACAGTGTCCCAGGACATGTAACACAATGACTGACAGTGACAGTGTCCCAGGACATGTAACACAATGACTAACAGTGATAGTGTCCCAGAACATGTAACACAATGACTGACAGTGACAGTGTCCCAGGACATATAACACAATGACCAACAATGACAGTGTCCCAGGACATGTAACACAATGACTGACAGTGACAGTGTCCCAGGACATGTAACACAATGACTGACAGTGACAGTGTCCCAGGACATGTAACACAATGACTGACAGTGACAGTGTCCCAGGACATGTAACACAATGACCAACAATGACAGTGTCCCAGGACATGTAACACAATGACTAACAGTGACAGTGTCCCAGGACATGTAACACAATGACTAACAGTGACAGTGTCCCAGGACATGTAACACAATGACCGACAGTGTCCCAGGACATGTAACACAATGACTGACAGTGACAGTGTCCCAGGACATGCAACAACATGACTGACAGTGACAGTGTCCCAGGACATGTAACACAATGACTGACAGTGACAGTGTCCCAGGACATGTAACACAATGACCAACTATGACAGTGTCCCAGGACATGTAACACAATGACCAACAGTGACAGTGTCCCAGGACATGTAACACAATGACCAACAATGACAGTGTCCCAGGACATGTAACACAATGACTAACAGTGACAGTGTCCCAGGACATGTAACACAATGACTGACAGTGACAGTGTCCCAGGACATGTAACACAATGACTGACAGTGACAGTGTCCCAGGACATGTAACACAATGACTGACAGTGACAGTGTCCCAGGACATGTAACACAATGACCAACAATGACAGTGTCCCAGGACATGTAACACAATGACCAACAGTGACAGTGTCCGAGGACATGTAACACAATGACCAACAATGACAGTGTCCCAGGACATGTAACACAATGACTAACAGTGACAGTGTCCCAGGACATGTAACACAATGACTGACAGTGTCCCAGGACATGTAACACAATGACTGACAGTGTCACAGGACATGTAACACAATGACTGACAGTGACAGTGTCCCAGGACATGAAACACAATGACTGACAGTGACAGTGTCCCAGGACATGTAACACAATGACTGACAGTGACAGTGTCACAGGACATGTAACACGATTGACAGTGACAGTGTCCCAGGACATGTAACACAATGACTGACAGTGACAGTGTCCCAGGACATGTAACACAATGACTGACAGTGACAGTGTCCCAGGACATGTAACACAATGACTGACAGTGACAGTGTTCCAGGACATGTAACACAATGACCAACAATGACAGTGTCCCAGGACATGTAACACAATGACTAACAGTGACAGTGTCCCAGGACATGTAACACAATGACTGACAGTGACAGTGTCCCAGGACATGTAACACAATGACTGACAGTGACAGTGTCCCAGGACATGTAACACAATGACTGACAGTGACAGTGTCCCAGGACATGTAACACAATGACCAACAATGACAGTGTCCCAGGACATGTAACACAATGAACAACAATGACAGTGTCCCAGGACATGTAACACAATGACCAACAGTGACAGTGTCCCAGGACATGTAACACAATGACTAACAGTGACAGTGTCCCAGGACATGTAACATAATGACTGACAGTGTCCCAGGACATGTAACACAATGACTGACAGTGACAGTGTCCCAGGACATGTAACACAATGACTGACAGTGACAGTGTCCCAGGACATGTAACACAATGACTGACAGTGACAGTGTCCCAGGACATGTAACACGACTGACAGTGACAGTGTCACAGGACATGTAACACAATGACTGACAGTGACAGTGTCCCAGGACATGTAACACAATGACTGACAGTGACAGTGTCCCAGGACATGTAACACAATGACTGACAGTGACAGTGTCCCAGGACATGCAACACAATGACTGACAGTGACAGTGTCCTAGGACATGTAACACAATGACTGACAGTGACAGTGTCCCAGGACATGTAACACAATGACTGACAGTGACAGTGTCCCAGGACATGTAACACAATGACTGACAGTGACAGTGTCCCAGGACATGTAACACAATGACTGACAGTGACAGTGTCCCAGGACATGTAACACAATGACTGACAGTGACAGTGTCCCAGGACATGTAACACAATGACCAACAATGACAGTGTCCCAGGACATGTAACACAATGACTGACAGTGACAGTGTCCCAGGACATGTAACACAATGACTGACAGTGACAGTGTCCCAGATCATGTAACACAATGACTGACAGTGACAGTGTCCCAGATCATGTAACACAATGACTGACAGTGACAGTGTCCCAGGACATGTAACACAATGACTGACAGTGACAGTGTCCCAGGACATGTAACACAATGACTGACAGTGACAGTGTCCCAGGACATGCAACACAATGACTGACAGTGACAGTGTCCCAGGACATGTAACACAATGACCAACAATGACAGTGTCCCAGGACATGTAACACAATGACTAACAGTGACAGTGTCCCAGGACATGTAACACAATGACTAACAGTGACAGTGTCCCAGGACATGTAACACAATGACCGACAGTGTCCCAGGACATGTAACACAATGACTGACAGTGACAGTGTCCCAGGATATGTAACACAATGACTAACAGTGACAGTGTCCCAGGACATGTAACACAATGACCGACAGTGTCACAGGACATGTAACACAATGACTGACAGTGACAGTGTCCCAGGACATGTAACACAATGACCAACAATGACAGTGTCCCAGGACATGTAACACAATGACTAACAGTGCCAGTGTCCCAGGACATGTAACACAATGACTGACAGTGACAGTGTCCCAGGACATGTAACACAATGACTGACAGTGACAGTGTCCCAGGACATGTAACACAATGACTGACAGTGACAGTGTCCCAGGACATGTAACACAATGACCAACAATGACAGTGTCCCAGGACATGTAACACAATGACCAACAGTGACAGTGTCCCAGGACATGTAACACAATGACCAACAATGACAGTGTCCCAGGACATGTAACACAATGACTAACAGTGACAGTGTCCCAGGACATGTAACACAATGACTGACAGTGTCCCAGGACATGTAACACAATGACTGACAGTGTCACAGGACATGTAACACAATGACTGACAGTGACAGTGTCCCAGGACATGTAACACAATGACTGACAGTGACAGTGTCACAGGACATGTAACACGACTGACAGTGACAGTGTCCCAGGACATGTAACACAATGACTGACAGTGACAGTGTCCCAGGACATGTAACACAATGACTGACAGTGACAGTGTCCCAGGACATGTAACACAATGACTGACAGTGACAGTGTCCCAGGACATGTAACACAATGACCAACAATGACAGTGTCCCAGGACATGTAACACAATGACTAACAGTGACAGTGTCCCAGGACATGTAACACAATGACTGACAGTGACAGTGTCCCAGGACATGTAACACAATGACTGACAGTGTCAGTGTCTCAGGACATGTAACACAATGACTGACAGTGTCCCAGGACATGTAACACAATGACCAACAATGACAGTGTCCCAGGACATGTAACACAATGACCAACAGTGACAGTGTCCCAGGACATGTAACACAATGACCAACAATGACAGTGTCCCAGGACATGTAACACAATGACTAACAGTGACAGTGTCCCAGGACATGTAACACAATGACTGAAAGTGTCCCAGGACATGTAACACAATGACTGACAGTGACAGTGTCCCAGGACATGCAACACAATGACTGACAGTGACAGTGTCCCAGGACATGTAACACAATGACTGACAGTGACAGTGTCACAGGACATGTAACACGACTGACAGTGACAGTGTCCCAGGACATGTAACACAATGACTGACAGTGACAGTGTCCCAGGACATGTAACACAATGACTGACAGTGACAGTGTCCCAGGACATGTAACACAATGACTGACAGTGACAGTGTCCCAGGACATGCAACACAATGACTGACAGTGACAGTGTCCCAGGACATGTAACACAATGACTGACAGTGACAGTGTCCCAGGACATGTAACACAATGACTGACAGTGACAGTGTCCCAGGACATGTAACACAATGACTGACAGTGACAGTGTCCCAGGACATGTAACACAATGACTGACAGTGACAGTGTCCCAGGACATGTAACACAATGACTGACAGTGACAGTGTCCCAGGACATGTAACATAATGACTGACAGTGACAGTGTTCCAGGACATGTAACACAATGACTGACAGTGACAGTGTCCTAGGACATGTAACACAATGACTGACAGTGACAGTGTCCCAGGACATGTAACACAATGACTGACAGTGACAGTGTCCCAGGACATGTAACACAATGACTGACAGTGACAGTGTCCCAGGACATGCAACACAATGACTGACAGTGACAGTGTCCCAGGACATGTAACACAATGACCAACAATGACAGTGTCCCAGGACATGTAACACAATGACTAACAGTGACAGTGTCCCAGGACATGTAACACAATGACTAACAGTGACAGTGTCCCAGGACATGTAACACAATGACCGACAGTGTCCCAGGACATGTAACACAATGACTGACAGTGACAGTGTCCCAGGACATGTAACACAATGACTGACAGTGACAGTGTCCCAGATCATGTAACACAATGACTGACAGTGACAGTGTCCCAGATCATGTAACACAATGACTGACAGTGACAGTGTCCCAGGACATGTAACACAATGACTGACAGTGACAGTGTCCCAGGACATGTAACACAATGACCGACAGTGACAGTGTCCCAGGACATGTAACACAATGACCGACAGTGACAGTGTCCCAGGACATGTAACACAATGACTGACAGTGACAGTGTCCCAGGACATGAAACACAATGACTGACAGTGACAGTGTCCCAGGACATGTAACACAATGACTGACAGTGACAGTGTCCCAGGACATGTAACACAATGACCAACAATGACAGTGTCCCAGGACATGTAACACAATGACTAACAGTGACAGTGTCCCAGGACATGTAACACAATGACTAACAGTGACAGTGTCCCAGGACATGTAACACAATGACCGACAGTGTCCCAGGACATGTAACACAATGACTGACAGTGACAGTGTCCCAGGACATGCAACACAATGACTGACAGTGACAGTGTCCCAGGACATGTAACACAATGACTGATAGTGACAGTGTCCCAGGACATGTAACACAATGACCAACTATGACAGTGTCCCAGGACATGTAACACAATGACCAACAGTGACAGTGTCCCAGGACATGTAACACAATGACCAACAATGACAGTGTCCCAGGACATGTAACACAATGACTAACAGTGACAGTGTCCCAGGACATGTAACACAATGACTGACAGTGACAGTGTCCTAGGACATGTAACACAATGACCAACAATGACAGTGTCCCGGGACATGTAACACAATGACTGACAGTGACAGTGTCCCAGGACATATAACACAATGACCAACAATGACAGTGTCCCAGGACATGTAACACAATGACTGACAGTGACAGTGTCCCAGGACATGTAACACAATGACTGACAGTGACAGTGTCCCAGGACATGTAACACAATGACTAACAGTGATAGTGTCCCAGAACATGTAACACAATGACTGACAGTGACAGTGTCCCAGGACATATAACACAATGACCAACAATGACAGTGTCCCAGGACATGTAACACAATGACTGACAGTGACAGTGTCCCAGGACATATAACACAATGACCAACAATGACAGTGTCCCAGGACATGTAACACAAAGACTGACAGTGACAGTGTCCCAGGACATGTAACACAATGACTGACAGTGAAAGTGTCCCAGGACATGTAACACAATGACTGACAGTGACAGTGTCCCAGGACATGTAACACAATGACCAACAATGACAGTGTCCCAGGACATGTAACACAATGACTAACAGTGACAGTGTCCCAGGACATGTAACACAATGACTAACAGTGACAGTGTCCCAGGACATGTAACACAATGACCGACAGTGTCCCAGGACATGTAACACAATGACTGACAGTGACAGTGTCCCAGGACATGCAACAACATGACTGACAGTGACAGTGTCCCAGGACATGTAACACAATGACTGACAGTGACAGTGTCCCAGGACATGTAACACAATGACCAACTATGACAGTGTCCCAGGACATGTAACACAATGACCAACAGTGACAGTGTCCCAGGACATGTAACACAATGACCAACAATGACAGTGTCCCAGGACATGTAACACAATGACTAACAGTGACAGTGTCCCAGGACATGTAACACAATGACTGACAGTGACAGTGTCCCAGGACATGTAACACAATGACTGACAGTGACAGTGTCCCAGGACATGTAACACAATGACTGACAGTGACAGTGTCCCAGGACATGTAACACAATGACCAACAATGACAGTGTCCCAGGACATGTAACACAATGACCAACAGTGACAGTGTCCCAGGACATGTAACACAATGACCAACAATGACAGTGTCCCAGGACATGTAACACAATGACTAACAGTGACAGTGTCCCAGGACATGTAACACAATGACTGACAGTGTCCCAGGACATGTAACACAATGACTGACAGTGTCACAGGACATGTAACACAATGACTGACAGTGACAGTGTCCCAGGACATGAAACACAATGACTGACAGTGACAGTGTCCCAGGACAAGTAACACAATGACTGACAGTGACAGTGTCACAGGACATGTAACACAATGACTGACAGTGACAGTGTCCCAGGACATGTAACACAATGACTGACAGTGACAGTGTCCCAGGACATGTAACACAATGACTGACAGTGACAGTGTCCCAGGACATGTAACACAATGACCAACAATGACAGTGTCCCAGGACATGTAACACAATGACTAACAGTGACAGTGTCCCAGGACATGTAACACAATGACTGACAGTGACAGTGTCCCATGACATGTAACACAATGACTGACAGTGACAGTGTCCCAGGACATGTAACACAATGACTGACAGTGACAGTGTCCCAGGACATGTAACACAATGACCAACAATGACAGTGTCCCAGGACATGTAACACAATGACCAACAGTGACAGTGTCCCAGGACATGTAACACAATGACCAACAATGACAGTGTCCCAGGACATGTAACACAATGACTAACAGTGACAGTGTCCCAGGACATGTAACACAATGACTGACAGTGTCCCAGGACATGTAACACAATGACTGACAGTGACAGTGTCCCAGGACATGCAACACAATGACTGACAGTGACAGTGTCCCAGGACATGTAACACAATGACTGACAGTGACAGTGTCACAGGACATGTAACACGACTGACAGTGACAGTGTCCCAGGACATGTAACACAATGACTGACAGTGACAGTGTCCCAGGACATGTAACACAATGACTGACAGTGACAGTGACCGAGGACATGTAACACAATGACTGACAGTGACAGTGTCCCAGGACATGCAACACAATGACTGACAGTGACAGTGTCCCAGGACATGCAACACAATGACTGACAGTGACAGTGTCCCAGGACATGTAACACAATGACTGACAGTGACAGTGTCCCAGGACATGTAACACAATGACTGACAGTGACAGTGTCCCAGGACATGTAACACAATGACTGACAGTGACAGTGTCCCAGGACATGTAACACAATGACTGACAGTGACAGTGTCCCAGGACATGTAACACAATGACTGACAGTGACAGTGTCCCAGGACATGTAACACAATGACTGACAGTGACAGTGTCCCAGGACATGTAACACAATGACTGACAGTGACAGTGTCCCAGGACATGTAACACAATGACTGACAGTGACAGTGTCCCAGGACATGTAACACAATGACTGACAGTGACAGTGTTCCAGGACATGTAACACAATGACTGACAGTGACAGTGTCCTAGGACATGTAACACAATGACTGACAGTGACAGTGTCCCAGGACATGTAACACAATGACTGACAGTGACAGTGTCCCAGGACATGTAACACAATGACTGACAGTGACAGTGTCTCAGGACATGCAACACAATGACTGACAGTGACAGTGTCCCAGGACATGTAACACAATGACCAACAATGACAGTGTCCCAGGACATGTAACACAATGACTAACAGTGACAGTGTCCCAGGACATGTAACACAATGACTAACAGTGACAGTGTCCCAGGACATGTAACACAATGACCGACAGTGTCGCAGGACATGTAACACAATGACTGACAGTGACAGTGTCCCAGGACATGTAACACAATGACTGACAGTGACAGTGTCCCAGATCATGTAACACAATGACTGACAGTGACAGTGTCCCAGGACATGTAACACAATGACTGACAGTGACAATGTCCCAGGACATGTAACACAATGACCGACAGTGACAGTGTCCCAGGACATGTAACACAATGACCGACAGTGACAGTGTCCCAGGACATGTAACACAATGACTGACAGTGACAGTGTCCCAGGACATGAAACACAATGACTGACAGTGACAGTGTCCCAGGACATGTAACACAATGACTGACAGTGACAGTGTCCCAGGACATGTAACACAATGACCAACAATGACAGTGTCCCAGGACATGTAACACAATGACCAACAGTGACAGTGTCCCAGGACATGTAACACAATGACTAACAGTGACAGTGTCCCAGGACATGTAACACAATGACCGACAGTGTCCCAGGACATGTAACACAATGACTGACAGTGACAGTGTCCCAGGACATGCAACACAATGACTGACAGTGACAGTGTCCCAGGACATGTAACACAATGACTGATAGTGACAGTGTCCCAGGACATGTAACACAATGACCAACTATGACAGTGTCCCAGGACATGTAACACAATGACCAACAGTGACAGTGTCCCAGGACATGTAACACAATGACCAACAATGACAGTGTCCCAGGACATGTAACACAATGACTGACAGTGACAGTGTCCCAGGACATGTAACACAATGACCAACAATGACAGTGTCCCGGGACATGTAACACAATGACTGACAGTGACAGTGTCCCAGGACATATAACACAATGACCAACAATGACAGTGTCCCAGGACATGTAACACAATGACTGACAGTGACAGTGTCCCAGGACATGTAACACAATGACTGACAGTGACAGTGTCCCAGGACATGTAAGACAATGACTAACAGTGATAGTGTCCCAGAACATGTAACACAATGACTGACAGTGACAGTGTCCCAGGACATATAACACAATGACCAACAATGACAGTGTCCCAGGACATGTAACACAATGACTGACAGTGACAGTGTCCCAGGACATATAACACAATGACCAACAATGACAGTGTCCCAGGACATGTAACACAATGACTGACAGTGACAGTGTCCCAGGACATGTAACACAATGACTGACAGTGACAGTGTCCCAGGACATGTAACACAATGACTGACAGTGACAGTGTCCCAGGACATGTAACACAATGACTGACAGTGACAGTGTCCCAGGACATGTAACACAATGACTGACAGTGACAGTGTCCCAGGACATGTAACACAATGACTGACAGTGACAGTGTTCCAGGACATGTAACACAATGACTGACAGTGACCTAGGACATGTAACACAATGACTGACAGTGACAGTGTCCCAGGACATGTAACACAATGACTGACAGTGACAGTGTCCCAGGACATGCAACACAATGACTGACAGTGACAGTGTCCCAGGACATGTAACACAATGACCAACAATGACAGTGTCCCAGGACATGTAACACAATGACTAACAGTGACAGTGTCCCAGGACATGTAACACAATGACTAACAGTGACAGTGTCCCAGGACATGTAACACAATGACTAACAGTGACAGTGTCCCAGGACATGTAACACAATGACCGACAGTGTCCCAGGACATGTAACACAATGACTGACAGTGACAGTGTCCCAGGACATGCAACACAATGACTGACAGTGACAGTGTCCCAGGACATGTAACACAATGACTGACAGTGACAGTGTCACAGGACATGTAACACGACTGACAGTGACAGTGTCCCAGGACATGTAACACAATGACTGACAGTGAGAGTGTCCCAGGACATGTAACACAATAACTGACAGTGACAGTGTCCCAGGACATGTAACACAATGACTAACAGTGACAGTGTCCCAGGACATGCAACACAATGACTGACAGTGACAGTGTCCCAGGACATGTAACACAATGACTGACAGTGACAGTGTCCCAGGACATGTAACACAATGACTGACAGTGACAGTGTCCCAGGACATGTAACACAATGACTGACAGTGACAGTGTCCCAGGACATGTAACACAATGACTGACAGTGACAGTGTCCCAGGACATGTAACACAATGACTGACAGTGACAGTGTCCCAGGACATGTAACACAATGACTGACAGTGACAGTGTTCCAGGACATGTAACACAATGACTGACAGTGACAGTGTCCTAGGACATGTAACACAATGACTGACAGTGACAGTGTCCCAGGACATGTAACACAATGACTGACAGTGACAGTGTCCCAGGACATGTAACACAATGACTGACAGTGACAGTGTCCCAGGACATGCAACACAATGACTGACAGTGACAGTGTCCCAGGACATGTAACACAATGACCAACAATGACAGTGTCTCAGGACATGTAACACAATGACTAACAGTGACAGTGTCCCAGGACATGTAACACAATGACTAACAGTGACAGTGTCCCAGGACATGTAACACAATGACCGACAGTGTCCCAGGACATGTAACACAATGACTGACAGTGACAGTGTCCCAGGACATGTAACACAATGACTGACAGTGACAGTGTCCCAGATCATGTAACACAATGACTGACAGTGACAGTGTCCCAGATCATGTAACACAATGACTGACAGTGACAGTGTCCCAGGACATGTAACACAATGACTGACAGTGACAATGTCCCAGGACATGTAACACAATGACCGACAGTGACAGTGTCCCAGGACATGTAACACAATGACCGACAGTGACAGTGTCCCAGGACATGTAACACAATGACTGACAGTGACAGTGTCCCAGGACATGAAACACAATGACTGACAGTGACAGTGTCCCAGGACATGTAACACAATGACTGACAGTGACAGTGTCCCAGAACATGTAACACAATGACCAACAATGACAGTGTCAAAGGACATGTAACACAATGACTAACAGTGACAGTGTCCCAGGACATGTAACACAATGACTAACAGTGACAGTGTCCCAGGACATGTAACACAATGACCGACAGTGTCCCAGGACATGTAACACAATGACTGACAGTGACAGTGTCCCAGGACATGCAACACAATGACTGACAGTGACAGTGTCCCAGGACATGTAACACAATGACTGATAGTGACAGTGTCCCAGGACATGTAACACAATGACCAACTATGACAGTGTCCCAGGACATGTAATACAATGACCAACAGTGACAGTGTCCCAGGACATGTAACACAATGACCAACAATGACAGTGTCCCAGGACATGTAACACAATGACTAACAGTGACAGTGTCCCAGGACATGTAACACAATGACTGACAGTGACAGTGTCCCAGGACATGTAACACAATGACTGACAGTGACAGTGTCCCAGGACATGCAACACAATGACTGACAGTGACAGTGTCCCAGGACATGTAACACAATGACCAACAATGACAGTGTCCCAGGACATGTAACACAATGACTAACAGTGACAGTGTCCCAGGATATGTAACACAACGACTAACAGTGACAGTGTCCCAGGACATGTAACACAATGACCGACAGTGTCCCAGGACATGTAACACAATGACTGACAGTGACAGTGTCCCAGGACATGTAACACAATGACTGACAGTGACAGTGTCCCAGATCATGTAACACAATGACTGATAGTGACAGTGTCCCAGATCATGTAACACAATGACTGACAGTGACAGTGTCCCAGGACATGTAACACAATGACTGACAGTGACAATGTCCCAGGACATGTAACACAATGACCGACAGTGACAGTGTCCCAGGACATGTAACACAATGACCGACAGTGACAGTGTCCCAGGACATGTAACACAATGACTGACAGTGACAGTGTCCCAGGACATGTAACACAATGACTGACAGTGACATTGTCCCAGGACATGTAACACAATGACTGACAGTGACAGTGTCCCAGGACATGTAACACAATGACTGACAGTGACAGTGTCCCAGGACATGTAACACAATAACTGACAGTGACAGTGTCCCAGGACATGTAACACAATGACTGACAGTGACAGTGTCCCAGGACATGCAACACAATGACTGACAGTGACAGTGTCCCAGGACATGTAACACAATGACTGACAGTGACAGTGTCCCAGGACATGTAATAATGACTGACAGTGACAGTGTCCCAGGACATGTAATAATGACATATTGATCGACAGTGATCCAATACATGTGAAAGTGCCCTAGTACATGTGACAGTGTCCCAGGACATGTGACACAGTGACTGACAGTGACCCAATACATGTGACACAGTGACTGACAGTGACAGTGTCCTAGGACATGTGACAGTGACCCAATACATGTGACACAGTGACTGATAGTGACCCAATACATGTGACACAGTGACTGACAGTGGCCCAGGACATGTGACACGGTGACTGACAGTGGCCCAGGACATGTGACAGTGATTGACAGTAACCCAATACATGTGACGCAGTAATCAGATGTGAACTCACATCAGCGCCCCAGGGAGCCAGGCTGTGTGCTGTGATGGCCTTGGCCACTTCTCCTGTCTTGCATGCAGCCAGGAAGTCTGCACTGACCACACAGACTTGCTTTCCTTCAGCTTCCTTGATTGTCTTGCTTTTCTTCTCTACGTCACCTGTCAGGTAATATAATCACAATCTCTATCTCACCTGTCAGGCAATATAATCACAATGTCTATCTCACCTGTCAGGTAATATAATCACATCTATCTCACCTGTCAGGTAATATAATCACAATGTTTATCTCACCTGTCAGGTAATATAATCACAATGTTTATCTCACCTGTCAGGTAATATAATCACAATGTCTATCTCACCTGTCAGGCAATATAATCACAATCTCTCTCTCACCTGTCAGGTAATATAATCACAATCTCTACCTCACCTGTCAGGTAATATAATCACAATCTCTATCTCACCTGTCAGGCAATATAATCACAATCTCTATCTCATCTGTCAGGCAATATAATCACAACAGGAAATAAGAAGTTAGGTATGTGTAACCCCCGCGAAAAGGTGAGATATACTAACACACCCAGCTGTTATTTCCTGTTGTTATATCCTGCTGCAGCCGTTACTTTTCTTATCTAATATAATCACAATGTCCAGAACTAGAAAAGACAGTGAAGTTATTCAAGAGACAACATGCATGGCTAGGCAATTTCAAAAGGATGAAAGAAGAAGAGGAAGACATACCAGCTGTGCTGACTACTGCCACAACCTTGGAGCTGACTTTAGTGACCACACTGCCACCCAACTCTGTGATGTCCTTGACAATTTGGGCTTTGTCCTTGACTTTCCCAGCCACCACAAATGCCATATCTTGAAGTGGCTTGCTTCTGCCAAAATCATACAATACCATCAACAACAACGAGCGTCAACAACAAACAACTGTCAACAACAAACAACAACCACCACCATCAATAACAACTAGCGTCAACAACAAACAAACATCATCAGCAACAACCACCATCAACAACAACTAGCATCAACAATCACCATCAACAACAACTAGCATCAACAACAAACAACAACCATCAACGACAACCACCATCAACGATAAACAACAATCACTATCAACAACAAACAACAACCAGCATCAACAACAACTAGCGTCAACAACAACAACCACCATCAACAACAACCACCATCAACAACAAACAACAACCAGCATCAACAACAACCAGCATCAACAACAACTAGCGTCAACAACAAACAACAACCACCAACAACAACTAGTGTCAACAACAAACAACAACCACCATCAACAACAAACAACAACAACTAGCATCAACAACAAACAACAACAACTAGCATAAACAACAAACAACAATCACCATCAACAACAAACAACAACAACTAGCATCAACAACAAACAACAACAACTAGTATCAACAACAAACAACAACGACCAGCATCAACAACAAACAACAACCACCATCAACAACAAACAACAACTAGCATCAACAAACAACAACCACCAACAACAACTAGCATCAACAACCACCAACAACAACAAACAACCACCATCAACAACAACCACCATCAACAACAACCACTATCAACAACAACTAGCATCAACAACAAACAACAACTAGCGTCAACAACAAACAACAACCACCATCAACAACTAGCATCAACAACAAACAACAACCACCAACAACAACTAGCATCAACAACCACCAACAACAACAAACACCATCAACAACAAACAACAACCACCAACAACAACCACCATCAACAACAAACAACCACCAACAACAACCACCATCAACAACAAACAACAACCACCATCAACAACAACCACCATCAACAACAAACAACAACCACCATCAACAACAACCACCATCAACAACAACCACCATCAACAACAACTAGCGTCAACAACAAACAACAACCACCATCGACAACAAACAACAACTATCAACAACAACCACCATCAACTAGCGTCAACAACAAACAACAACCACAGTCAACAACAAACAACAACCACCATCAACAACAACCACCATCAACAACAACCACCATCAACAACAGTCACCATCAACAACCACCATCAACAGCAAACAACAACCACCATCAACAACAACTAGCTTCAACAACAAACAACAACCACCATCAACAACAAACAACAACAACCAGTGTCAACAATAAACAACAACCACCATCAACAACTAGCTGCAACAACAAACAACAAGGGGCTGACGAGGACAAGGGCAAAGCCCTCTTTGAACGCTACCTTGAGCAGAGCAACCAGACAGACATGGGAGGCCGGAATCTGGCCAAGGAGGTCACCTCAGACAGATGCAAGGCCCAGAACACTTCGGATGAAGACACAGTGACAGTGAAAGAAATCAAGGCTGTGCTTCGAGGATCAAAAAGCAGTGCTCCAGGTCCTGATGGCATAAGATACGACGACATAAATAGGTGTACCGACAATGAGCTAGAGAAACTAGCAGACATGTACAACAACAGTATAGGGAGTGCTAGCATCAAGGAGGAATGGTTACACAGCTATCTGATTCCCTTGCCGAAGCCTGACAAAGACCACAAAAAAATTCAGGGATATCGAATTATAACCATGCAGAATACAATAGGCAAGCTGCTGGAGAAGGTAATTGCCAGGAAAATATCAAGCCAACTAGAGAGGCAAGGTGTTTTCCCACCTACCCTGGGTGGGTACCGTCCAAAAAGAGAAACCTGGACCAATGCAGCAGTCTTTGCCCACGATGTCTATGAAGGTTTCCACTCAGGCACTGAAACCGTTGCTGCAGCGATTGATCTTGAGGACGCATACAACAGAGTACCACTGGATTTTTTAATGTTTCAGCTTCTTGAACTAAACGTAAGTCCATTCCTCCTTAGTTGGATCGCTGCAGCCCTCTTCCAACGGAAAGTAGTTTTTAGATGTGGCAGTTGGACTTCGGAACCAACAACAATATATCCTGGCCTACCACAGGGATCACCATTATCTCCGGTACTGTTCAACGCCTACACAGTGAGAATCACCAGTGAGCAGATCACTGGACCTGGCAGGACATTGTCATATGCCGATGATGTTTTAGTGTATCGTCAGGGTAAGGATAGAGAGGAGGTTGCTGTGGAACTACAAACCGAACTCAATCGCATAAGTACTTGGTGTGAGGAAGCTGGGGCAATGGTCAACCCAACAAAGGCAACAGTGACTTGGTTCTCGTTGAATAATCATATTGTCAACAATCCAACACCAACTGTAATGCTGTGTTCAGAGACGGTGGAAAGAACGCAGGCAATGAATTACCTGGGGATACGGTTTGATCGAAGCCTTGCTTATAATGTGCACATAGACCGGGTGATAGCAAAGGCCAAGCGGGGTTTGGCAGCGATGCGGGTGATGGCGGCAGCAAACTGTGAGCAGCGCCATCTATGTCTTCTGTACGAGGGGCTGGTCATGTCTGTTTTGGAGTATGCAATGGCAATCCTGACTGTCAGCCATAAGCAGATAGAAAGGATGGAAAGGATACAGAATGAAGCTATGCGCATTATTCTTGGATGTACAAGAGATACAGCATGCAGGGCGATGCGCTACCTTCTTGATTTTCCAACCATTGAAGAGAGAATGCAAGTTTGCAGGGCACGCGCCTACCTCAGAATTAACGCAAACACACAGCATCCACTGCATAGTGAAATTAGGAAGGTGAAGGGCAGCAGGTTAAAAAGAGGACGGTCGTGGATGGGTCAAGCCGAAGACATTCTTCAACAGGTGTTCACTTGAGGACTTAGAACCTGGCGAGGAGTGGGTGCAAGTGCCAACAGACTTCTGCACATCCTTTTCAGTTTGCATCCAACTAGATAGAAAATGCAGACAAGAAAATCCGGCTGCTGTGGAGGCTGAAGAACAAGCGTTGATTTTCGAGAATTCGCTAGACAGTGACGCGGTCATCTACACAGATGGGTCGGTCGTCCGACATGTGAGAAGCTCATGGGCCTTTACAGCTCGGGCCGGAGGGAGAATTGTGAAGGAGGACTCTGGTGCTTTCACTGAAACCACAAGTAGCCTGACCATGGAAGTCATGGCAGTAAGTAAAGCAATAACATGGCTCGAGACACAGACATTCACTAGGGCTTGTTTCCTTAGCGACTCAATGAACATGATCAAGAGGATAGAGGAGGGGTCGATCCGAAGAGAATGGTTGCTGCCTCTGGAGCGGTCTCGGCTGGCAAAGATTAGTTTCATCTTCGTGCCAGGGCATGCGGGAGTACAAGGAAATGAGCGGGCTGACAAGCTCGCAGGTGAGGCTACTGTGGAGGGCGGACGCGCCATGGACCAGGCTGACATTCTGAATGCTCTACGAGAAGTGAGACTTTTGCAAGAACCAAGTGATGACTGTGAAGCTACAACAATGGCCAGACTGCGAGAGCAGCAAATTAAAAGAGGGGTGGCCAAACAAGAACACTACGCAGGAAGCCAAAGAAGATTGATAAACCAACACAGAACTGGCGTCGTTAGCCGCTACACGCTGCGGGATTTGCTGAGGAGGGGATCCGAGCACTTATGGACTGAATGGTCCGATGTGCAACGAGGATGATCTGTCGACTAACTAACTAACAAACAACAACCACCATCAACAACAAACAACAACCACCATCAACAACAACCAGTGTCAACAACAAACAACAGCAAACATCAACAACAACCAGCGTCAACAATAAACAACAACCACCATCATCAACAACTAGCGTCAACAACAACCACCATCAACAACAACCACTATCAACAACAACTAGCGTCAACAACAAACACCTTTGTCAACAACAACCACCAACAACAACCACTACCATTAACAACAACTAGCGTCAACTACATACAACATCAACAACAACTAGCGTCAACAACAACTACCATCAACAACAATCACCATCAACAACAACTAGCGTACACAATCATACAGCGTACAGCCACACAAGAAAGTCATTTTTACAGTCACACAAGTAAGTTATATTTACAGTAAGAAGAAAGTTATATCTACAGTAACACAAGAAAGTTATATCTACAGTAACACAAGAAAGTTATATTTACAGTAACACAAGAAAGTTATATTTACAGTAACACAAGAAAGTTATATTTACAGTAACACAAGAAAGTTATATTTACAGTCACACAATAAAGTCATATTTACAGACACACACAAAAGTTATATCTACAGTCACACAAGAAAGTCATATTTACAGTCACACAAGAATGGTCACACAAGTAAGTTATATTTACAGTAACACAAAGAAGTTATATTTACAGTCACACAATGAAGTAATATTTACAGTAACACAAGTTATATTTACAGTCACACAAGTAAGTTATATTTACAGTCACACAAGGAAGTTATATTTACAGTTACACAAGTTATATTTACAGTAACACAAGGAAGTTATATTTACAGTTACACAAGGAAGTTATATTTACAGTTACGCAAGTTATATTTACAGTTACGCAAGTTATATTTACAGTTACACAAGTTATATTTACAGTCACACAAGTTATATTTACAGTTACACAAGTTATATTTACAGTTACACAAGTTATATTTACAGTTACACAAGGAAGTTATATTTACAGTTACACAAGTTATATTTACAGTCACACAAGGAAGTTATATTTACAGTTACATAAGTTATATTTACAGTTACATAAGTTATATTTACAGTTACATAAGTTATATTTACAGTTACATAAGTTATATTTACAGTTACATAAGTTATATTTACAGTTACATAAGTTATATTTACAGTTACATAAGTTATATTTACAGTTACATAAGTTATATTTACAGTTACACAAGTTATATTTACAGTTACACAAGGAAGTTATATTTACAGTTACATAAGTTATATTTACAGTTACATAAGTTATATTTACAGTTACACAAGTTATATTTACAGTCACACAAGGAAGTTATATTTACAGTTACATAAGTTATATTTACAGTTACATAAGTTATATTTACAGTCACACAAGTTATATTTACAGTCACACAAGTTATATTTACAGTCACACAAGTTATATTTACAGTCAAACAAGGAAGTTATATTTACAGTTACACAAGGAAGTTAAATTTACAGTCACACAAGGAAGTTAAATTTACAGTCACACAAGGAAGTAATATTTACAGTTACACAAGTTATATTTACAGTTACACAAGTTATATTTACAGTCACACAAGGAAGTTATATTTACAGTCACACAAGGAAGTTATATTTACAGTTACACAAGATATATTTACAGTCACACAAGGAAGTTATATTTACAGTTACACAAGTTATATTTACAGTCACACAAGGAAGTTATATTAACAGTCACACAAGGAAGTTATATTTACAGTCACACAAGTTATATTTACAGTCACACAAGTTATATTTACAGTCACACAAGGAAGTTATATTTACAGTCATGCAAGTTATATTTACAGTTACGCAAGTTATATTTACAGTCACACAAGGAAGTTATATTTACAGTTACACAAGTTATATTTACAGTCACACAAGGAAGTTATATTTACAGTTACACAAGGAAGTTATATTTACAGTTACACAAGGAAGTTATATTTACAGTTACACAAGTTATATTTCCTTGCAAAACTCGATTACACTCAGGAAATAAATGACCATAGACCCCGAGGTAGACCAAGAAGACGGTGGAGAGATAATACATGTACAGACCTACAAGCACTTGGAATCAACGACTGGCAAGAGAAGGTCCACCAGAGAGACAAATGGAGACGGATTGTATTTGCAGCAAAGAACCTCAATGGCTCGGAAAGTTGAAGAAGAAGAAGAACAAGTTATATTTACAGTCACACAAGTTATATGTACAGTCACACAAGGAAGTTATATTTACAGTCACACAAGGAAGTTATATTTACAGTCACACAAGTAAGTTATATTTACAATCACAGAAGTAAGTTATATTTTGTCAGGATCTCCCCACCAGATCTGCCGTGTCTTCATCATCTATGCCTGGCAATTACGGCCAGGTACGCCTGTGAGCGGCACTAACTACGCAGTGACGAGAAGGGTCAGTTGTGGCACGCGTGGCACACGGAGTCCATGCAGGGAGGCAACCCGACCAACGAGGACTCACTGCGGTTAGAAGGCAGATGGCCTCGGACTGTGGTACAGGACAGACGTGGATAGAATGTGTGCTCGTATAGCTTGTGTGAGTGAACACTATTAGAGAGAACGCCTGTTTGAGTATAGAAGACTGTGCGCCTGGTACGTAGTGGTGTAAGTGTATATTGATGCATTAACTGTATATATTGATTGTATAATGACATCACCATTGTGGTTGTGCGATGCCTGTAGTGTTTGCGGCAAGTGAGAAGTGCGAATAAAGAGTTTATCATTGTATTCGCCGTGTGTCACGTATAGTCATTCTGTGACAGTGTTTGTAACACATCTGTTAGTTATTACGAGCCTGTGTGATTGTGAATGCAAGATCCTGACAGGTGTGAACGTGTGGGCTCGTCCGGCTTTGAACCATTTAGAGAAAGTTGTGAACGTGGGTGCAACGTTCGGCTTTGAACCATTTAAAGAAAGGTGTGAACGTGGGTGCAATGCCCGGATTTGAACGATTTAGAGAAAAAGCTGTAAACACGTGTGTATCATCCATTTTTCATGAACCAGTCATAAAATAAGTGTGAACGTGGGTGTTTACAATCGGATTGTTGAACGATTGTGTCAGTGTGGTAACCAATAAGATAAAGACGAATGAAATGGCGTGAAAAGTTCTGGGAAGCAATAAAGTTTTGGTAAAGAAGTGACATTGAAAGTGAGAGTTGAACGGACGACATAACGACTAACAAATATACTCGACAGCATACAAACCTACAAAACTTAGCTGACAATGCATACACCACACAAACATATATATCCTCATATTTTCTTGTCCAAAAAGCACAGGGTTTTGCGTCATCCGAAAGTTTAATCAACTAAGATCAATTTTGGCGATAAAGATCAAGCGGCCATTCTCTGGTACAGTGTTCCAACATACTCCAGAGCTCCAAATTCACTTGAGTATTCTTTTATTCATATATACTTTTGTGTATGTGTCCAGGCATAAGCTGTACTTTTGATAATTATTGTACATATTATTGTATCTACTAACACCAGATAATTATTTTGCTGTACATTGACTGTAACTAAATTAATTGATCATGTCTACATTGGACGATTTCATTGAATATGGTTTAAAATTAAAGTTAACTGGTGAAGAGTTAACAAAATGGAGTGAGGCAAAATATGCAGAGTATGTCCTATTACAGGAAAAAGCCAGAGAACGTGAAGATAGAGCTGCTGAGAGGGAGGCTAAAACGAAACAGGCAGAATTAGAAGCTAGAAAAGCAGAAACAGATGCTGAGATACGAAAAGCTGAGATCTTGGCCCAGAATAAGAGGGAAGAACTTGAAATGCACCTGAAGATTAAACAGCTAGAGGCCGAAACATCAGCCACTAAGGAATCTAAGAAGTTAGAAAGGCAAGAAATAAAAAATCGGTATAAAAAGTACCAAGGGATCGTCAAAAATTTCACTACGGGCGACTGCATTGCAGCCTTCACCCAAAATTTTGAAACGATAATGGAGCATTATTAGATCCCAGAGACAGAATGGAATATTATTTACATGAGAAGCCTTTCAGGGGAACCTCTCAAAGTTATAGAGACCATTCCCAAAGATCTCAGAAAAGACTATCATTATATAAAAACCAAAATTATGGCACACTTCCTGTTAGATAAAGCAGGCTACAGAGAACAGTTTAGTAAACTAGCTCCAAAACCTACACAAACTTTCTCTGACTACGTTTCAGTAGTGCAGGATGTGTTCAGTAAATGGTTGTCATCAGCTAAGGTTAATAACAACTATGACAAGCTAAAAGATTTGATTCTCAGAGATAAGTTCATCTCATCTCTACCACCACCATTTACTAAATTTCTGCAATAATGTGAGTGCGAGAGTGTGCAACATATAGAAAAACGGGGTTCAGCTTATTTTACAGCCAACAAGCATTGTTTCACTAGTGTATTAACTGACACAGAGTGTGTAGCAGCCGCTACCTATGATAGAACAAAGTCAGGTACCTACAACAAACAGAAACCCTTTAAGCAATCTGTAAATAAGAACTATCAATGCAGATATTGCAACCTTCAACATAATGAAAGTGATATGTGTGATAGACACCCAGGTTACCTCACATACTTGCAAAACTAATAGATAAGCAAGATAAGGAGAGAAAGAGCTACAAACGATTAACCAAATGCTTCCTTTGTAAGGCATACGGCCACTGGCGTCATGCCTGTAAAGATAAACAAATGACCAGAAAGGCTAATGCAGCCATGTTCGATAGCTCTTCCTCGTATGAGGAACAAGTAGAAAACCATCCAGTTAATGCAGCAGAGGCCATTGATGTTTTCCATCTGGAAAAATGCACCACCTGCAATCGTTTTCACGAAGATGGCTTATTAACATGCGGCCACTCAATACCTATTGCCAATGAAGAAGCTAATTTGGTAATAAATTCTAAAGGTAAACTTAACATCCATCAAGGTTTTGTAAATGGCAAAGCAGCCACAGTTTTACGTGATAGCGGGTGTACTCTTATTGGTTTAAAGAGAGACTTTATCTTACTTTCAGACTATACAGGCAAACATGTTACATGCAGAACTTTCTCTGGTAACATCGAGAAATACCCACTTGCATGGGCATATATTGACACCCCATTCCTCACAGGCAAGGTTAAATGCGCAGCATTATCCAACCCATGTTTTACATAATTGTGGGTAACCTTCCTGAAGTAAATGATGTGCCGCATGATTGTGTAACATCTTCTGCTGAATGTATTGTTGACAATATAGTATCATCTTCGAACGAATGTATGTTTGCCAACGTATTAACATCATCTGATGAATGTATTGTTCCAAATGTAACATCATCTTGTCATGATTCTAATGTGTCAAATGCAGTAACTAGATCTGCTGCAAAAGTGCAAGATCAAATTAACCAAACTGAGGCTTTAGAAATGTTAAGCCCAGTCATACTACCTCTCAATACTATGAGAGAAAATTTCATAAAAGCCCAAAAGGCTGATGTATCTTTGCACAAATATTTTAATTTGATAGGCCAAAAGCCAAGAATTACAAAGAATGCTAGATGGCACTTTGACCTCAAATGTGGTATTCTTACACGGTTTAACACCAAAGATGCCAACACCACTGAGCAAACGGTGTTACCAACCGAACACCGCAAAAAAGCATTGCAACTAGCACATGACATACCCTTTGCAGGGCATATGGCTTATTCTAAGACAAGAGCAAGATTACTTACCCAGTTCTACTGGCCTAGATTCTGCAGTGACACCAAACAATATTGCAGAACGTGTGACATCTGCCAGAAGCTTGTAAAAAAAGGGGAAACACCCTCAAGCAGAACTACAGATAACAGATCTGGCAAGTAAACCTTTCGAAAAGATATCGGTAGATATCGTAGGTCCTTTAAACCATATTACATCTAGAGGTAATAAGTATATTTTAATTAACATTGATCTATGTAGTAGATGGCCTAAGGCAATTCCACTCAAGAATATAACATCTAAGGATGTAATGGAAGTTTTCTTCCACATTTTTTCAAGGATAGGGTTTCCTGATACCATTCTGTCAGATCAGGGAAGTCAGTTTATTGCTGCATTGAACATTGAATCCAACAGCTGTAGTTGTGAACTGTTTAATCCGTTCGTCTACACAACAACGGGACGAAAAAACATTGTGTTAGTTACATCTTAACATGCCCGCTGTGTACTTCCAGTGTTTTTGGAATTAATTTAGAAATTAGTTCTAGTCAGTTTATTGCTGCTCCCCACCAGATCTGTCGTGTCTTCATCATCTATGCCTAGCAATTACGGCCAGGTACGCCTGTGAGCAGCACTAACTACGCAGTGACGAGAAGAGTCAGTTGTGGCACGCGTGGCACACGGAGTCCATGCAGGGAGGCAACCCGACCAATGAGGACTCACTGCGGTTAGAAGGCAGACGGCCTCGGACTGTGGTACAGGACAGACATGGATAGAATGTGTGCTCGTATAGCTTGTGTGAGTGAACGCTATTAGAGAGAATGCCTGTTTGAGTATAGAAGACTGTGCGCCTGGTACTTAGTGGTGTAAGTGTATATTGATGCATTAAATGTATATATTGATTGTATAATGGCATCACCATTGTGGTTGTGCGATGCCTGTAGTGTTTGCGGCAAGTGAGAAGTGCGAATAAAGAGTTTATCATTGTATTCGCCGTGTGTCACGAATAGTCATTCTGTGACAGTGTTTGTATCACATCTGTTAGTTATTACGAGCCTGTGTGATTGCGAATGCAAGATCCTGACAATTTACAGTCACACAAGAATGGTCACACAAGGAAGTTATATTTACAGTCATACAAGTAAGTTATATTTAGTCACACAAGTCAGTTATATTTACAGTCACACAAATTATATTTACAGTCACACAAGTAAGTAATATTTACAGTAACACAAGTAAGTTATATTTACAGTCACACAAGTAAGTTATATTTACAGTCACACAAATTATATTTACAGTCACACAAGTAAGTAATATTTACAGTAACACAAGAAAGTCATATTTACAGTCACACAAGTAAGTTATATTTACAGTAACACAAGTTATATTTAGTCACACAAGTAAGTTATATTTACAGTAACACAAATAAGTAATATTTAGTCACACAAGTAATATTTACAGCTACACAAGGAAGTAATATTTAATCACACAAGGAAGTTATATTTGCAGTCACACAAGGAAGTTATATTTACAGTCACACAAGGAAGTTATATTTATAATCACAGAAGTAAGTTATATTTACAGTCACACAAGTTATATTTATAATCACAGAAGTAAGTTATATTTACAGTTACACAAGTTATATTTACAGTCACACAATGAAGTTATATTTACAGTCACACAAGTAAGTTATATTTACAGTCACACAATGAAGTTATATTTACAGTCACACAAGTAAGTTATATTTACAGTCACACAAGGAAGTTATATTTACAGTCACATAAGTAAGTTATATTTACAGTCACACAAGTAAGTTATATTTACAGTCACACAAGGAAGTTATATTTACAGCCACACAAGGAAGTTATATTTACAGCCACACAAGGAAGTTATATTTACAGCCACATAAGGAAGTAATATTTAATCACACAAGGAAGTTATATTTACAGTCACACAAGGAAGTTATATTTATAATCACAGAAGTAAGTTATATTTACAGTCACACAAGTAAGTTATATTTATAATCACAGAAGTAAGTTATATTTACAGTCACACAAGTAAGTTATATTTATAATCA
The DNA here is from genome assembly GCA_963921405.1 of Cepaea hortensis. Classification (NCBI taxonomy): domain Eukaryota; kingdom Metazoa; phylum Mollusca; class Gastropoda; order Stylommatophora; family Helicidae; genus Cepaea; species Cepaea hortensis. The sequence continues at coordinate 98,319,602 of OY992894.1, forward strand.
CAGAAGTAAGTTATATTTATAATCACACAAGTAAGTTATATTTACAGTTACACAAGTTATATTTACAGTTACACAAGTTATATTTACAGTCACACAATGAAGTTATATTTATAGTCACACAATTAAGTTATATTTACAGTCACACAAGTAAGTTATATTTACAGTCACACAAGTAAGTTATATTTACAGTAACACAAGGAAGTTATATTTACAGTCACACAAGTAAATTATATTTACAGTAACACAAGGAAGTTATATTTACAGTAACACAAGAAAGTTATATTTACAGTCACACAAGTTATATTTACAGTCACACAAGTAAATTATATTTACAGTAACACAAGGAAGTTATATTTACAGTCACACAAGTTATATTTACAGTCACACAAGTAAATTATATTTACAGTAACACAAGGAAGTTATATTTACAGTAACACAAGAAAGTTATATTTACAGTCACACAAGTTATATTTACAGTCACACAAGTTATATTTACAGTAACACAAGTTATATTTACAGTCACACAAGTTATATTTACAGTAACACAAGTTATATTTACAGTCACACAAGTTATATTTACAGTCACACAAGTTATATTTACAGTAACACAAGTTATATTTACAGTAACACAAGTTATATTTACAGTCACACAAGTTATATTTACAGTCACACAAGTTATATTTACAGTAACACAAGTTATATTTACAGTCACACAAGTTATATTTAGTCACACAAGTTATATTTACAGTAACACAAGAAAGTTATATTTACAGTCACACAAGTTATATTTACAGTCACACAAGTAAATTATATTTACAGTAACACAAGGAAGTTATATTTACAGTTACACAAGGAAGTTATATTTACAGTCACACAAGGAAGTTATATTTACAGTCACACAAGTTATATTTACAGTCACACAAGTAAATTATATTTACAGTAACACAAGGAAGTTATATTTACAGTTACACAAGGAAGTTATATTTACAGTCACACAAGGAAGTTATATTTACAGTCACACAAGTTATATTTACAGTCACACAAGTAAATTATATTTACAGTAACACAAGGAAGTTATATTTACAGTTACACAAGTTATATTTACAGTCACACAAGTAAATTATATTTACAGTAACACAAGGAAGTTATATTTACAGTCACACAAAGAAGTTAAACTTACGGTCCGTCCACAGAATCCACAGAGGAGCTGACCAGACCTGAGCTAGCACTAACAGTCACCTTGGGGAAGTTCCTCTCTCGCTTGACATATTTGTAGCATTTCCTGAAAACATCAAACAATCTCGTGATTCTACTCAATAGATCACCTATGCACTTGATCACGCCTGCTTCTTCAGCACAGACATAAATATATAATGGCAGGTTGACATTCGGCAGCACAGACATAATATATGATGGCAGGTTCACATTCGACAGCACAGATATAAATATATGATGGTAGGTTAACATTCAACATACAATAGCAGATATAAATATATGATGGCAGGTTGACATTCGAAAGCACAGATATAAATATATGATGGCAGGTTGACATTCGAAAGCACAGATATAAATATATGACAGGTTGACAGTCGACAGCACAGATATAAATATATGATGACAGGTTGACAGTCGACAGCACAGATATAAATATATGATGACAGGTTGTCATTTGACAGCACAGATATAAATATATGATGGTAGGTTGACATACAATAGCACAGATATAAATATATGATGGCAGGTTGTCATTCAACAGCACAGATATAAATATATGATGGTAGGTTAACATTCAACATGCAATAGCAGATATAAATATATGATGGCAGGTTGACATTCGAAAGCACAGATATAAATATATGATGGCAGGTTGACATTCAACATGCAATAGCAGATATAAATATATGATGGCAGGTTGACATTCGAAAGCACAGATATAAATATATGATGGCAGGTTGACATTCGAAAGCACAGATATAAATATATGATGGCAGGTTGACATTCGACAGCACAGATATAAATATATGATGACAGGTTGACATTCAACAGCACAGATATAAATATATGACAGGTTGACAGTCGACAGCAGATATAAATATATGATGACAGGTTGACAGTCGACAGCACAGATATAAATATATGACAGGTTGCCATTTGACAGCACAGATATAAATATATGATGGTAGGTTGACATACAATAGCACAGATATAAATATATGATGGCAGGTTGTCATTTGACAGCACAGATATAAATATATGATGGTAGGTTGACATTCAATGGCACAGATATAAATATATGATGGTAGGTTGACATACAATAGCACAGATATAAATATATGATGGCAGGTTGACATTCAACAGCACAGATATAAATATATGATGACAGGTTGACATACAATAGCACAGATATAAATATACGACAGGTTGACATTCGACGGCACATATATAAATATATGAAGACAGGTTGTCATTTGACAGCACAGATATAAATATATGATGACAGATTGACATTCACAGCAAAAATATAAATATATGATGGTAGGTTGACATACAATAGCATAGATATAAATATATGATAGCAGGTTGACATACGGCAGCACAGATATAAATATATGATGGTAGGTTGACATACAACAGCACAGACATAAATATATGATGGCAGGTTGACATACAACAGCACAGGTTTGTCAGCAATGAGAGTCATGGCGACTGCCAATATCAAGCAAAGACTGCTAATACTTCTGTTCCAAGGACTGGTGCGTTCACGCATCGAGTATACCCTGGCCATCCTCACTGTCAGCCCTACACAGATTGGAAGACTTGAAAAGGTACAAAACGAAGCCATGCGCATCATTTTGGGCTGCACGAGAGACACCAGCTGTGTAGCAATGAGATACCTCCTTGACTTCCCGACAATGGAACACAGGATTAAGATCTGGAGAGCTCGTGCATACTTAAAAATAAGTGCAGATGAGCAGCACCCTCTGCATGACGCTATATTCAGAGAAAAGGGTGACAGGCTAAAGAGGGGCAAATCTTGGATGTCGTCAGACAGGTCTGCAGTATTACCAGTATCAACCCCAGCAAGGAATGTGTGCCGGTGCCTCCAGCTTTTAAGTGCACTTTCTCCTGCATTATCACACTCGACAGGCGGTGCAGAGAGCAGAACCCTGCCGCTGTCAATGCAGAGGTCAACGCGCTCATCTATGAACACTCAGATAGCCCCGTAGTGCTCATCTATACAAATGGATCTGTTGTAAAGCAGCAGAGAAGTGCGTGGGCATTTACAGCCCGTTCAAGAATCCAGTGGTGCCCACTCTATGACCACGAGCAGCATGACGATGGAGGTGATGGCAGTTACACAGGCTTTCATATGGCTGGAATCACAGTCACACAAGCTGGATCTGTACGAAGACAGTGGACTGAGTCGCTGCGGAAGTCTGTTGTCCGTAAAGTCACCTTCATCTTTGTCCCGGGACATGCAGGAGTCGAGGGAAATGAACGAGCTGATAAACTGGCTGGCTCTGCACCCCCTGCAGATGGCCAGCCCATGGATCGTGCCGATGTTATTAACGTCCTTAAAGATATGGCGAGAACAGAGGATTTTGACGTCATTGAATCCACGTCACTGTCCATCATGAAAGACTTGGGAGTAAGAATTGGCACAGCCAGACACGAGAGGTACATCGGAAAAACGAGGTGCCTTGTCAACCAACACAAAACTGGCACTATTAGCCACCGGATGCTGATGCATATGCTGGGGGGGGGGGGAGGATCTGAGCACCTATGGACCTGTCCGAAGTGCAATGAAGATACCCCAACTGATAACTGATAACTGACAGACATAAATATATGACAGCAGGTTGACATACAACAGCACAGACATAAAAATATGATGGCAAGTTACACGTATAAGTGCCCGCTTCACCTCAGGCAGGCTCATGTGGCCGCAGGTATAAAATACTTACAAAAACGCAACGTCATGGAATTCTTTTGGGACTTTGAAAGCCTTCCTCTTGGGAGCCTTGGTGATGTTCATGCACTTGGTCCACTCTGTGAGGTTACCGGTGCAAGCATAACCTTCCGCCCTGTACAGTCAACCAACACAGGTCAATTAATCAAGTATACACAACAGTGTCAATGAGCTTGACATGGTTAATAAACATGCCACATCACAAGTACACATTAATGAGCAATCAATATTATAGCATACCTAAAACAACACAGATGTTAAATAAACATACAAGATCAACATGTAATGCAACATCATAGATGTACAGTACACAAGCTCAACAAACAGCACAGATGGTAGTACTCAACATCAACATACAACCACACAGATGGCAGTACAAGATCAACATACAACATCACAGATGGCAGTACAAGATCAACATACAACAGCACAGATGGCAGTACAAAAGATCAACATACACAGCGCAGATGGCAGTACACAAGATCAACATACAACAGCACAGATGACAGTACACAAGATAAACATACAACAGCACAGATGGCAGTACACAAGATCAACCTACAACAGCACAGATGGCAATAGACAACGTAAACATACATCACCACAGATGGCAGTACACAACATAACATTCAACAGCACAGATAGCAGTACAAGATCAACACACAACAGCACAGATGGCAGTACATAAGATAAACATACAACAGCACAGGTGACAGAATAAGATCAACATACAACAGCACAGGTGACAGAATAAGATCAACACACAACAGCACAGATGGCAGTACATAAGATAAACATACAACAGCACAGGTGACAGAATAAGATCAACATACAACAGCACAGATGGCAGTACACAAGATCAACGAACAGCACAGATAGCAGTACACAACATCAACATACAACAGCACAGATGGCAGTACATAAGATAAACACACAACAGCATAGGTGACAGAATAAGATCAACATACAACAGCACAGATGGCAGTACACAAGATCAACATACAACAGCACAGATGGCAGTACACAACATCAATATAGATGTATGGTACTACATCAACATACAACATCACAGAGACACAATTATCATATCACCACAAACATCAACATACAACATGACAAAGGCACAATTATCATATCACCACAAACATCAACATACAACATCACAGAGGCACAATTATCATATAACTACAAACATCCACTGTACTATCGTCACCATCATGTGCCATGCCGAGTGGCACAGACAATCATATTGCTCCACAATTGTGTGCCGTCTGTGTTCTTAAGCTGGATCACTAATGGTCATCTGCGACACTGTCCTGCCAACCAGCACTTTCTCCATGTGTTGACCTCTGTCCTTAGTTCACACGGAATCAACTACATCATACTTACGTATAGAACAGCTGTCCATTCTTACACTCCGCACACTTCTCCAGGGCTCCAAAAGCCATGCAGTCAGCTACAGCATCTAAAATCTGTCAGTAACAATACACCAAGGTCAAGGTTTGCCAACAACAGCCTAGTATCACCTGAACACCACAACAACAGCCTAGTATCACCTGAACACCACAACAACAGCCTAGTATCACATGAACACCACAACAAAAGCCTAGTATCACCTGAACACCACAATAGCCTAGTATCACATGAACACCAACAGAACAGTGGCTGTACAAACATAACATTCACAACACAACTGTGGCTGTATATGTTGCTATCCATAGACAATGTCCAGCTACCTATAGAGAATGTGCAGCTATACATAGAGAATGTCCAGCTAAACATAGAGAATGTCCAGCTATACATAGAGAATGTCCAGCTATCTATACAGAATGTCCAGCTATACATAGAGAATGTCCCACTATATAGAGAATGTCCAGCTATATATAGAGAATGTCCAGCTATATAAAGAGAATGTCCAGCTATCCGTAGAGAATGTCCAGCTATCTGTAGAGAATGTCCAGCTATCTGTAGAGAATGTCCAGCTATCTGTAGAGAATGTCCAGCTATCTGTAGAGAATGTCCAGCTATCAGTAGAGAATGTCCAGATATACATAGAGAATGTCCAGCTATCTGTAGAGAATGACCAGCTATACATAGAGAATGACCAGCTACCTGTAGAGAATGACCAGCTATACATAGAGAATGACCAGCTATACATAGAGAATGACCAGCTATACATAGAGAATGTCCAGCTATCCATAGATAATGACCAGCTATACATAAAGAATGTCCAACTGTCCATAGAGAATGTCCAGCTATCCATAGAGAATGTCCAGATATACATAGAGAATGTCCAGCTATCTGTAGAGAATGACCAGCTATACATAGAGAATGACCAGCTATACATAGAGAATGACCAGCTATACATAGAGAATGTCCAGCTATCCATAGATAATGACCAGCTATACATAGAGAATGTCCAGCTATCCGTAGAGAATGTCCAGCTATCCGTAGAGAATGTCCAGCTATCCGTAGAGAATGTGCAGCTATCCATAGAGAATGTCCAGCTATAAATAGAGAACGTCCAGCTATAAATAGAGAAAGTCCAGCTATTCAAAGAGAATATCCTGCTATCTGTAGAGGATGTCCAGCTATCTTTAGAGAATATCCAGCTATACAAATAGAATGTCCAGCTATCTTTAGAGAATATCCAGCTATCTTTAGAGAATATCCAGCTATACAAATAGAATGTCCAGCTATCCACAGAGAATATCCAGCTACACAAAGAGAATGTCCAGCTATCTGTAGAGAATGTCTAACTATGCACAGAGAATTGAGTTGAGTCAAGAACATCCCGACTTCATTGCACCAGATTTTATCCCATATGGCTCGGTCTCTTTCGGCAGCACGGAAAGCGTCGCACAAAGCACGAACTCCATAGCTTTTAGCGACGACCCACAGGAGTCTCCGAAACATTTAACTCGTAAACCGAAGGACGCGGCCCGGAATCGAACCCACAACCTTCAGAGCATCAGTCAAACGGCTTGACCACTTCGCCACAGAGACTCCCCTTTTTTCTTTTTAAGAACATCCCGACACACTTCCCATCCCCAACTTGAACGAAGAATCCCAATACTAATGGTGTCGGTTGTGGTCTAATTCATTTGCAGCCCATCTGGTCTTTGCTCAGAGCACTGAGGGTCACTCAGATCCTCCGGTCACTGCCTGTCCAAGTCTCCTGGCCATGATAATGTATCTGTTCCTCCATACTGTTCACATGGTCCCAAAGGGTGCTGACCAAATCCTGAGAGAATGTTCGTTGGTATAGGTGCATGCAACCTGGGCATGGCCAGATGCTTTATATTAAACACACCAACAGCAAAGATACCAGACACCAACAACATGCACACAGAATCAACTAATTGAAACTCTGACAATGAAGTCAATTAAACACAGCCCCTAATAGATCATGACAGAAACTAACATTGAAGTCAATCAAACACAGCCCGTAACATGTTGTCAAGGTCTCACATCCGAGGTTGCGACGCGTTGTCTGTACCAACGCCAGACAACATAACAACACGCAACCCTGAGTAATGTTAGACACGGCAGAGAGAACGCGGCGTCGTTACCGACGCCCGGATAGGTAGCCACGCACAGCAATTGAGTTCACCCCGTGAACCGTGCAGGGGACACCAGCTGACATGTGCGTGTAAGCGTGTAGGTACTGGCAGACGGGCTGAGATCGTTGAAGGGACAGGTCGCAAGGGAATGCGAGTTGAGTTTGAATCTGCCTTGAGAGCTAGCCTGTACGACAGTGGGAGACTGAGCCGAATGCTTGTATAGTTTAACTGTAAGTGAGATGTTTATTGCTTGCATGTATTATTATGTATTGTAGTGATCTTGTTCATGTCGAAATGATTGCTATAGATTGTCAGTGCGCGATGTTTGTGCGATAATTAATGCAACGCGTCAATAAAGCGTGTGAATAATACTTTCGGATATTCACTTCGTGTGATTTGATAGTTTGATATTACTTCACACTTGCCAGAAAACGAGCTACTTGTCTTGTGTTATGCAAGACTCTGACAAGTGCGAATGTGGTGGCTTTCGTCCGGGTTTTGAATCAAATGCGAACGTATAAATTTTTTTGTCCGAGTTTGAAGCGAATGTGAACATGCCGATAGAAGTGTGCAAGTCATAGATTAAGGTAAAGTAACGAATTAATAGAGTTGATTTAATTAAATTATAAGTGTGAAGATATTATTTGAAGCCAACCGAGGCGTCTTCAGACTTAGCACTAAATTCAACAAATTGTGTACCTAAAATCCAAAATGGCGGCCGTGCCCTTGAATGTCATTGAGTAGAGGTAGTGTGAGCGTGAAAGTTGTTGAAAGTGGTAACGACTAACAATAATACTTGACAGCATACAAACCTTTACAGACTTTAGTGACATTACACACACCATACATTTACAAACGTTCTAAATTTCGTTTAGTTTAAAAAGTACAGGGTTTTTGTGACAACTTTACCTGAGTCTGGAGAACTTCAAAAAAATTTTTGTGCGTCAACCCGAAAGACGTTCCAGTGTGATTTCGAGCACCACTGAACAGCACAGTACCCAAGGATTACTTGAGTATAAAATTTTTTTCCAGCTTTCTTTATACTTTCGTTAGTCTGGCTTTAGACATTAACTGTGCTATAAATATTTGTAACTTACTAACATCATAAGTAATTTTGTTTATATTTATTCCATCATATCTATTGTTCATCATGTCTTCTTTAAACGAGTTCATTGAAATGGGTTTAAAATTGAATATGTCCGGTGAGGAATTGAGAGCCTGGAGTGAAAATAAATATGCAGAATATCTGTTGAAACAAGAGCAAATTAGTGAGAGGGATGAGAGAGCAGCCGAAAGGGCATTAAAGCAATCAGAAGTTGCTCTGAAAAGTAAAGAGGCAGACTCAGAAGCTGCTTTAAAGCTTCAACGGGCACAATCAGAAGCTGCTCTAAAGGAATCAGAAGCTGCTTTAAAGCTTCAACAGGCACAAGCAGAAGCTGCTCTGAAAAATAAAGAGGCAGACTCAGAAGCTGCTTTAAAGCTTCAACAGGCACAATCAGATGCTGCTCTAAAGCTTCAACAAGCACAATCAGAAACTGCTTTAAAACAGTCAGAAGCTGCAGTGAAGCAAGCTGAGATCTTAGCACAAAGTAAGAAAGAAGAGCAAGAAACACAAATGAAAATTGAACAACTTAAAGCTGAATGTTCTAAAGAGAAAGTGAATAGAGAAACAGACAAAGATCAACCTCATAAGAAGTACCAAGGTCTGATCAAAAGTTACAACACAGGTGATTGCATAGCAGCATTCACCCAAAATTTTGAATTTGTTATGGATCATTACAAAATCCCAAAACCTGAATGGGGGATAGTATATGTAAGAAGTCTTTCTGGGGAACCTCTTAAAGTCATAGAGTCTATCCCAAATGACCTGAAAGAAGATTATCTTTACATTAAAGCAAAAATTATGTCACATTTTTTGCTAGATGAATCAGGTTATAGAGAACAGTTTAGGAAGTTGTCTCCTAAGCCAACACACACGTTCTCTGATTACATCTCAGAAATTCAAAATATTTTTTCTAAATGGCTGTCAGCAGCTAAAGTAAATGGAAGTTATGATAAATTGGTTGACCTTATGTTGAGAGATAAGATTATTGCATCTCTCCCAGCTCCCTTTTCTAAATTTTTGTTGGAATGTCAGTGTGAAAGTGTTCAACAGATTGAAAGTCGTGGCTCTGGTTATTTTGCAGCCAATAAGCATTGTTTCTCTAGTGGTCTGACCAGCACAGACTTTGTAGCAGCAGCTACATATGGCAAATATCAGGCAGGGTCAAATAGCAAACAAAGACCTTATAAGCAAACTGCAGAGAAATTATATCAGTGTAAATATTGCAACTATGCACACAATGAGCATGATATGTGCGACCAACATCCTGGGTACACTGCTTACTTGCATAATTACATTTCTAAGCAAGAGAAAGAGAGGAAGAACTACAAAAAACTTACAAAATGTTACCTTTGTAAGGCTTTTGGTCACTGGCGTAAGGATTGTAAAGCCAAGTCAATGACCAAAAAGGCTAATGCAGCCATGTTTCACATTTCTTCGTCAGAAGATGAAAGTGTACAAGATCACCCAGTAAACTCAGCACATTCCATTGAGGTATTCCATCAGGAAAAATGTACCATTTGTGATCAATTTCATGAGGATGGCGTGTTAACATGCGGCCATTCTATACCTATTACCAGTGAGGAGGCCAATTCTGTAGTAAACTCCAAAGGTAGACTGAACATCCACCAGGGGTATGTTAATGGTAAACCTGCCACAGTTTTACGTGATAGCGGAAGTACTCTCATTGGTGTAAAGAGAGATTATATTTTACCAACACAATATAGTGGTAAATATGTAACATGCAGGACATTCTCAGGGAACATAGAGAAATATCCACTTGCATGGGCATATATAACGACACCATTCCTTACAGGAAAGGTTAAATGCGCAGCATTAACCAATCCTTGCTGTGATATTATCATTGGAAACCTTCCTGAAGTGAATGACATACCACATGACATCAATACATCATCTGTCAGTTGTAATATCGATACTACCACTTCACCTTCATCACCAATCACCATTCATGATGTATTGAATGTACAAATACCAACCTGGCTATGCCAGAACATACATGTAATTGTGTGAATGTAACATCAATGTGTGATGAGAATGATCGTTGTAATGTAGTAAACGCAGTAACTCGATCTACTGCACAGATGCAAGATCGAATCGATCAAACAGAGGCTTTACAACGAGTAAGTCCTGTTGTAACATCTCCTGAGACAACTAGGGAGACGTTTATAACATCTCAGAAAGCCGATCGATCTCTGCAAAAGTATTTTAAACTGATAGGCCAAAAGCCAAGAGTAGCAAAGAATGCTCAATGGTACTTTGCTCTCAAGAACGGAATTCTAACACGGTATTACACAAAAGCTTCCAGCACTATAGAACAAACAGTGCTACCGTTAGAAAACCGCAAGCAAGCATTGAACATAGCTCATGACATACCCTTTGCAGGACACATGGCTTATGCTAAAACTAGAGCAAGGTTACTTACTCAATTTTATTGGCCAAAGTTTTGCAACGATATCAAACAGTATTGCAGATCGTGTGACATCTGTCAAAAGCTTGTCAAAAAGGGTAAACACCCACAAGCTGAATTGCAAGTTACTGATTTGGCTAGTAGACCGTTTGAAAAGATCTTGGTCGATATAGTTGGTCCTCTGAACCATATAACATCTAAAGGTAATAGATACATTGTAACACTCATTGATCTATGTACTCGTTGGCCAGAAGCGATTCCAATGAAGAACATAACTTCCAACGACATCATGGAAGTGTTCTTTCATATTTTTGCGAGGGTAGGATTCCCTGATACCATCCTTTCAGATCGGGGTAGCCAATTTATTTCTTCGGCTACACAAGCCTTTACCAAAATGTTGGGTGTTAAACAATGCTTCAACAGCCCATATCACCCACATTCGACAGGTATAGTAGAAAAGATTAATGGCGATATGAAACATATGCTCTCGAAGGTAACCCAAGAACATCCTGAAGATTGGGATACTTATCTGCCTGCCATTTTGTTTGCATATAGGGAAGTGCCCCATTCCAGCACTGGGTTCTCACCATTCGAAATGTTATATGGTGCACAACCACGCGGCCCATTATCTCTGTATGAAGCTGTGTTGACTGGAAGTACAACTGTGTTTATACCCATTTCACCATATGAACATGTAACATCATTGCGTGATAGAATTATGAAATCATGTATATTAGCCAAAGAAGCTCTCCAAAAATCAGGAGCTATTTACCGACAATATGCCAACAGAGGAAATAGAACTATTACACTGATGCCAGGACAGGACGTGCTTCTTCTTTTGCCAAGTGATAGACATCTCCTAACTGACTCATGGCAAGGACCGTTCAAAGTGCTACGACAAATTTCGACGGTAGATTACGAGATTGCAGTTAGGGACAAACATAAGATTTTTCATATTAACATGCTCAAACCTTATCACCACAGGCAAGACGAACAAGTAGAGACTGCAGCAAGCACCTCCATAGTGGACCAGACGGACGACAACGACACTGACAAGATACCAAACACCAGGTCTTGACACAACGACCAACTTACAAGACATTAAGGTAAATCCTAACCTGACACAGACACAGACTAACAGTTGCAGACAACTGATACAAGACTACAGGACTATCTTTTCTGACAGCCCAGGACAGACAGATTTAGTGCAACACCAAATCATCTTAACATCTGACGTTCCTATTAAGTGTAGACCATATTCCATCCCTATACACTATAAAGAAAAACTTCATCAAGAAATCATTGATTTAGAAACAAATCATATTATTCGACGTTCACAATCTCATTTCTGTTCACCAATAGTTTTGGTACGCAAAAAGGACAACACTATTAGACTCTGTGTGGACTATCGTAAGCTCAACAGCATTACACAGTTGGATTTAGAACCAATGAGCAACTGTGAAGACATCTTGACTGAACTATCTGACTCACGGTATTTTACTAAACTTGACATGACAAAAGGCTACTGGCAGATAGCTGTACATCCTGATAGTATACATCTGACTGCATTTGCCACACCTTGGGGTTTATACGAATGGTGTAAACTACCTTTCGGATTAGTCAATGCACCAGCTACCTTCGTCAGAATGACAAGAATTCTTTTGACAGACATTGCTAACATCATTTGGTACATGGACGACATTTGCATACACACAAAGGACATGACAGAGCACATAACAGCACTACAGCAGACATTTGACAGAATTAGACATCATGGACTGACTGTAAAACCTTCCAAAGTGGATATAGCCCTTCAGGAAATTTCATTTTTGGGCTATAAGATCTCAAATGGCTTTATATCAACTGACGATAACATCATGTCCAGAATTTTGAAATTGTCGCTTCCGACAACTAAGAAACAGTTGCGAAGTGTGTTAGGTCTGTTAAACTATTATAGACAGTTTATTCCTCATTTTGCTGAATTGACCAAATGTTTCACTGATCTACTAACAAATAAACACCCCAATGTGATTGTAAACAGTGAATGTTTAAGGCCAGCATTTACGAAAATTCTTTCTTATTTTTCTAAATCACCTATTCTGAAATTGCCAAATTTGAATATTACTTTTAGATTAAGATGTGATGCGAGCTCCGTAGCCATTGGAGGTGTGCTTCTCCAAGAACAGGACCAAATCTTGTACCCAGTATACTATGTCTCTTGAAAACTGAACACCAGCGAACGAAATTACAGTACACCGGAACTCGAGGCTCTTGCCATGGTATTTTCGGTACGTAAACTTTCTAGATTTCTGTTAGGCAAACATTTCATTATTGAAACAGATAATACTCCGCTGACAATTGTTACCAGAGGAACGCCTAGTAACAGCAGGGTGGCAAGATGGTCCCTTCTTCTGCAGGACTATAGCTATGAGGTTAACCACATAAAAGGTTCACAAAACTGTCTTGCAGACCTTTTGTCGAGATGTCCATACAACGAACCTAATACCCAGTCGACACCAGAGCACAGTGCAGAGGGTGTATAAAACTGCAACGTAGATAGTGCTCAGTACTACAGCCAATTGTGACAATGTGTCAGTAACGCTGTGTACACCATTGTGATGGGGAAGATTGTATCTCCCAATGTATATAACTTATGTACATATTGTGATTCTTATTATTATCATGCGAATGAATGCGTATATAATTGTGAGATATGTGAAAGAATGAAATCAGTATTATGTAAACCAATGTGTTGTATAACTGTGAGATATGAGAAAGAATGTAATTATTATTGTAAATACATAAATATTTTAACAACCAGACACTACGGAGAAGTGTCACGGGACAACACTAGAGGATCCAAGAAGTTACCAAGCCACTAAAACGTGAGGTAATCCTAAAGTATCCAGACCGAGGTGCCCAAGACATTTTAACAAGGTACGAAAGATGACTGCGACAGTACAATCCGAGCAGAAGACGGAAGAGATGATCCAACAGCTGATAGTAACAACTACTACTCCGTTTATAGAAGATCCATCCAGAACGGACCAGCTTTGTTTGAATGACATCACAACACATGTAATAGTACAGCTGTATACTTCCGAGTTTTTGCATATTATTAAAAGTATATAAATGTATGACGTTGTATTAAAATGTAATTTAAAATATTTCCATATACGGAATTGTATATGTCGATTTTTTTTTAGGATGTAATCTCAGCATCGTAACTTGATTGCTTCTTTACAAACGTGACTTTTTGTGCACATTTGTCAATAAGGATCAAATTATGACACTAAGAAATAAATTTCCAATTGTAATTTATGTCTTGTAAACGACGATAAATTATTGTTCCTAATTTTTCTGTATAATAACCAGGGGACATTATTCTAAATTATTGGTGATATGTAAATATGTATTGTAACCATGAACATGTGTGCTTGATAAATAACATGTCAATGTAACATCGTTTAGATATGGACAGTATATTGCCAAAACTGTTGACCTTCATTAGAAACTCTAAACAGAGGTCTGATGGAGGAGTCATCTCAGAGGGAGATGCTCACGGCTTGACCTGATTATTTTAGTATTTTTGTTCTTGGTTGTGAGTTAGGGGCCAGTTTAGCCGATACCTACCGGACTAGCTGGGTCACAGCGAGGTAATGCCCATTAAATAGATTGTACTTGACTGTTGTACTTCATAGTGCAACATAAGTGGTGTATACATATTGTTGACTATTCACCTGTATATATTTATTATAATTGTTAATGTATAATGTTCGACTTTGACATGTTTAATAACACCTAGATATATATTGTACATGAAAGGAAATCCTTTCATGAAAAAGGGGTGTGGAGAGTGTCAAGGTCTCACATCCGAGGTTGCGACGCGTTGTCTGTACCAACGCCAGACAACATAACAACACGCAACCCTGAGTAATGTTAGACACGGCAGAGAGAACGCGGCGTCGTTACCGACGCCCGGATAGGTAGCCATGCACAGCAATTGAGTTCACCCCGTGAACCGTGCAGGGGACACCAGCTGACATGTGCGTGTAAGCGTGTAGGAACTGGCAGACGGGCTGAGATCGTTGAAGGGACAGGTCGCAAGGGAATGCGAGTTGAGTTTGAATCTGCCTTGAGAGCTAGCCTGTACGACAGTGGGAGACTGAGCCGAATGCTTGTATAGTTTAACTGTAAGTGAGATGTTTATTGCTTGCATGTATTATTATGTATTGTAGTGATCTTGTTTATCTCGAAATGATTGCTATAGATTGTCAGTGCGCGATGTTTGTGCGATAATTAATGCAACGCGTCAATAAAGCGTGTGAATAATACTTTCGGATATTCACTTCGTGTGATTTGATAGTTTGATATTACTTCACACTTGCCAGAAAACGAGCTACTTGTCTTGTGTTATGCAAGACTCTGACACATGTCATGATAGAAACTGACAATGAAATCAATCAAACACAGCCCGTAACATGTCATGACAGAAACTGACAATGAAATCAAACAAACACAGTCCATGACATGTCATGACAGAAACTCAGACAATGAAATCAATCAAACACAGCCCATGACATGTCATGACAGAAACTGACAATGAAATCAATCAAAAACAGCCCATAACATGTCATGACAGAAACTCTGACAATAAAGTCAATCAAACACAGCCCATAACATGTCATGACAGAAACTCTGACAATGAAGTCAATCACACACAGCCCATAACATGTCATGACAGAAACTCTGACAATGAAGTCAATCACACACAGCCCATAACATGTCATGACAGAAACTCTGACAATAAAGTCAATCAAACACAGCCCATCACATGTCATGACAGAAACTCTGACAATAAAGTCAATCAAACACAGCCCATGACATGTCATGACAGAAACTCTGACAATAAAGTCAATCAAACACAGCCCATGACATGTCATGACAGAAACTCTGACAATGAAATCAAACACAGCCCATAACATGTCATGACAGAAACTCTGACAATGAAATCAAACACAGCCCATGACATGTCATGACAGAAACTCTGACAATGAAGTCAATCACACACAGCCCATAACATGTCATGACAGAAACTCTGACAATGAAGTCAATCACACACAGCCCATAACATGTCATGACAGAAACTCTGACAATGAAATCAAACACAGCCCATAACATGTCATGACAGAAACTCTGACAATGAAATCAAACACAGCCCATGACATGTCATGACAGAAACTCTGACAATGAAGTCAATCACACACAGCCCATAACATGTCATGACAGAAACTCTGACAATGAAATCAATCAAACACAGCCCATAACATGTCATGACAGAAACTCTGACAATGAAGTCAATCACACACAGCCCATAACATGTCATGACAGAAACTCTGACAATGAAGTCAATCACACACAGCCCATTAACATGTCATGACAGAAACTCTGACAATGAAATCACACACAGCCCATAACATGTCATGACAGAAACTCTGACAATGAAGTCAATCAAACACAGCCCATCACATGTCATGACAGAAACTCTGACAATGAAGTCAATCACACACAGCCCATAACATGTCATGACAGAAACTCTGACAATGAAGTCAATCAAACACAGCCCATGACATGTCATGACAGAAACTCTGACAATGAAATCAAACACAGCCCATAACATGTCATGACAGAAACTCTGACAATGAAATCAAACACAGCCCATGACATGTCATGACAGAAACTCTGACAATGAAGTCAATCACACACAGCCCATAACATGTCATGACAGAAACTCTGACAATGAAATCAATCAAACACAGCCCATAACATGTCATGACAGAAACTCTGACAATGAAGTCAATCACACACAGCCCATAACATGTCATGACAGAAACTCTGACAATGAAGTCAATCACACACAGCCCATTAACATGTCATGACAGAAACTCTGACAATGAAGTCAATCACACACAGCCCATAACATGTCATGACAGAAACTCTGACAATGAAGTCAATCAAACACAGCCCATCACATGTCATGACAGAAACTCTGACAATGAAGTCAATCACACACAGCCCATAACATGTCATGACAGAAACTCTGACAATGAAGTCAATCAAACACAGCCCATGACATGTCATGACAGAAACTCTGACAATGAAATCAAACACAGCCCATAACATGTCATGACAGAAACTCTGACAATGAAATCAAACACAGCCCATGACATGTCATGACAGAAACTCTGACAATGAAGTCAATCACACACAGCCCATAACATGTCATGACAGAAACTCTGACAATGAAGTCAATCACACACAGCCCATAACATGTCATGACAGAAACTCTGACAATGAAATCAAACACAGCCCATAACATGTCATGACAGAAACTCTGACAATGAAATCAAACACAGCCCATGACATGTCATGACAGAAACTCTGACAATGAAGTCAATCACACACAGCCCATAACATGTCATGACAGAAACTCTGACAATGAAATCAATCAAACACAGCCCATAACATGTCATGACAGAAACTCTGACAATGAAGTCAATCACACACAGCCCATAACATGTCATGACAGAAACTCTGACAATGAAGTCAATCACACACAGCCCATTAACATGTCATGACAGAAACTCTGACAATGAAGTCAATCACACACAGCCCATAACATGTCATGACAGAAACTCTGACAATGAAGTCAATCAAACACAGCCCATCACATGTCATGACAGAAACTCTGACAATGAAGTCAATCACACACAGCCCATAACATGTCATGACAGAAACTCTGACAATGAAATCAATCACACACAGCCCATAACATGTCATGACAGAAACTCTGACAATGAAGTCAATCACACACAGCCCATAACATGTCATGACAGAAACTCTGACAATGAAGTCAATCACACACAGCCCATAACATGTCATGACAGAAACTCTGACAATGAAGTCAATCACACACAGCCCATAACATGTCATGACAGAAACTCTGACAATGAAGTCAATCACACACAGCCCATAACATGTCATGACAGAAGAGTTACCTTGCTCTCCCCCGGCGGCACCTCCTGCTGGTTGACCTCCAGCAGCAGCTTCAAGGCTGGCAGAGACACATCCCTGGACAGCTTGTCCCTGACATCCCACAGCAACTTGTTCTGTTCCTGACAACCAGACATGACTCACGTCAACATATACCACAGACATCACCACCATCACGTGTCCTGTCAACACATGTCTCTCATGTCCCACAGCAACTTGTTCTGTTCCTGACAACCAGACATGACTCACGTCAACATATACCACAGACATCACCACCATCACGTGTCCTGTCAACACATGTCTCTCACGTCCCACAGCAACTTGTTCTGTTCCTGACAACCAGACATGACTCACGTCAACATATACCACAGACATCACCACCATCACGTGTCCTGTCAACACATGTCTCTCACGTCCCACAGCAACTTGTTCTGTTCCTGACAACCAGAATGACTCACGTCAACATATACCACAGACATCACCACCATCACGTGTCCTGTCAACACATGTCTCTCACGTCCCACAGCAACTTGTTCTGTTCCTGACAACCAGACATGACTCACGTCAACATATACCACAGACATCACGTGCCCTGTCAACTCATGTCTCTCACGTCCCACAGCAACTTGTTCTGTTCCTGACAACCAGACATGACTCACGTCAACATATACCACAGACATCACCACCATCACATGTCCTGTCAACTCATGTCTCTCACGTCCCACAGAAACTTGTTCTGTTCCTGACAACCAGACATGACTCACGTCAACATATACCACAGACATCACCACCATCACATGTCCTGTCAACTCATGTCTCTCACGTCCCACAGCAACTTGTTCTGTTCCTGACAACCAGACATGACTCATGTCAACATATACCACAGACATCACCACCATCACATGCTCTGTCAACTCATGTCCCACAGCAACTTGTTCTGTTCCTGACAACCAGACATGACTCACGTCAACATATACCACAGACATCACCACCATCACATGTCCTGTCAACTCATGTCTCTCACGTCCCACAGCAACTTGTTCTGTTCCTGACAACCAGACATGACTCATGTCAACATATACCACAGACATCACCACCATCACATGCTCTGTCAACTCATGTCCCTGACATCCCACAGCAACTTGTTCTGTTCCTGACAACCAGACATGACTCACGTCAACATATACCACAGACATCACCACCATCACATGCTCTGTCAACTCATGTCTCTCACGTCCCACAGCAACTTGTTCTGTTGCTGACAACCAGACATGACTCACGTCAACATATACCACAGACATCACCACCATCACATGCTCTGTCAACTCATGTCTCTCACGTCCCACAGCAACTTGTTCTGTTCCTGACAACCAGACATGACTCACGTCAACATATACCACAGACATCACCACCATCACGTGTCCTGTCAACTCATGTCTCTCACGTCCCACAGCAACTTGTTCTGTTCCTGACAACCAGACATGACTCATGTCAACATATACCACAGACATCACCACCATCACATACTCTGTCAACTCATGTCTCTCACGTCCCACAGCAACTTGTTCTGTTCCTGACAACCAGACATGACTCATGTCAACATATACCACAGACATCACCACCATCACATGCTCTGTCAACTCATGTCTCTCACGTCCCACAGCAACTTGTTCTGTTCCTGACAACCAGACAAGACTCATGTCAACATATACCACAGACATCACCACCATCACATGCTCTGTCAACTCATGTCCCTCATGTCCCACAGCAACTGGTGTTGATACTGACCACCAGACACCACAAAGGTCAGCAATGCCATGGATCACAAGGGGAAATCTGACTTTTTCAATTCTTATTGTAATCTGACCTACTTGCCCCAGCTTGTCAACATTGCTACATAAATGTATGTGATTCTCCTTACTGAAGTGGCATTTAACCAAGGGAGATCAGGTTATTATCAGATTGCTGTCATTCTGTTACTGTCATTTCTTCACATTGTCATTCTGTGACTTGCTGTCATTGCTTCACACTGTAATTCTGTGACAAAAGTGGATAAACCTGTCCAAGACTGAGTCTACAATCACCCAATGACTGACATACTACAACTCAACACCTGGTCTACAATCACCCAATGACTGATTCATACTACAACTCAACACCTGGTCTACAATCATCCAATGATTGATTCATGCTACAACTCAACACATGGTCTACAATCACCCAATGACTGATTGATACTACAGCTCAATACCTGATCTACAATCACCCAATGACTGACATACTACAACTCAACACCTGGTCTACAATCACCCAATGACTGACATACTACAAGTCAACGCCTGGTCTACAATCACCCAATGACTGACATACAACTCAACACCTGATCTACAATCACCCAATGACTGACATACAACTCAACACCTGGTCTACAATCACCCAATGACTGACATACAACTCAACACCTGATCTACAATCACCCAATGACTGACATACAACTCAACACCTGGTCTACAATCACCCAATGACTGACATACTACAAGTCAACGCCTGGTCTACAATCACCCAATGACTGACATACAACTCAACACCTGGTCTACAATCACCCAATGACTGACATACTACAAGTCAACGCCTGGTCTACAATCACCCAATGACTGACATACAACTCAACACCTGGTCTACAATCACCCAATGACTGACATACTACAAGTCAACGCCTGGTCTACAATCACCCAATGACTGACATACAACTCAACACCTGGTCTACAATCACCCAATGACTGACATACTACAAGTCAACACCTGGTCTACAATCACCCAATGACTGACATACTACAAGTCAACGCCTGGTCTACAATCACCCAATGACTGACATACTACAACTCAACACATAGTCTACAATCACCCAATGACTGATTCATGCTGCAACTCAACACCTGTCTACAATCACCCAATGACTGATTCATGCTACAACTCAGCACTTGGTCTACAATCACCCAATGACTGATTCATACTACAACTCAACACCTGGTCTACTTACAATCACCCAATGATTGTCACAGGTGACACTTCATTGAGGATATCATGACAGATCTCAATTGTGCACATCTGAAAGAATACAGATTGAACTTACTCGAAGGAGTTTTTCATCTTCACTTTCCTCTTTCTTTGCTTTTTTGGATTTTTCTGTTTCTTGTTTAGTGTCTCCTTTCCTCTTGTTCCTGTCAAAGTGAACGAACTGTTTCTGTAATCATCTCAGCAAATCTCTACACATGGGGCATGGCAAATCTCTATACATGGGAAATGGCAAATCTCTACACATGGCACATGGAAAATTTGTGAGGTTACGGCCACAAGATAACAACTCACCTTACCTTATCTATGAGATTACAAGGTGACAGAGAATGGGTGAATGTCTTACAAGAGGACAGAGAATGGGTAAGTAGTTTTTTTTTTTTAAAGTTACATATCCTTTACAGGACATGCAGTCATCACTAGCATTTTACTCCCATTGTTGATGTCTTTGCAAGTTTTACTTCAGTAGTTTGCCATTGCTTTCTGAATGACCAGCTCCCATACTAACACATTAAAACCAACGTGGCATGGTCTGCTGCCAAATCCGTCACCGCTGTGTTTCGAACACGGGTAAGCGACATTACAAATCAAGTCTGCAACGACATCACCACAGAAAAGTGTGAGTATCTTACAAGAGGGCAGAGAATGTGTGAGTATCTTACAAGAGGGCAGAGAATGTGTGAGTATCTTACAAGAGGGCAGAGAATGTGTGAGTATCTTACAAGAGGGCAGAGAATGTGTGAGTATCTTACAAGAGGGCAGAGAATGGGTGAGTATCTTACAATAGGACAGAGAATGTGTGAGTATCTTACAAGAGGACAGAGAATGGGGGAGTATCTTACAAGAGGACAGAGAATGGGGGAGTATCTTACAAGAGGGCAGAGAATGGGTGAGTATCTTACAAGAGGGCAGAGAATGTGTGAGTATCTTACAAGAGGACAGAGAATGTGTGAGTATCTTACAAGAGGACAGAGAATGGGGAAGTATCTTACAAGAGGACAGAATGTGTGAGTATCTTACAAGAGGGCAGAGAATGTGTGAGTATCTTACAAGAGGACAGAGAATGTGTGAGTATCTTACAAGAGGACAGAGAATGTGTGAGTACCTTACAAGAGGACAGAGAATGTGTGAGTATCTTACAAGAGGACAGAGAATGGGGGAGTATCTTACAAGAGGACAGAGAATGGGGGAGTATCTTACAAGAGGGCAGAGAATGGGTGAGTATCTTACAAGAGGGCAGAGATTGGGTGCGTATCTTACAAGAGGACAGAGATTGGGTGCATATCTTACAAGAGGACAGAGATTGGGTGCGTATCTTACAAGAGGACAGAATGGGTGAGTATCTTACAAGAGGACAGAATGTATGAGTATCTTACAAGAGGACAGAGAATGGGGGAGTATCTTACAAGAGGACAGAGAATGTATGAGTATCTTACAAGAGGACAGAGAATGGGGGAGTATCTTACAAGAGGACAGAGAATGGGGGAGTATCTTACAAGAGGACAGAGAATGGGTGAGTATCTTACAAGAGGGCTGAGTATCTTACAAGAGGGCAGAGAATGGGTGAGTATCTTACAAGAGGGCAGAGAATGTGTGAGTATCTTACAAGAGGACAGAGAATGTGTGAGTATCTTACAAGAGGACAGAGAATGTGTGAGTATCTTACAAGAGGACAGAGAATGGGTGAGTATCTTACAAGAGGACAGAGAATGGGGAAGTATCTTACAAGAGGACAGAATGTGTGAGTATCTTACAAGAGGGCAGAGAATGTGTGAGTATCTTACAAGAGGACAGAGAATGTGTGAGTATCTTACAAGAGGACAGAGAATGTGTGAGTACCTTACAAGAGGACAGAGAATGGGTGAGTATCTTACAAGAGGACAGAGAATGGGGGAGTATCTTACCCCGCCTGCTTCCCCTTGCCCAGCTTGGAGATAATCAATTGTTTATCCTCTGGTTTCAGCTTGCCAAAGCCTTTTATTCTGTGGATAAAGGATACTGAAGTAAACTGAACGTTTATACAGATCACAGTGTCAGTTACTGGGAGATGTATGTGCTATGTTTGTACAGATCACACAGTGTCAGTTACTGGGAGATGTATGTGCTATGTTTATACAGATCACACAGTGTCAGTTACTGGGAGATGTATGTTCTATGTTTATACAGATCACACAGTGTCAGTTACTGGGAGATGTATGTGCTATGTTTATACAGATCACACAGTGTCAGTTACTGGGAGATGTATGTGCTATGTTTATACAGATCACACAGTGTCAGTTACTGGGAGATGTATGTGCTATGTTTATACAGATCACACAGTGTCAGTTACTGGGAGATGTATGTGCTATGTTTATACAGATCACACAGTGTCAGTTACTGGGAGATGTATGTGCTATGTTTATACAGATCACACAGTGTCAGTTACTGGGAGATGTATGTGCTATGTTTATACAGATCACACAGTGTCAGTTACTGGGAGATGTATGTTCTATGTTTATACAGATCACACAGTGTCAGTTACTGGGAGATGTATGTGCTATGTTTATACAGATCACACAGTGTCAGTTACTGGGAGATGTATGTGCTATGTTTATACAGATCACACAGTGTCAGTTACTGGGAGATGTATGTGCTATGTTTATACAGATCACACACAGTTACAGGGAGATGTATGTGCTATGTTTATACAGATCACACACAGTTACTGGGAGATGTATGTGCTATGTTTATATAGATCACATAGTGACAGTTACTGGGAGATGTGCTATGTTTATACAGATCACACAGTGTCAGTTACTGGGAGATGTATGTGCTATGTTTATACAGATCACACAGTGTCAGTTACTGGGAGATGTATGTGCTATGTTTATACAGATCACAGTGTCAGTTACTGGGAGATGTATGTGCTATGTTTATACAGATCACACAGTGTCAGTTACTGGGAGATGTATGTGCTATGTTTATACAGATCACAGTGTCAGTTACTGGGAGATGTATGTGCTGTTTATACAGATCACACAGTGTCAGTTACTGGGAGATGTATGTGCTATGTTTATACAGATCACACACAGTTACAGGGAGATGTATGTGCTATGTTTATACAGATCACACACAGTTACTGGGAGATGTATGTGCTATGTTTATACAGATCACACACAGTTACAGGGAGATGTATGTGCTATGTTTATACAGATCACACAGTGTCAGTTACTGGGAGATGTATGTGCTATGTTTATACAGATCACACACAGTTACAGGGAGATGTATGTGCTATGTTTATACAGATCACACACAGTTACAGGGAGATGTATGTGCTATGTTTATACAGATCACACACAGTTACTGGGAGATGTATGTGCTATGTTTATACAGATCACACACAGTTACAGGGAGATGTATGTGCTATGTTTATACAGATCACACACAGTTACTGGGAGATGTATGTGCTATGTTTATACAGATCACACACAGTTACAGGGAGATGTATGTGCTATGTTTATACAGATCACACACAGTTACAGGGAGATGTATGTGCTATGTTTATACAGATCACACACAGTTACTGGGAGATGTATGTGCTATGTTTATACAGATCACACACAGTTACAGGGAGATGTATGTGCTATGTTTATACAGATCACACACAGTTACTGGGAGATGTATGTGCTATGTTTATACAGATCACACACAGTTACAGGGAGATGTATGTGCTATGTTTATACAGATCACACACAGTTACTGGGAGATGTATGTGCTATGTTTATACAGATCACACACAGTTACAGGGAGATGTATGTGCTATGTTTATACAGATCACACACAGTTACAGGGAGATGTATGTGCTATGTTTATACAGATCACACACAGTTACTGGGAGATGTATGTGCTATGTTTATACAGATCACACACAGTTACAGGGAGATGTATGTGCTATGTTTATACAGATCACACAGTGTCAGTTACTGAGAGATGTATGTGCTATGTTTATACAGATCACACACAGTTACAGGGAGATGTATGTGCTATGTTTATACAGATCACACACAGTTACTGGGAGATGTATGTGCTATGTTTATATAGATCACATAGTGACAGTTACTGGGAGATGTGCTATGTTTATACAGATCACACAGTGTCAGTTACTGGGAGATGTATGTGCTATGTTTATACAGATCACACAGTGTCAGTTACTGGGAGATGTATGTGCTATGTTTATACAGATCACAGTGTCAGTTACTGGGAGATGTATGTGCTATGTTTATACAGATCACACAGTGTCAGTTACTGGGAGATGTATGTGCTATGTTTATACAGATCACACAGTGTCAGTTACTGGGAGATGTATGTGCTATGTTTATACAGATCACACAGTGTCAGTTACTGGGAGATGTATGTGCTATGTTTATACAGATCACACAGTGTCAGTAATTCTTGCATGTTTGCTGCGGCTGCATTAATATCTCCCTCTAATACGTCCAAGCAACAGCAACAATACCCCCCCCCCATCCCCATCCAAATATGTGCCTTCATCTGAAGAAACTGGAACATCTACTGATTTAATATACCATAACTAGAGAAAATCACCTTAGTGCAAATATACTACATGCCAAACTCTACTTCCTGTGAATGTACCATCTACTGACTGAATACACCACATGTAGAGAACATTTACTGACTGTGAATACACCACATGTAGAGAACATTTACTGACTGTGAATACACCACATGTAGAGCTGTGAATACACCACATGTAGAGAACATTTACTGACTGTGAATACACCACATGTAGAGAACATTTACTGACTGTGAATAACCACATGTAGAGAACATTTACTGACTGAATACACCACATGTAGAGAACATCTAGTTACTGTGAATACACCACATGTAGAGAACATATACTTACTGTGAATACACCACATGTAGAGAACATATACTTACTGTGTATACACCACATGTAGAGAACATCTATTGACTGAATACACCACATGTAGAGAACATCTAGTTACTGTGAATACACCACATGTAGAGAACATCTAGTTACTGTGAATACACCACATGTAGAGAACATCTACTGACTATGAATACACCACATGTAGAGAACATCTACTGACTGTGAATACACCACATGTAGAGAACATCTAGTTACTGTGAATACACCACATGTAGAGAACATCTAGTTACTGTGAATACACACATGTAGAGAACATATACTTACTGTGAATACACCACATGTAGAGAACATATACTTACTGTGTATACACCACATGTAGAGAACATCTAGTTACTGTGAATACACCACATGTAGAGAACATATACTTACTGTGTATACACCACATGTAGAGAACATCTAACCAGACAAGACTCATGTCAACATATACCACAGACATCACCACCATCACATGCTCTGTCAACTCATGTCCCTCATGTCCCACAGCAACTGGTGTTGATACTGACCACCAGACACCACAAAGGTCAGCAATGCCATGGATCACAAGGGGAAATCTGACTTTTTCAATTCTTATTGTAATCTGACCTACTTGCCCCAGCTTGTCAACATTGCTACATAAATGTATGTGATTCTCCTTACTGAAGTGGCATTTAACCAAGGGAGATCAGGTTATTATCAGATTGCTGTCATTCTGTTACTGTCATGTCTTCACATTGTCATTCTGGACTTGCTGTCATTGCTTCACACTGTAATTCTGTGACAAAAGTGGATAAACCTGTCCAAGACTGAGTCTACAATCACCCAATGACTGACATACTACAACTCAACACCTGGTCTACAATCACCCAATGACTGATTCATACTACAACTCAACACCTGGTCTACAATCATCCAATGATTGATTCATGCTACAACTCAACACATGGTCTACAATCACCCAATGACTGATTGATACTACAGCTCAATACCTGATCTACAATCACCCAATGACTGACATACTACAACTCAACACCTGGTCTACAATCACCCAATGACTGACATACTACAAGTCAACGCCTGGTCTACAATCACCCAATGACTGACATACAACTCAACACCTGATCTACAATCACCCAATGACTGACATACAACTCAACATTTGGAACTGCATTTGGAACTGTTTTTACAACTGTTAATGCATTTCGAAACCTTTTGCTTATCAGGATGTAATCTATCTGGTTTTTAATCCTGCTGTCTGGACTCCTCCATGTCCATAATCTTCTAGGATGTTGTTTAAACCAGGTGTTTCCTACAACCAATTCTTGTTCTTTTGCCCATTCTACAAGTCTGTAACCTCTTTCATTTCTCTCTCCCAAACCATGGTTGCCTACACTGTATCCATCGCTTTGCTTTCCTATTTTTGCGTTGAAATCACCCATTATGATATTTATTTCTGATTTTTTACAGTTCTTTAAAGCAGACTCCATGTCATTATAAAATTCCTCTATACTTTCTTCACTGCTTTCACTTGTTGGGGCATATACTTGAATTACATTTATTTTAAAAGGTCTTCCGTTTAATTTTACTAATAGAACTCTGTCTAATAGAACATATACTTACTGTGAATACACCACATGTAGAGAACATCTATTTACTGTGAATACACCACATGTAGAGAATATCTAGTTACTGTGAATACACATGTTGAGAACATCTAGTTACCGTGAATACACCACATGTAGAGAACATCTACTTTCTGTGAATACACATGTTGAGAACATTTACTGACTGTGAATACACCACATGCAGAGAACATGTAGTTAATGTGTATACACCACATGTTAACATTTACTGACTGTGAATACACCACATGTAGAGAGGATCTACTTACTGTGAAGGATCCATGTCAGCAGAAAAGCCAAGTTCATCTCTTTTATCCACAAAACAATCCACATGATGCCACAGATCCTGCGGCCCATACATTACTGCTCTTTGTGATTCGAACTCCTTCTTGCTCAGTCGCAGACTGTCCTGTTTGTATGATCATTAGACAATCTGTACCAGAATTCATCAAGTAGTCAACAGTCTCATGTAGGCATCAACTGTCCTGTATGTCTGATATACTGTCCAATATTAGACTGTATTACATGTAATATACTGTCCAATCTGAGACTCTTACATGTGATATACTGTCCAATCTGAGACTCTTACATGTGATATACTGTCCAGTCTGAGACTGTCTTACATGTGATATACTGTCCAATCTGAGACTGTCTTACATGTGATATACTGTCCAATCTGAGACTGTCTTACATATGATATACTGTCCAATCTGAGACTGTCTTACATGTGATATACTGTCCAATCTGAGACTGTCTTACATATGATATACTGTTTAATATAAGACTGTCTTACATGTGATATACTGTCCAGTCTGAGATTGTCTTACATGTGATATACTGTCCAATATAAGACTGTCTTACATGTGATATACTGTCCAATCTGAGACTGTCTTACATATGATATACTGTCCAATCTGAGACTGTCTTAATGTGATATACTGTCCAATCTGAGACTGTCTTACATGTGATATACTGTCCAATCTGAGACTGTCTTACATGTGATATACTGTCCAATCTGAGACTGTCTTACATATGATATACTGTCCAATCTGAGACTGTCTTACATGTGATATACTGTCCAATCTGAGACTGTCTTACATGTGATATACTGTCCAATCTGAGACTGTCTTACATATGATATACTGTTTAATATAAGACTGTCTTACATGTGATATACTGTCCAATCTGAGATTGTCTTACATGTGATACACTGCCCAATCTGAGACTGTCCTACATGTATGATAATTCTTCTACTGAATACTCCTACATGTGATATTTGTTCCACTGAATAATCCTGCATGTGATATTTGTTCCACTGAATATCCTACATGTGATATTTGTTCCACTGAATATCCTACATGTGATATTTGTTCCACAGAATACTCCTGCATGTGATATTGGTTCCACTGAATACTCCTACATGTGATATTTATTCCACTCTGAATACTCCTACATGTAATATTTGTTCTACTATAATGTACACATAAATCATGCCTGATGTACCAAATAATAATGTACACATAAATCAAGTCTGATGTACCAAATAATAATGTACACATAAATCATGCCTGATGTACCAAATAATAATGTACACATAAATCAAGCCTGATGTACCAAATAATAATGTACACATAAATCAAGCCTGATGTATCAAGTCACGTGTGCATACACAAATGTCACGTCATCTGAATAGGTCTTACTTTAGAAATAAAAGCCTGGCAGCCCCGGCACTGACTGCGACCAGACTTGGCATATTCGGCACTGAAGTCAGAACTACCAGCACTGGAACCTTCACCACCACCACCAGCAGTATCTCCAACTGCTGCAACATTCAGACATATCAAATAAAACAACCATCAACTGTAGAATACGAACATCTGAAAGAATCATGTTGTTGCCCATTGCATGCCACAATCTATACTGCTTCAACTAGTGCATCCAAGCTGCTGGCTTCAAATGGTTCCCTCAAACTTGATTGCCTCTTTTCTGATTCAACTAGCTCCCTCAAATTTATATTAAGAGGTTCCCTCAAGCTTAGTTCACTCAAGCTTGCTTCAACTGGTTCACTGAAAGGCATAAATATCGGAGCACTACAGCTTCAAATTGTTCCCTGAACAGCACAAATATTGTATCACTTTAGCTTCAAATGGTACCCTGATAACAACAATATCATGGACTAGGGACACATGTACATCAACAATATCATCACTAACATGGACTAGGAACACATGTACAACATCAACAATATCATCACTAACATGGACCAGGGACACATGTACAACATCAACAATATCATCACTAACATGGACTAGGGACACCTGTACAACATCAACAATATCATCACTAATGTGGACTAGGGACACATGTACAACATCAACAATATCATCAATAACATGGACTAGGGACACCTGTACAACATCAACAATATCATCACTAACATGGACTAGGGACACCTGTACACAATCAACAATATCATCACTAACATGGACATATATACAAAATCAACAATATCATCACTAACATGGACTAGGGACACCTGTACACCATCAACAATATCATCAATAACATGGACTAGGGACACCTGTACAACATCAACAATATCATCACTAACATGGACTAGGGACACCTGTACACAATCAACAATATCATCACTAACATGGACTAGGGACACCTGTACAACATCAACAATATCATCACTAACATGGACTAGGGGCCATGTACAACATCAACAATATCATCACTAACATGGACTAGGGGCCATGTACAACATCAACAAAATCATCACTAACATGGACTAGGGACATATATATATACATCAACATCAACAATATCATCACTAACATGGACTAGGGTCACATGTACAACATCAACAATATCATCACTAACATGGACTAGGGACATATATATACAACATCAACAATATCACCACTAACATGGACTAGTGTCACACATACAACATCACCACTAACATGGACTAGTGTCACATGTACAACATCAACAATATCATCACTAACATGGACTAGGGACACATTTACAACATCAACACTAACATGGACTAGGGACACCTGTACAACATCAACAATATCATCACTAACATGGACTAGGGGCCATGTACAACATCAACAATATCATCACTAACATGGACCAGGGACACATGTACAACATCAACAATATCATCACTAACATGGACTAGGGGCCATGTACAACATCAACAATATCATCACTAACATGGACTAGGGGCCATGTACAACATCAACAATATCATCACTAACATGGACTAGGGACACATGTACAACATCAACAATATCATCACTAACATGGACTTGGGACATAATACAACATCAACAATACCATCACTAACATGGACTAGGGACACTTGTACAACATCAACAATACCATCACTAACATGGACTAGGGACACCTGTACAACATCAACAATACCATCACTAACATGGATTAGGGACACATGTACAACATCAACAATACCACCACTAACATGGACTAGGGACACTTGTACAACACAACATCAACAATATCATCACTAACATGGACTAGGGACATAATACAACATCAACAATACCACCACTAACATGGACTAGGGACACTTGTACAACATCAACAATATCATCACTAACATGGACTAGGGACATATATATATACAACATCATATACAACATCAACAATATCATCACTACCACAGACAGGGGACATGAGGACACAAGACTGTAGTGTAAAACAGATAGCACACGACCTCCGATCTTCTCCTTGACCTTCTCCTGGTCCTCCCAGCGCAGGTTGTGATAGTTGTAGATGTCATCTGGGTTCTGGCACTTGGCTCGTTTCCAAAAACACGAGAAGTGAAACCAGTTTGGTACCTAATGGCAAAATACAGAGATCAACATGATGATGACAGAGATAAACTTGTACGTGTGATAAATAATACAGAGATAAACTTGTACATGTGATAAATAATACAGAGATGATGAAACAACACAGAGAAGCAACAACAGAGATAAACTTGTACATGTGATAAATAATACAGAGATGATGAAACAACACAGAGAAGCAACAACAGATATAAACTTGTACATGTGATAAATAATACAGAGATGATGAAACAACACAGAGAAGCAACAACAGAGATAAACTTGTACATGTGATAAATAATACAGAGATGATGAAACAACACAGAGAAGCAACAACAGAGATAAACTTGTACATGTGATAGATAATACAGAGATGATGAAACAACACAGAAGAAACAACAACAAAGATAAAGAAACAACAGAGATAAATAACACAAAGAAACAAGAAATAAGGGAACAACAGAGATAAATAACACAAAGAAACAAGAGATAAGGGAACAACAGAGATAAATAACACAAAGAAACAAGAGATAAGGGAACAACAGAGATAAATAACACAAAGAAACAAGAGATAAAGGAACAACAGAGATAAATAACACAAAGAAACAAGAGATAAGGGAACAACAGAGATAAATAACACAAAGAAACAAGAGATAAAGGAACAACAGAGATAAATAACACAAAGAAACAAGAGATAAAGGAACAACAGAGATAAATAACAAGAAACAAGAGATAAAGGAACAACAGAGATAAATAACACAAAGAAACAAGAGATAAAGGAACAACAGAGATAAATAACACAAAGAAACGAGAGATAAAGGAACAACAGAGATAAATAACACAAAGAAACAAGAGATAAAGGAACAACAGAGATAAACATGTAGCTTAGGCAAGACAAGATGACACTGTGGCATATAACAAAAACAGCTTAGGCAAGACAAGATGACACTGTGGCATATAACAAAAAACAACTTAGAGAAGACAAGATGAAAGATGACAGTAATATATAACAAAAACAGCTTCCTGAGATATTAACACCTGGGTAGGAAGGCAGATTATGAATGTGTGTGTGTAAGTAAATGGACACAACCAGGGGGAGACAAATACAGGGCACCCTTGTCAGCAACAAATATTGACTTTGTGTCTGAAATGTCAATTTGAGTTGTAAAAGTAGCACAAATGTATGCTGACAACTGAAGTCAATGGTGCCACTGGTGAATTTGTTTGAGTTTTGTCAATCTCTGGATACAACATTATAATGTGGGGAGAGATATGGATTTAATGCAATGTGTTGGTAGAGAAATTGATATCATGTAATGTGTCGGTAGAGAAATGGATATAATTTTAAAGTGTGGGTAGAAAGGTTGATCTAATAATGAATGAGAAAGGAGGTTGATGTAATAACGTGTGGATGGAAGGTTTATGCAATAATGTGTGGGTGTGAAGGTTGATGTAATACCCTGTGGGTAGGAAGATTGATGTAATAACATGTGGTTGGGAAGGTTGATGTAATAATGTGTGGGTGGGAAGGCTGATGTAATAACGGGTAGGTAAGAAAGTTGATATAATAATAGGTGGGTGGAGGGTTGGTGTAATAACGTGTGCGTAAGAAGGTGGATGTAATAATGTATGGGTAGAAAGGTTGATGTAATAACGTGTGTGTAAGAAGGTTGATATAACATATAGGCAGGAAAGTTGATGTAACAGCAAATGGGTAAGAAGGCTGGCGTAATAACGGGTGCGTACGGAGTTGGACAATGGTGGAATATGTGTTTTGTGAGGCAGTATAACAATAAAAGTACAACTGAAAATTTAAAAGCTTGTGACTTACTTTCCCATCAAAATGCGGTGACTGAAATAATAAAGAAGAAAAAAGTTATTTTTCCAAGCACCACAACAGAAACAAATAAACCGTAGACAACATGTAACACAATGTTGGGTTGGCTAGCAGATGGGGATGTGAAACCACATCTAGACCTCTACAAACTGGTGCTTCTTGAGAGGTGGTGTGAAACCACATCTAGACCTCTACAAACTGGTGCTTCTTGAGAGGTGGTGTGAAACCACATCTAGACCTCTACAAACTGGTGCTTCTTGAGAGGTGGTGTGAAACCACATCTGGACCTCTACAAACTGGTGCTTCTTGAGAGGTGATGTGAAACCACATCTAGACCTCTACAAACTGGTGCTTCTTGAGAGGTGGTGTGAAACCACATCTAGACCTCTACAAACTGGTGCTTCTTGAGAGGTGGTGTGAAACCACATCTAGACCTCTACAAACTGGTGCTTCTTGAGAGGTGGTGTGAAACCACATCT
The DNA here is from genome assembly GCA_963921405.1 of Cepaea hortensis. NCBI lineage: Eukaryota > Metazoa > Mollusca > Gastropoda > Stylommatophora > Helicidae > Cepaea > Cepaea hortensis. The sequence continues at coordinate 98,353,527 of OY992894.1, forward strand.
AGACCTCTACAAACTGGTGCTTCTTGAGAGGTGGTGTGAAATAACATCTGGACCTCTACAAACTGGTGCTTCTTGAGAGGTGGTGTGAAACCACATCTAGACCTCTACAAACTGGTGCTTCTTGAGAGGTGGTGTGAAACCACATCTAGACCTCTACAAACTGGTGCTTCTTGAGAGGTGGTGTGAAACCACATCTAGACCTCTACAAACTGGTGCTTCTTGAGAGGTGGTGTGAAACCATATCTAGACCTCTACAAACTGGTGCTTCTTGAGAGGTGGTGTGAAACCACATCTAGACCTCTACAAACTGGTGCTTCTTGAGAGGTGGTGTGAAACCACATCTAAACCTCTACAAACTGGTGCTTCTTGAGAGGTGGTGTGAAACCACATCTAGACCTCTACAAACTGGTGCTTCTTGAGAGGTGGTGTGAAACAAGATCTGGACCTCTACAAACTGGTGCTTCTTGAGGTGGTGTGAAACTACATCTAGACCTCTACAAACTGGTGCTTCTTGAGACAGTGTGAAACCACATCTAGACCTCTACAAACTGGTGCTTCTTGAGAGGTGGTGTGAAACCACATCTAGACCTCTACAAACTGGTGCTTCTTGAGAGGTGGTGTGAAACAACATCTGGACCTCTACAAACTCGTGCTTCTTGAGGCGGTGTGAAACCACATCTAGGCCTCTACAAACTGGTGCTTCTTGAGAGGTGGTGTGAAATAACATCTGGACCTCTACAAACTGGTGCTTCTTGAGAAGTGGTGTGAAACCACATCTAGACCTCTACAAACTGGTGCTTCTTGAGAGGTGGTGTGAAACCACATCTAGACCTCTACAAACTGGTGCTTCTTGAGAGGTGGTGTGAAACAACATCTGGACCTCTACAAACTGGTACTTCTTGAGAGGTGGTGTGAAACAACATCTGGACCTCTACAAACTGGTACTTCTTGAGGTGGTGTGAAACCACATCTAGACCTCTACAAACTGGTGCTTCTTGAGAGGTGGTGTGAAATAACATCTGGACCTCTACAAACTGGTGCTTCTTGAGAGGTGGTGTGAAACCACATCTAGACCTCTACAAACTGGTGCTTCTTGAGAGGTGGTGTGAAACAACATCTGGACCTCTACAAACTGGTACTTCTTGAGAGGTGGTGTGAAACCACATCTAGACCTCTACAAACTGGTGCTTCTTGAGAGGTGGTGTGAAACCACATCTAGACCTCTACAAACAGGTGCTTCTTGAGAGGTGGTGTGAAACCACATCTAAACCTCTACAAACTGGTGCTTCTTGAGAGGTGGTGTGAAACCACATCTAGACCTCTACAAACTGGTGCTTCTTGAGAGGTGGTGTGAAACAAGATCTGGACCTCTACAAACTGGTGCTTCTTGAGGTGGTGTGAAACTACATCTAGACCTCTACAAACTGGTGCTTCTTGAGACAGTGTGAAACCACATCTAGACCTCTAAAAACTGGTGCTTCTTGAGAGGTGGTGTGAAACCACATCTAGACCTCTACAAACTGGTGCTTCTTGAGAGGTGGTGTGAAACAACATCTGGACCTCTACAAACTGGTGCTTCTTGAGAGGTGGTGTGAAACAACATCTAGACCTCTACAAACTGGTGCTTCTTGAGAGGTGGTGTGAAACCACATATAGACCTCTACAAACTGGTGCTTCTTGAGAGGTGGTGTGAAACCACATCTAGACCTCTACAAACTGGTGCTTCTTGAGAGGTGGTGTGAAACAACATCTGGACCTCTACAAACTGGTGCTTCTTGAGGTGGTGTGAAACCACATCTAGACCTCTACAAACTCGTGCTTCTTGAGGCGGTGTGAAACCACATCTAGGCCTCTACAAACTGGTGCTTCTTGAGAGGTGATGTGAAACAACATCTAGACCTCTACAAACTGGTGCTTCTTGAGAGGTGGTGTGAAACCACATATAGACCTCTACAAACTGGTGCTTCTTGAGAGGTGGTGTGAAACCACATCTAGACCTCTACAAACTGGTGCTTCTTGAGAGGTGGTGTGAAACCACATCTAGACCTCTACAAACTGGTGCTTCTTGAGAGGTGGTGTGAAATAACATCTGGACCTCTACAAACTGGTGCTTCTTGAGAAGTGGTGTGAAACCACATCTAGACCTCTACAAACTGGTGCTTCTTGAGAGGTGGTGTGAAACCACATCTAGACCTCTACAAACTGGTGCTTCTTGAGAGGTGGTGTGAAACAACATCTGGACCTCTACAAACTGGTACTTCTTGAGAGGTGGTGTGAAACAACATCTGGACCTCTACAAACTGGTACTTCTTGAGAGGTGGTGTGAAACCACATCTAGACCTCTACAAACTGGTGCTTCTTGAGAGGTGGTGTGAAATAACATCTGGACCTCTACAAAAACTGGTGCTTCTTGAGAGGTGGTGTGAAACCACATCTAGACCTCTACAAACTGGTGCTTCTTGAGAGGTGGTGTGAAACAACATCTGGACCTCTACAAACTGGTACTTCTTGAGAGGTGGTGTGAAACCACATCTAGACCTCTACAAACTGGTGCTTCTTGAGAGGTGGTGTGAAACCACATCTAGACCTCTACAAACTGGTGCTTCTTGAGAGGTGGTGTGAAATAACATCTGGACCTCTACAAACTGGTGCTTCTTGAGAAGTGGTGTGAAACCACATCTAGACCTCTACAAACTGGTGCTTCTTGAGAGGTGGTGTGAAACCACATCTAGACCTCTACAAACTGGTGCTTCTTGAGAGGTGGTGTGAAACAACATCTGGACCTCTACAAACTGGTACTTCTTGAGAGGTGGTGTGAAACAACATCTGGACCTCTACAAACTGGTACTTCTTGAGAGGTGGTGTGAAACCACATCTAGACCTCTACAAACTGGTGCTTCTTGAGAGGTGGTGTGAAATAACATCTGGACCTCTACAAAAACTGGTGCTTCTTGAGAGGTGGTGTGAAACCACATCTAGACCTCTACAAACTGGTGCTTCTTGAGAGGTGGTGTGAAACAACATCTGGACCTCTACAAACTGGTACTTCTTGAGAGGTGGTGTGAAACCACATCTAGACCTCTACAAACTGGTGCTTCTTGAGAGGTGGTGTGAAACCACATCTAGACCTCTACAAACAGGTGCTTCTTGAGAGGTGATGTGAAACCACATCTGGACCTCTACAAACTGGTGCTTCTTGAGAGGTGGTGTGAAACCACATCTAGACCTCTACAAACTGGTGCTTCTTGAGAGGTGGTGTGAAACCACATCTAGACCTCTACAAACTGGTGCTTCTTGAGAGGTGGTGTGAAACAACATCTAGACCTCTACAAACTGGTGCTTCTTGAGGTGGTGTGAAACTACATCTAGACCTCTACAAACTGGTGCTTCTTGAGACGGTGTGAAACCACATCTAGACCTCTACAAACTGGTGCTTCTTGAGAGGTGGTGTGAAACCACATCTAGACCTCTACAAACTGGTGCTTCTTGAGAGGTGGTGTGAAACAACATCTGGACCTCTACAAACTGGTACTTCTTGAGAGGTGGTGTGAAACCACATCTAGACCTCTACAAACTGGTGCTTCTTGAGAGGTGGTGTGAAACAACATCTAGATCTCTACAAACTGGTGCTTCTTGAGAGGTGATGTGAAACCACATCTGGACCTCTACAAACTGGTGCTTCTTGAGAGGTGGTGTGAAACCACATCTAGACCTCTACAAACTGGTGCTTCTTGAGGTGGTGTGAAACCACATCTAGACCTCTACAAACTGGTGCTTCTTGAGAGGTGGTGTGAAACCACATCTAGACCTCTACAAACTGGTGCTTCTTGAGAGGTGGTGTGAAACCACATCTAGACCTCTACAAACTGGTGCTTCTTGAGAGGTGGTGTGAAACCACATCTAGACCTCTACAAACTGGTGCTTCTTGAGAGGTGGTGTGAAACCACATCTAGACCTCTACAAACTGGTGCTTCTTGAGAGGTGGTGTGAAACCACATCTAGACCTCTACAAACTGGTGCTTCTTGAGGTGGTGTGAAACCACATCTAGACCTCTACAAACTGGTGCTTCTTGAGAGGTGGTGTGAAACCACATCTAGACCTCTACAAACTGGTGCTTCTTGAGAGGTGATGTGAAATCACATCTAGACCTCTACAAACTGGTGCTTCTTGAGAGGTGGTGTGAAACAACATCTAGACCTCTACAAACTGGTGCTTCTTGAGAGGTGGTGTGAAACCACATATAGACCTCTACAAACTGGTGCTTCTTGAGAGGTGGTGTGAAACCACATCTAGACCTCTACAAACTGGTGCTTCTTGAGAGGTGATGTGAAACCACATCTAGACCTCTACAAACTGGTGCTTCTTGAGAGGTGATGTGAAACAACATCTAGACCTCTACAAACTGGTGCTTCTTGAGAGGTGGTGTGAAACCACATCTAGACCTCTACAAACTGGTGCTTCTTGAGAGGTGGTGTGAAACCACATCTAGACCTCTACAAACTGGTGCTTCTTGAGAGGTGGTGTGAAACCACATCTAGACCTCTACAAACTGGTGCTTCTTGAGGTGGTGTGAAACCACATCTAGACCTCTACAAACTGGTGCTTCTTGAGAGGTGGTGTGAAACCACATCTAGACCTCTACAAACTTGCCCTTCTTGAGAGGTGGTGTGAAACAACATGCGGACCTCTACAATTGTGTACTTGAGAGGTGGTGTGAAACAACATCTGGACCTCTACAAGTGTGTACTTCTTGAGAGGTGATCTCATTTTTTCTTCATATACACACACAGAGGTCACAGCCATATGTACCTAACTTTGTACATGTGTGTTCAAGGTATTTTTTACTTGTTCAGGGTTGTTCATGTATATGCCACATTTGGTGTGTCCATCCACACACTCTCAACAATATGTCTCTGTGTCTACACACAACAGACACTAACACATTGAATATTTCACACAAAAACAAAAGTATTGTTCACAACCGATCACAAAATTCAGTCTTCTCCAAGATCTCCATTGACAGATGATCCTCTCCATGGTGAAAAATCAACTCATAGACACACACAAATAGCTGAAGTTCAACAATTATCCTACACATGAAATCATGAACTGAACTACCTGAAACAACACACTGACTGTTGACACAAGTACACGTCTGCCTGACATGTTTCTATGTCTTGCCTCTTCATCTCCAACTGTCTTTCATCCTTCTGTTTGTCAACTGTTACATTCTTGTCCATTTCTGACCGTTGTCCTCAAACTATTGGGGACACAACTAAGACACATTCCACTGCAGAGCCTTTTCCTCAACAACAGCAGTCCAGGTTTTCATTTTGTTTTCTAAAATTGTCTTTTTTTTTTTTTAACTGTTCAGTTTCATTATCAAACAATGTTCTTGTATTGATTAGTTTTTCTTGCTCAACTTCAGTCTGGCATCAAGGCACATCATAATCATCATCATGTTCCCAGTAGGTGCACTAGCGTCATTAGTTACAATGTTCAATTATTTTTATGTCTTCCACTTCACCCATATTTCTCATATTATTTACAATTAACAACTATCCCAAAACAAACTCCACGGAAAGAGGAACATAGACTATCACTACAAATACAGACAAAAGTGAGAGGAATATTTGACAAGGAAGAACAGAATAGTGTACAGCGCAGAACAGCTATTCTCAGCTTCCTTGATGAAGAATACTCACAGGACCTCTTGATCCGAGTCTACACAGATGAATCAGCACAAAATGCTGTTTAAAATGGAGGAGTGGGAGTGTACATAGAATACCCAAATAATAATAGGGACACAGCCAGAGTTGGTTGAGTTGAGCTGTGTTGAGTTGAGATGTGTTGAGTTGAGCTGTGTTGAGTTGACCTGTGTTCAGTTGAGCTAAGAACCGACATCACTGCACTCACGACATTCCCATTTGCAATCTGTCTCCTCATTCAACAGCCAGCGATGAGTCATACTACTAATCGTTCCCACCGCTATCTGATTGAAAGTTCTCCTGGTATTCCTTCTGTTTTGAGATTCTTCCAGAACCCCTGCGGATCCCCCGCCATATCATTCTTTCCACATACGGGTTCTCAGTCTGTCGCTTCCACACCCCCCACTTCCTTCTCCATCTGGTCCCACAGACGCTTGACCACCTCTCCCTTATCTGTAGGTTATCTATCACCAAGATGTGCATTCCCTGCCAAGCTCTTAGTCTGTTCATTCCCCCGCACTCCCGCATGGCCAGAGCAAAATATCCATACAATTCTCACAACCTGTGACCTCTGAAGCGAGGAAAGCCATTCCACACGAAACATTCCTTTCTCCGCCTTACTAAGCATACTCCTCGAGTCCGTAATGCAATGCGTGTTGCAGTGGTCTCCTCTAATCATCAGAAGGCTGCTGTTACAGCTTCCACCTCCATTCGCATGTTGGAGGTTATAGTCTCATATGCCAGACTCTTTCATTATTCTGCGCCTCAGAACAGGACACAATAGATTACGCAACCACATGTATACAAAATTCAAGATTGGTCAAACAGCCATGTGCACATGTGGATTGGCGTCGCAGACAGCAGAGTACATACTCCAAGACTGCCCAAAATATAACATATCTAGGCAAACCTTCTGGCCTAGAGAGACGACAGTGGAAGATAAACTCTATGGACCACTGTGTGAACTGAAAAAAACAGTTCAATTCATGCAAGAGACGACATTGCAGATATAGACATATTTCAAGCGAACGAAAGAAGAAGAAGAAGATATGCCAGACTCCTTTTTCAAGCATCATCCATTAGCCTTCGCAGTGAAACCCCAGCCAATGTCTGTTTCTCACCACTGACCCATCTGTGTAGATCACTATGTCACCTTCCTTGATGTGTGTTATTCTGGATCAGTTGTTGCACCTTAAACTCTGAGCTGCTCGCTGCCCATTCTCTGCACTCACGACCCATTTTTACATTGTGCCAGTCCGACATGTCTTCCTGTACTTTAACCCACTCTTTTTCATGATTTATGGTCTCTAGAATGTATAGATATTTCTGCCTTTACCATCCAGGACCTAACTGACTGTTATAAACATTTTCCAGGCAGCCAGAGTACCAACAGGAAAGTACTGCCATAACTATCATGCAAAAATCCAGGCAATCAAGATAGCAACAGAGAAATTATTAAATACCAGCCATATTACACAACCTGTGGTGCTATTGACAGATGCAAAATCAGTACTCGAGGCGCTCCTGTCTGGGAAATTGCCAGTACTAAGGACACTACTTTCTGAACTTAGCAGTTAGCATAAGGTCACCATACAGTGGGTACCGTGCCACTGTGGAGTACCCGGAAACGACAGAGCTGATCGATTGGCTAAGGAAGGAGCAAAAGAAGAACAGTCTGATGTGCCCATTTAAAAAAAATTGTGTTGCGTATCCCTTACGGGACGTTGCAGTCAACACCAGCATTTTCAGCTGCTGTTGATGTACTAGGCAAGTGTTACGTTCAGTAGTTTGCCATTGCTTTCTGAACGACCGGCCTCTATACCTTTTTCGAAAAAACCAGCACCGCCGTGTTTCGAACCCGGGTATACGGGCTCACAAACCGCGTTCGCAAGCCCTTCAGCCAGAGACCGGATGTGCCCATTACATACCACCAAAAGAAAAGAATGATCAAATCAGTCTGAAGGCCACCAAAACCTGCTCAAGATGACTACCACGTTATGGACAGACCAGAACAAGTCATTATTCTACGCCTCAGAACAGGACACAATAGATTACGCAACCATACCTGTACAAAATTGAAAATTGGCAAATCAGCCATGTGCACATGCAGACAGCAGATCACATACTCCAAGACTGCCCAAAATACAACATATCCAGGCAAACCTTGTGGCCTAGAGAGACAACAGTGGATGCATATTTCTTTGGTTAGCCTTATCCTTCTCTTCCAGTAGACATGGTAGGTTAGTGTTGCTCTAATCTATGCTTAGGGGGGTACGGGGTGTCAGGCATTGGTAGCACCTTTGGTAAGGATGACTCTCATGTCCTTTTCAGGATCCATCCCCCACTGGTCCAAGCCTGACACCCAGCTCATGCCTGTGGCTCCTAGTAGCTGTCAGCATGCGACAGCGGCCACCCCCCCCCCCCCCCCCCCCCCGGGCAACAGCTGTGAGAGGCTGGCTAAACCAGGCATGGGTAGCTGATTTGGTGTCAAACCAAGCGGTAAACTAGGGTATGCCTACCCAGCATGTGAAGACAGGATTCGGCAGACTGCGCGGAAGAAATCATTCTTGATTCAACGGGCAAGAAGGCGTTTACCTGCAAAGCGTTGTGGAACGTAATGAGCACGGCAAGGCACGTAGAGCGCCCTCGTCATCCACTGCACCTGTATTCGTCTCCAGTCGTCTCGACTTGTCTTGCCACTGGACTCAGATGGACTCAGGCGAGAGAGTGAGGTCAACGAATTGCGCAACTCTTCCTCACTTTAATCCAAGTCATCGCGCAAGTCATTCTTCATCCAACGTCATATATATTTCGAGCCAAAATAGGCCTTATCAGCCATCTTAGAACCCACGGCTCCATACCTTCAACCCCACAGGATGAAATGAATGGTCATCATCATTCTTGATGGACAAACAACAGTAGTACAATCTATGCTTACCATTTAAGCCCGGAACAGGCAGTTGTTCTTACACAGGCATAAATGCAGCACTAGCATTAATTAAATAAATTGTTCAGTATGAAGTACATTTGTTTCTACACATTTCTACCAAAAGATACAGCCTAAGTGGTGACAGTTCCTGTACAATCTCTTATGATCGTGGAGTCTCGTCCTAAACATGCCTGGACCTACTGTGTGTCCTCCTCCTCCTCTCAGTTTCAGGCTGTCTGGGTAAGTTGAAGGTTGGTTGTTGTGTTCTGCTGTCTGTTACCAGCGATTCTCGCGCAATTAAATTTAATTCACACAATGTGTGACGCATGGGTATCCCTGCTTTGGAGAGGGCGTACACAGACTTTGTGGATTTCTTCTTGTGAGCACTAAGTAAAATAACTGCACTAATTACAATAAGTGTAGCAATGGTCACAGTTATGAAACTAACTACAACTACAAGTTACAAGCACGACGACGTTCGCAGTCTGAGTCAGGTCGGTGAGGTTACCTGTGTCATGATGGCCAGTCGCAGCGAGTTCTCGGCGATGGCATCTTTGCAAGCTTTACAAGACGATCTGCCACTCTTGGCGTACTCTGCCTGGAATGGCAGGTCGTGGTGAGGCATGTTGTGGGTGTGCCTGTAGTGTGTGAGTGCTGTTTTCAAGTTGATACGACAGAACTCCGGTCGGTGATGAACGTCGACCGTCTCCCCCTCACGTTGTCAAACAACTGGCGCTCACAGGGTTGCCACTTTTTTGACCAAAAATATCTAGAAATGGCCAAACAACATCCATAAATATCTAGATTTCGTTGGAAAGTATCTAGGGAAAATATCCAGATTGAGAAAGTAAGAAATTACATATGTATTGATGTGACTGCCGGCCTCCCTGGCGAAGGGGTTTACGGCTTTCGCCGTAACCCTGTATATTCTAGTGAGTAACGCAGCTGCGCCCGAACCGGCAGCGGTTCGAGCGACGCTGGTAACTTACGGGGGTATGTGAGCCGGTCGCTCAGAAAGTAACAACAGCAGCTGAAAATGCTGATGCAGACTGCAACGTCCTGTAAGGGATATGCAAAAAAAAAAAAATGATGTGACTTACCCTATAGAATCATGTCCTCAACTTCACTGATGTATGTCTCACAAGATGCACTTAACTTGGATGATGAAGTTGAAGCTTCAGATTCAAAATGACTCTGGTATGCTTTAGCTGTTCCAATTTCTTTTAATACACGATCAGGGAGCTGATCAATTGAACAGCATTTTCCTGCTCTCATCAGGCCAAATATTATTGTCAAGATAGCATTTAAGAGGTCAAGTTTCATCCTGTTTCTTAATTTACATTTTATATAATTCATAGTACTGAAAACTCTTTCCACATCAGCATTTGAATGGGGTAATATCATGGTATCGCACATTCAAAGAGCTCACAGAATGGACTGTTACCTGAGGCATCTTTAAATTGTCTTTCTTCACTCCAAAAAGCTTCAGTTTCTGTTTTGTTTCTCCAGTCAACCAAATTTATTTTGGTTAACTGATATTCTGCTTCCGCCACACTATTATCAGTAGCCCCTAAAATTTCATAACTTGACAATATTTTGATATGTCCTTTACTGACTGAAGTATGTTGTTAACAGAAAAGAGTAAAATATTTTTCAATACATCTAAATTTTCAGGAAGTCTCTGCTTCAATTGCTTGAATAATGAGAGAAGAAAATCTTGACAACGCTTTCTTAAGTTGTTCTCTTCATTTTCTGTTAACAGTCCTTTTGTTTTTAAACCATCAATTTTTTATTTGCTTTGGTATCCCAGGTATGGCTTAGGAGCCAAATAGCTCTCTATAGTGCAAGTGAACAAGTCAGCTTTAGAAGTTGGCAATATAAGTCTTTTACCAATTGAGTTAAATAGCATAGTGAGATCGTCAAGTAATTTAACTTTATCAACATTTTGAGATTCAAATAGTTTATTAACTTTTTTGCACTTCACTTAAAATGGGTTGTAACAAGAAAAGGAATGCCAATTTTTTTTTTCATCACTGTAGGCCCTACATTCCATATAGTATGTCAGCTGTGTAGCACTATTCACTTTGTCTTGTTATTTCGAAGTGTGTCTTCAACTCCAACCATTGGTTCACAATTACTTCAACAGCTGGTTGAATTGATAACCATCTAGTTTTGCTATATGACAGAATTTTCAGTGGTGAGGAACTATCATTTAATGCTTTATATAAATTATTATATTGCTGTTGTCTGACAGAAGATTTGGAGAACCAGTTATGTGTTTCAGCAATAAGGAATTCCAAATTTCTTGGTAAACATTCTGATGAGGCATGTGATAATGCTAGCTGCAAGGAATGACACGCACATTTTATGAGGATTAAAGATGGGATAGCTTCCTTCAATTTTGCATAAAGGCCACGGTTGATATCAACCATTACCGATGCATTATCGGTTCCAATTGCAGCCATATTCTTCAAGTTTAAATGTTTACTGACCAAAAGTTTCTTCAGTGCCTGAACTATACTTTCTGCATCACACACTTCCAAGTGAACTAGTCCAAGAAATGTAGAAACTACTTTGTCTTTGCTGTTGCTATAATATATAACATATACACCAAGTACTGAAAGAAAAGTAAAATATAGAAAGTATCCGAAATATCCAACTTCAAATGAAAAGTATCTAGAATTGCATCCAGCATCCAAACGTCAGAAAACGGTATCCAGACGCCGGCAAAAACCTCTAGATCTGGATATAACATATCTAGAATGGCAACCCTGGGCGCTCACTGTCTGCCCGCCCGGCCCGTCCCGATACCCGGCTCTTGGGTATCGATACGGCATGTTGTTTCTCTTCTCTTGACATCCCCAGGGAGGCTATCCTCACAAGGAACGGGTGTAGGCAAAAACACGGTTCTCTATTTTGCGTATGTTGGACACTACTGCAATAAATGTTTGGCTGTCATTTTACTAGTTCGACAATTACATTCATCAGTATCCAACAGTTACATTCATCGGTATCTCCTATCTTTAGTTTATTAAACGCGTAGTACTTCATGTGTTGTGGCCTGTACGTAGTTTAAAGATTTAACTTGTTCTATTCGGCTGAGTTGGTAATATAATAAGCATCACTGTCTTGTGGTCCAGGCGCTCTGATTAGCTTCTCTAACAACTTCATGAGGCTTAGAATTGAAAGCCAGTTAACCAAGTATATGGGATGCATCCATCCAGCGGGAATCAATACGGTTGTAGATGCCACTGTATAACTCTGCTGACTTCCCTCCATATATTCATATCTGACTGTTTGCACACCTTTTGCCCTGGCCATGCGGGTGTACGGGGGAATGAACAGGCTGATAGACTAGCAGGGAATGCACCTCTTGGTGGTAGTTTGCCTATGGACAAAGGGGAGGTGGTCGTGCGCTTGTGAGACCAGGTGGAGAAGGTGGAGGAACAGACTGAGAACCCATATATGGAAAGAATGAGATTACGGGGGATCCGCAGGGGTTCTGGAAGAATCTCAAAACTGAGAGGGAAGACCAAGAGAAATTTTAATAAGATAGCGGTGGGAATGATTAGTAGTATGACTCTTCGCTGGCTGTTGAACGAGGGGACAGAGCACGTATGTTAATGTCCTGGGTGCTGTGATGTCGGTTCTTAACTGAACTCAACCCAGCTCACCTGTTTGCACACATTTGGCCACACATTTCTTATTTTACACTTTTAACAGCTGAATTGAACTCAGTCTGTGTGGGAAAAGAGCACCTTTCAAAACCGAACTGAACTCAACTGTTGTGTCTTCTTGACAACGAAGAAGTTGTGTTTTAATATTAATTATAATTTTACGTGTTTTTCTTTATATCTGTTTGTGTTGTCCTGTCCCTGATGAAGATGTATATAATCGAAACGTCGTTTGCTGTGTCCTAGAATGCTTAATTGATACAAATGCATCTATAGCATTTCACAACATGAAGAATATCTTATGCAATAAGTTACTATCATTGAATGTAAGAAAGAGAGGGCCGGAGTGCAATATAGAACCTGTTTTACTGTATGGCCGTGAATCTTGTAATGTAAATGAACAAATTAGGAAGAAATTAGAAGCAAGAGAGATGTGGTTCCTGAGAGGAATGTTGCGAATTCCTTGGACTGCCAGAGTAACTAACAACGATTGCCTGAAAGACGCTAATGAAATTAGAACATTGTATACAACAATGAGGAAGAGACAAACAGCTTTCTTTGCTCACGTGATGAGAAGCGAGGCATTGGAGAGCATCGTGACAACTGGAAAGATCGTGGGGGAAGAGAGGCAGAGGCAGACCAAGAGAAATGATGCTGGACGGATTGAGACGGTGGCATGGAGGAATATCATCAGCAAAGTTGATCCAGAAAAACAAAGACCGAGATCTGTGGAGAGTCATGAAAGCCTACGCCAGCCGGTATGGCACTTGATGATGATATATTTTTTTTATTTTCCTTGGGGTGGGGGAGGGGGGGTCACAATGTGATTTATGTTCACCTTTATAGAGCCCGTTGTAAGGTATGTACACTGTCCGTGTTTAGTATGTCTGACCGTTTGTATTTCCTATTGTTATATCCTGCTGCAGCCGTTGCTTCTCTCATTTAATATTGTAAGGAATCACCAATACTGACCAATGCAAAGACGTCATTTGCAAAGAGAAAAAGAATGTTGAACCTGTACTTTTGTATGGATGTGAAGCGTGGGCAATGAGCGGACAAGCTAACAAACATCTGATGGCTGACCTGATGGGCATACAGAAAAACCAATGACCAAGTCCTACAATAAACAAATTAAAATCGTACATTGATTTTTAATCACGTTGTGAAAAGAAATAAATTGGAGAACTTGGTGACAGCTGGCAAGATTGAGGGGAAAATAACAAGGGGAAGGCAGAGGCGTAAAGACCTGGATGGCTTGGCCACGTGGCATGGTCGAGGCAAGAACACAGAGCTGATCTACGACTCTGGTGATCGAGTGAAATGGCGACACATGACTGCCCACGCGTATCGGCACGGCATATGATGAATGAAGGCGACACCACTGACAGAAATAATCGACACCAACATGTATCGTGTCCGTCACACTCAGTATCGTGGCTGATTTTGTTTACAGTAGGAGACTGAAGAAACGTTGGCAGAAAGAAGAGATACAGACAGAGAGAGAGAGAGAGAGAGAGAGAGAGAGAGAGAGAGAGAGAGAGAGAGAGAGAGATACAGACATTGATACAGACATGGAAACTCAACAGCGGCTGGATCAACACACCTCCACATACATGTCGTATAGGCACTTTAAAATCGAATAAAATGGACATAATTTACATTGAACGTTTAAACACTATATTCTATATCAACGAAAAACAAATGTGTCAATCAAAGCACACGAAGAAAAGGGCGTCAATGATGGAGGGAGGAGTCTCCGACCCTGGACTTGTCGGCGTGCATCGTCCAGCCATGTGATGCAGAACTGCGTGCATTGTCCAGCAGGTGATGCAGAACTGCGTGCATTGTCCAGCAGGTGATGCAGAACTGCGTGCATTGTCCAGCAGGTGATGCAGAACTGCGTGCATTGTCCAGCCATGTGATGCAGAACTGCGTGCATTGTCCAGCCATGTGATGCAGAACTGCATGCGTTGTCCAGCAGGTGATGCAGAACTGCATGCATTGTCCAGCCATGTGATGCAGAACTGCGTGCATTGTCCAGCAGGTGATGCAGAACTGCGTGCATTGTCCAGCCATGTGATGCAGAACTGCGTGCATTGTCCAGCAGGTGATGCAGAACTGCGTGCATTGTCCAGCCATGTGATGCAGAACTGCGTGCATTGTCCAGCCATGTGATGCATAAATGCATGCATTGTCCAGCAGGTGATGCAGAACTGCATGCATTGTCCAACAGGTGATGCAGAACTGCGTGCATTGTCCAGCCATGTGATGCAGAACTGCGTGCATTGTCCAGCAGGTGATGCAGAACTGCGTGCATTGTCCAGCCATGTGATGCAGAACTGCGTGCATTGTCCAGCCATGTGATGCAGAACTGCGTGCATTGTCCAGCCATGTGATGCAGAACTGCATGCGTTGTCCAGCAGGTGATGCAGAACTGCATGCATTGTCCAGCAGGTGATGCAGAACTGCGTGCATTGTCCAGCCATGTGATGCAGAACTGCGTGCATTGTCCAGCCATGTGATGCAGAACTGCATGCGTTGTCCAGCAGGTGATGCAGAATTGCGTGCATTGTCCAGCAGGTGATGCAGAACTGCGTGCATTGTCCAGCCATGTGATGCAGAACTGCGTGCATTGTCCAGCAGGTGATGCAGAACTGCGTGCATTGTCCAGCCATGTGATGCAGATCTGCGTGCATTGTCCAGCCATGTGATGCAGAACTGCATGCATTGTCCAGCAGGTGATGCAGAACTGCATGCATTGTCCAACAGGTGATGCAGAACTGCGTGCATTGTCCAGCCATGTGATGCAGAACTGCGTGCATTGTCCAGCAGGTGATACAGAACTGCGTGCATTGTCCAGCCATGTGATACAGAACTGCGTGCATTGTCCAGCCATGTGATGCAGAACTGCGTGCATTGTCCAGCCATGTGATGCAGAACTGCGTGCATTGTCCAGCAGGTGATACAGAACTGCGTGCATTGTCCAGCAGGTGATACAGAACTGCGTGCATTGTCCAGCCATGTGATGCAGATCTGCGTGCATTGTCCAGCCATGTGATGCAGAACTGCATGCATTGTCCAGCAGGTGATGCAGAACTGCATGCATTGTCCAACAGGTGATGCAGAACTGCGTGCATTGTCCAGCCATGTGATGCAGAACTGCGTGCATTGTCCAGCAGGTGATACAGAACTGCGTGCATTGTCCAGCAGGTGATACAGAACTGCGTGCATTGTCCAGCCATGTGATGCAGAACTGCGTGCATTGTCCAGCAGGTGATACAGAACTGCGTGCATTGTCCAGCCATGTGATGCAGAACTGCGTGCATTGTCCAGCAGGTGATACAGAACTGCGTGCATTGTCCAGCCATGTGATGCAGAACTGCGTGCATTGTCCAGCAGGTGATACAGAACTGCGTGCATTGTCCAGCCATGTGATGCAGAACTGCGTGCATTGTCCAGCCATGTGATGCAGAACTGCGTGCATTGTCCAGCAGGTGATACAGAACTGCGTGCATTGTCCAGCAGGTGATGCAGAACTGCGTGCATTGTCCAGCAGGTGATGCAGAACTGCGTGCATTGTCCAGCCATGTGATGCAGGGCGGTGCGCCGACACCGGCAGGCTGGGGTGTGCTAGCAGAAAAGCAACTCAACATTGGGACATTAACGACGGACAGGGGGGACATACTGTGGGAACAAACCAATTGTATTTTAAAAGAGTTCAGATTTGAGCATCCAGACCCGTCTAACATTGTATGTACAAATGATAGCTGGCGGAACAGCTACAAGTCTCTAGATCGAATTAATTGTCTCAGTGTGGCTCATTGAGCAACTGAAAGTCAAACTCGTCGCAAAGACATCAGTAGTATTGTAGGTGTTGTTTACGAGCCCGTGTCGTTTACGAGCCCGTTTTGCGGTGCAAAATCGATGTGCACCGCAAAGGGTGATAACTCCTCATTGTCCGATATTGATTTTTTTAAAAGTAGGCGTGGTCAAGTGATTCATCTGAGGATGGTGGTAGTCAAGTGACCCCTCGAGGTGTAGGGGAGGGGACGTCTAGTGACGTGGTGGTGTGTACAACATAAAACATGATACAATAACAACCGTTTCAAAGAAGGTATATAATAATTTTAATAAAAGGAACACATATATAGACAAACAATAGTTAAATGAGAAGAGGTGTGGTAGTGATGTTATCAGGTTGTACCTGTCGTTTTATAGAGATATTTGACAGGGAAGCACGATGTTGTTGGTAAGTGTAGATTCGTCCAGTGGGTCTTAAACCCCATATTGATTCCCCACCCGCCTTTTGGGTGGTGAGGACATTCAAGAACTTATTCTTGTTCAAAACGTTGTGGTTCTTGGTCAGACCTTTGGTGCTCGTCTTGGCGTAACAACCAAAGCAATGATAAGTTTTGCTACACAGTGACACCATGCCCTCCCCTTCATATTCTAGTTTGAAAAGACCAGGGGTTCTCTTTTTAGGCTTTGATGTCCTGACTGTTCTAACAGGTAGTAGTACTACGGATAGCTCTATGAACAGGGCAGACTTCAGACAGGAATCACTGTTAATATATTCCAACACATTCTTTTCGTAGGTGTGGTCTAACCACCTCAGAGAATGAATCGGCGCTAAGGGTCAAGTAGAGTGAATCAGTGTCCATTTTGGTGAGTTGGTAGTCATCTTTAGAGACAAATTTGTCGAGAAAGTCATAGTAGAAAGCTAACATGCGCAACTTGGCATACTGGTAGACAAAGAACCCAATCTGTTGGGGTAGATCCCAGGCAGTTTTCTTCTTTAGCATTTCAACTTCGAAGAGATCCTCTGTAACAGCAGTCATGTTTTTAAACCTGAGGTTATTGATTAGTTTTGTAGTGTCTTTTCCCTGGCAGTAGGAGACATTGGTATGTTTGGCCTTATTTATTAGTGTTTTGCCATAAACGGCATTACCTAATAGTTTCATAGTTTCGCTGTAATATCTTCAGCTGGACTTCTGTCCCCTTGGCGGCGGGCATTAGACACTGTTTCCCCAAACTGTTTAAAACAGCTAACAGGTCGATACTCGATTGTCAGGTAGATGTGTGTAACTACCAAACCGTGGGATAATATCACTTCAAAAGTGGGGTGGCTAATAAAATTTTCTTTTCGAAATAACTACCGATCAAAGTCCGCCGTGGAGTAGTCAGTAGTTTACTTTTTATGGCATATACTTTCATAAATTCGCCAATGTCATCTCTTGACACTTCTGTGTTCTTGAAAATTGGAGGTATCTCAGCAAACAAATCTTGCAAATCAGCCAGGGTCTCAATATCGCATTCAACCAAACCAAAAAAAATGTCTCGTCTTTTACAGCATCGAAGACCTGTTTAGGGAAGTTCTGAAGGTGGAAATGTTTTCCGCAGGAAATGCTTGATTGCTGTATTTGATCTTTTTAGTTTCTGTCACTTGCACTCCCAAATAACATTAACTGTCACCCGACAGTATTTTCTAGATAGTCGTGAATGTTACAGGTGTTCTGGTACAGTTCTACTAGTAGTTTTTTTTTTAAATTAACAGGGTTAATCGTTTCCCCACTAGTTAGTGGGAAAGTTGGGTGCCACAACTGTCACAACACAAGGGATGCCACAACTGTCACAACACAAGGCATGCTTCTAATGAAACAACACAAGAGATGTCACTACTGACACAACACAAAGGATGTCACAACTGACACAACACAAGGGATGTCACAACTGACACAACACAAGGGATGTCACAACTGACACAAGGGATGTCACACTTGAAACAACACAAGGGCTATTTATAATTTAATAACCGGATAACACAGGTAATGATCCATCCATCCATCATGTGCCATGCCGATAAAAGTGGGCAGTCAAGTAATGCCTCGTCACTCGATCACCAGAGTCGTGGATCAGCTTGTGTTCCTGTCTCGACCATGCCACGTGGCCAAGCCATCCAGGTATTTACTTTTCGGTCTTCCCCTTGGTCTCTTCCCTTCGATCTTGCCAGTTGTCACCATGTTATCCAATTCATTTCTTCTCATAACATGCCCATAAAATGTTGACTGATTACGTCTAATGTCTCTAATCAGTTTACGATCTTCATTTGTTTCTTGAAGGACTTGTTCATTGGTTTATCTGTCTGTCCATGGTATTCTTTGCATTTTCCTCAGAAACCACATTTCCACAGCCATCAGCTGTTTTTCAGCTTGACTGCTTATTGTCCATGCTTCACATCCATACAAAAGTATAGGTTCTATGTAGCACTTCAACACTCTTTTTCTCATTACAGTTTATATCTTGTTATTGGTCAGTATGTTTTTCATCTTGCAAAAGGCTATCTTCGCAATGGCAATTCTTGTTCTAATCTCTTCAAGGCATCTCCCATCAGATGTTATGAATGTGCCGAGATAACTGTCTCGATTCACTTGCTTAAGAATATGCCCATTTCCTTGAATATCAAATTGTGGTATTCCTTCTTCCCAGTGACGACCATAATCTGTGTCTTCTTAATATCCAGTTCCAACCCTAGTTGTTCACTGTGTGCAACAACCGCATCTACTAAATTATTCAGGTCCTGTTAATTGTCTGCAATCAAGACTGTATCATCTGCATAATGTTATTGATGTATCGTCCCCAATGTTGATTCCTTCCATATCTTCTATATTTCTGAAAATATTTTCACTGTACAGGGAAAAAAGATCTGGAGACATTACACATCCCTGTCTCACACCTCTTTTAATAGGCTGATATTGACCTACATTGTTATCAATTCTGATGGCAGCTTGTTGTTTCCAATATATATTTTTTACAAGTCTAAGGTCTTTTCCATCAATTTGTAGATCTTCAAGCATCCTTATCATGTCGACATGTCTCACTTTATTGAAAGCCTTTTTGTAGTCATCTTTGTTTACTTCTATAGAACATTCAATTACTGTTCTCAGTATATACTATATACACAGCATTTACTGTGCCCTTGCCTTCTACAAACCCACATTGTTCTTCTCCTATTTCGGGTTGTATTTTCTTCCTGACTCTTTGCATGATAATTCTCAGCAGAATCTTGGTGATGTGGCTCATTATACTAATTGTTTGATGTTGATCACATTCCAAGGCTCTTGATTTCTTCGGGATTGCAATAAATATAGAATTACTTAATTCAGGAGGTATATCTCCAATATCGTATATTGAGTGCAGTAGTCTGGTCACTTGGTCTATTCCATATTCTTCTAAGGCATTGATCATTTCTATTGTGATGTTATCTGTACCCGGGGTCTTGCCAGATTTCATATGGTTAAGAGCATTCTCAACTTCCATCTTCAAAATTGATGGTCCTTCATTATTATTCAGATGACCATATTGTTCTTCTCTTGTATCATCATAAAGGTCTTTCACATAATCTGACCACGCATGTAAAATCTGATCTTTTTCTATTATGATTTTGCCATCTTTGGTTTTTAGGCAACCCGTTGATGTGTGTGTTCTTTTGTTAGTGATGTCATTAATTCTTTTGTGCATTAATTTGGTATTCCGGGTGTTGTGTTGGTTTTCAATTTCCTTGCAATTTTCCTCAAGCCATGTTTCTTTTGCCTCTTTGCATAGCTTCCTAATTTTCCTGTGAATCTCTTCATATTTTTCCTTGTTATTTTTGTTATTTCTTCTTACTTCCATGAGCTTTAAGATGTCTTCCGTCATAAATGTCTTGCGTCCTATTATCTTTATTTTTGGGATGGTTACTTCTGCAGCTTGGTTGACTGATTTCTTTAATATTTCCCATTGGTCTCTGACGTCTTGAAATAATATTTCCATATCGGACTGCATAGAATCTGTTCTTTACCTCCATGTTGAATTTAACTTTTATTTCCTCACTCTTCAGTGCCTGTAGATCAAATTTTGTGTTTCTTGGTGGTGAATATTTGACTTTCTTTAATTTTATATGTAAATTGCTTAAGATTAATCTATGGTTGCTGTAACAGTCTGCGCTTGGTATAGTTTTTGCTACTTTTAAGGCATTTCGAAATCTTCTGTTGATGAGAATTTAATCAATCTGATTTCTGATCTTATGATCAGGTTTCCTCCATGTCCATAATCTCCTTGGATGCTGTTGATACCAGGTGTTTCTAATAATCAAATCATGCTCTTTTGCCCACTGTACAAGTCTGCAACCTCTTTCATTCTGTTCCCCTAGTCCACACTTGCCCACTATGCATCCGTCCTGATGATTTCCAACTTTGGCATTCAAGTCACCCATTATGATATTTACTTCAGAATTCTTGCATTTCTTGAAAGCTTTCTCTATATCATTATAAAATTCATCAATGTTGTCATCACTACTGTCTGCTGTTGGTGCATAAACTTGTATGACGTTGACATCAAAAGGTCTTCCACTCAACTTCACAGTAACACTCTGTCTGATACAGTCCAATATCCTTTAATCGCTTTTGCTCTCTATCCATTATAATTGCTACTACTCGCTGTTGTTTCTCTCCACCAGAATAGATTATTCTATATTCCTCAGATGTTGTAATGCCCACTCCTGTCCATCTGGCCTCACATATACCTAACAGGTTAATATTTAATCTTCTCATTTAATTTTTAATGTTATCAAATTTTCCATCCCCACTCATAGTTCTTACATTCCAAGTTCCTACTTTCAATGTTGATATTCTTTTGCACTCAGTCGCCTGATGACGGTCTGGAGTCACCTGGTGCACATGACTACCCCTACCGGGCGAGGGTGCTCCTATGGAGCACCCATTTACACCGTTTCTCTGGTTATCAATAAGATTGTAGTACATGATATTCTTGGCATCTGTAAAGAAGGTAGTTTGCCATTGCTTTCCTTCCCAGCAGTGACCATACTGGTCGATGACCATAGCCATTGTCTCCCAAAAAAGAGATACTCTGCCTACCGTTGTGAAGCTGGAGACCATAACCCACAACTATCTGTTGGCTGCTCTTCAACTTCACCCACCACCTGCACCCATGGCTTCACGTAATCCTGATCGGGAGGCTAAACGGGTGCTCCACCTTGCCCAAGGGTGTCCCGTAGGCTAGCGGAGGGAAGGAGGCACCTTACCTCTCCTTTGATAGGGAATACCCCTACCCCGCCACCCCCGGTGGTAATGATGCATGTAGTCAATAATGGATCATTTTATGGGACATTCAGCCACAAATTGTGACCACCCTCTAAAAAACACAACCACCAGTATACCATGCTCATTGACATATTTACAGCAACCACAAGAAGTACCAGTACAACTGTTAACATCTGGTACATTTGTTTGGGGCTGTAACATTGACTCTAAACACTAAAAGTACCAGTAGAAATGTTTGTGGCTGTAACATTGACTGTAAACACAAGAAGTACCGGTACAAATGTTTGTGGTTGTAACATTGACATCCATTGTTCTTACAGTGATATATTTTAGTAAATGTAAACAAAGTGTGAGACAGTTCATACAGTGATATACTTTAGTAATGTGTAATCAAACACTGAGACAGTTCATACAGTGATATACTTTAGTAATGTGTAATCAAACACTGAGACAGTTCATACAGTGATATACTTTAGTAATGTGTAAACAAATGGGAGACAGTTCATACAGTGATATACTTTAGTAATGTGTAATCAAACACTGAGACAGTTCATACAGTGATATACTTTAGTAATGTGTAAACAAACTGTGAGAAAGTTCATACAGTGATATACTTTAGTAATGTGTAAACAACTGGGAGACAGTTCATACAGTGATATACTTTAGTAATGTGTAAACAACTGGGAGACAGTTCCTACAGTGATATACTGTAGTAATGTGTAATCAAACACTGAGACAGTTCATACAGTGATATACTTTAGTAATGTGTAAACAACTGGGAGACAGTTCATACAGTGATATACTTTAGTAATGTGTAAACAACTGGGAGACAGGTCCTACAGTGATATACTGTAGTAATGTGTAATCAAACACTGAGACAGTTCATACAGTGATATACTTTAGTAATGCGTAAACAAACTGTGAGAAAGTTCATACAGTGATATACTTTAGTAATGTGTAATCAAACACTGAGACAGTTCATACAGTGATATACTTTAGTAATGTGTAAACAAACTGTGAGAAAGTTCATACAGTGATATACTTTAGTAATGTGTAAACAACTGGGAGACAGTTCATACAGTGATATACTTTAGTAATGTGTAAACAAACTGTGAGAAAGTTCATACAGTGATATACTTTAGTAATGTGTAATCAAACACTGAGACAGTTAATACAGTGATATACTTTAGTAATGTGTAATCAAACACTGAGACAGTTCATACAGTGATATACTTTAGTAATGTGTAATCAAACACTGAGACAGTTCATACAGTGATATACTTTAGTAATGTGTAAATAAACTGTGAGAAAGTTCATACAGTGATATACTTTAGTAATGTGTAAACAACTGGGAGACAGTTCATACAGTGATATACTTTAGTAATGTGTAATCAAACACTGAGACAGTTCATACAGTGATATACTTTAGTAATATGTAAACAACTGGGAGACAGTTCATACAGTGATATACTTTAGTAATGTGTAATCAAACACTGAGACAGTTCATACAGTGATATACTTTAGTAATGTGTAAACAACTGGGAGACAGTTCATACAGTGATATACTTTAGTAATGTGTAATCAAACACTGAGACAGTTCATACAGTGATATACTTTAGTAATGTGTAATCAAACTGGGAGACAGTTCATACAGTGATATACTTTAGTAATGTGTAATCAAATTGTGAGACAGTTCATACAGTGATATACTTTAGTAATGTGTAATCAAACTGTGAGACAGTTCATACAGTGATATACTTTAGTAATGTGTAATCAAACTGGGAGACAGTTCATACAGTGATATACTTTAGTAATGTGTAAACAACTGGGAGTCAGTTCATAGAGTGATATACTTTGGTAACTATGTAAACAAAATGTGAGACAGTTCATAAAGTGATATACTTTAGTAATGTGTAAACAAACTGTGAAACAGATCATACAGAGACATCCTGTAACAACCTTGTAGCACGTGAAACAATCACTGAGATGATGGGCAATACACAAATGTTGTCAAACAGCACATTATCAAACATGGCACCAACATAACAAGTGTCTCCATAACCCTAGAATGACTTCCCAGAATGCCACAACTAGTTTAACATTAGAGCATGCTCCCACAAGTTGTGGACAACCAACATGATTTATGTTTGTTTTCAATTTCCTGTTCAACCCTCCCAGGTTCTAACTGGGATATGTATTATATGTTGTACATCGTTTAGGTCGGTCTCCCTGGTCAATGAGTTAATGATATTGTTCGTAATCCCGTATAGCCACATGGGGAAATTAGCAGCTGCAAGAATCGGCAGCGGTTCGCGCCGCAATGGTAACTTACGAGGGTACGTAAGCCTGTCGTCCAGAAAGCAATGGCAAACTACGGAAGGTAAAACTTGCCTAGTACATCAACAGCAGCTGATAAAATGCTGACGTTAACTGCAACATCGAGTAGCATTCTTTTTGTATATCATCTTTCATAGATGTCATTATTTAACATGTTATATTAATTTATAACGTGTTTATAATGAGGTACAACCAAGAAGTTTAACATCTTCAGGAAATCAGTTTGCTCAACCTGTGTACATGTACAGTCAATAATACATAACTAAAAATCCACAGAGCCACAATGATAAGCAGAAGTATACATTCAACTCTGCTGCTGAGGTGACAGACACAGACATTCCTCTTACTTCATGTGTATAACATTACCTTCATGATCAGTAAAATATAACAGTGCACGTACACTACAAAAGTATACAATAAACTCTGCTGCTAACATGACAGACACAGACATTCCTCTTATTTCATGTGTATAACAATACCTTCACAATCAGTAAAATATAACAGTGTACATACACTACAGAGGTCAGCTGTAGTTATACAACTCACCTCAGATTGTCCGGTCCACCAGCATAGCTTGTCTACATGTGCTGGTCACTTGTTCATTCAAGTGAACAAACAATTCTAGCACAGCGCAGTTATATGTTAGTAAAACAACCGTAAAATATTAGTAATGTATTAGTAATAATACTGTCAGGTTTTAGTAAAACACTAGTAATGTGTGAGTAGTACAATTGTAAGGTATTAATAAAATACTAGTAATGTCCTAGTAATATAACTCTAAGGTTTTAGTAAAACAGCAATGTATCAGCAAAACAAATGTAAGGTATTAGTAAAACTTCAGTAATATATTAGTATAACATTTGTAAAGTATTAGAAAAAACAACTCTAATGAATTAGTAAAAGAACTGCACTTGTGAAATAATGGATGCAGTGAACAAATCAGCAGAAACAATGAGAATATTTGATCAACTGGATTGTGCCCTGGTATGTACTGACACATTTCATTTAATGATTATAGATTTCTTGTGATCATCATAGATTTCATGTCATGATTAGAGATTTCAACTGTTTCTGAAACATACACCAGGAATCATCTACACACATCACAATAATGTTGGCATACAGTATCAACTGTATCACTGTCCTATACCACACATCAACAAATGTATTGCTGTTCTACACCACACATCAACAACTGTATTGCTGTCCTACACCACACATCAACAACTGTATCACTGTCCTACACCACCCATCAACAACTGTATCACTGTCCTACACCATCCATCAACAACTGTATTGCTATCCTACACCACACATCAAGAACTGTATCACTGTCCTACACCATTCATCAACAACTCTATCAATGTCCTACACCACCCATCAACAACTGTATTGCTGTCCTACACCACACATCAACAACTGTATCACTGTCCTATACCACCCATCAACAACTGTATCACTGTCCTACACCACCCATCAACAACTGTATCACTGTCCTATACCACATATCAACAACTGTATTGCTGTCCTACACCACACATCAACAACTGTATCACTGTCCTACACCACACATCAACAACTCTATCAATGTCCTACACCACACATCAACAACTGTATCACTGGCCTATACCACACATCAACAACTGTATCACTGTCCTACACCACACATCAACAACTGTATCACTGTCCTACACCACCCATAAACAACTGTATCACTGTCCTACACCACCCATCAGCAACTGTATCACTGTCCTATACCACATATCAACAACTGTATTGCTGTCCTACACCACACATCAACAACAGTATCACTGTCCTACACCACACATCAACAACTCTATCAATGTCCTACACCACACATCAACAACTGTATCACTGTCCTATACCACACATCAACAACTGTATCACTGTCCTACACCACACACCAACAACTGTATCACTGTCCTATACCACACATCAACAACTGTATCACTGTCCTACACCACACATCAACAACTGTATTGCTGTCCTATACCACACATCAACAACTGTATCACTGTCCTATACCACACATCAACAACTGTATCACTGTCCTACACCCTACACCACACATCAACAACTGTATTGCTGTCCTACACCACCCATCAACAACTGTATCGCTGTCCTATACCACACATCAACAACTGTATCGCTGTCCTATACCACACATCAACAACTGAATCACTGTCCTATACCACACATCAACAACTGTATCGCTGTCCTATACCACACATCAACAACTGTATCACTGTCCTATACCACACATCAATAACTGTATTGCTGTCCTATACCACACATCAACAACTGTATCACTGTCCTACACCACACATCAACAACTGTATCACTGTCCTACACCACCCATCAACAACTGTATCACTGTCCTACACCACCCATCAACAACTGTATCACTGTCCTACACCACCCATAAACAACTGTATCGCTGTCCTACACCACCCATCAACAACTGTATTGCTGTCCTACACCACACATCAACAACTCTATCAATGTCCTACACCACATATCAACAACTGTATCACTGTCCTACACCACACATCAACAACTGTATCACTGTCCTATACGACACATCAACAACTGTATCACTGTCCTATACCACATTTCAACAACTGTATCACTGTCCTATACCACACATCAACAACTGTATCACTGTCCTATACCACACATCAACAACTGTATCACTGTCCTATACCACACATCAACAACTGTATTGCTGTCCTATACCACCCATCAACAACTGTATTGCTGTCCTATACCACACATCAACAACTGTATTGCTGTCCTACACCACACATCAACAACTGTATTGCTGTCCTATACCACACATCAACAACTGTATCACTGTCCTATACCACACTTCAACAACTGTGTCACTGTCCTACACCACACATCAACAACTGTATCACTGTCCTACACCACCATCAACAACTGTATCACTGTCCTAAACCACCCATCAACAACTGTATCACTGTCCTACACCACACATCAACAACTGTATCACTGTCCTATACCACACTTCAACAACTGTATCACTGTCCTATACCACACTTCAACAACTGTATCACTGTCCTACACCACACATCAACAACTGTATCACTGTCCTATACCACACTTCAACAACTGTATTGCTGTCCTACACCACACATCAACAACTGTATCACTGTCCTACACCACACATCAACAACTGTATTGCTGTCCTACACCACACATCAACAACTGTATCACTGTCCTATACCACACATCAACAACTGTATCACTGTCCTATACCACACATCAACAACTCTATCAATGTCCTACACGACACATCAACAACTATTGCTGTCCTACACCACACATCAACAACTGTATCACTGTCCTACACCACACATCAACAACTGTATCACTGACCTATACCACACATCAACAACTGTATCAATGTCCTACACCACACATCAACAACTGTATCAATGTCCTACACCACCCATCAACAACTGTATCAATGTCCTACACCACACATCAACAACTGTATCACTGTCCTACACCACACATCAACAACTGTATCACTGTCCTACACCACCCATCAACAACTGTATCACTGTCCTACACCACACATCAACAACTGTATCAATGTCCTACACCACCCATCAACAACTGTATCAATGTCCTACACCACACATCAACAACTGTATCAATGTCCTACACCACCCATCAACAACTGTATCAATGTCCTACACCACACATCAACAACTGTATCACTGTCCTACACCACACATCAACAACTGTATCACTGACCTATACCACACATCAACAACTGTATCAATGTCCTACACCACACATCAACAACTGTATCAATGTCCTACACCACCCATCAACAACTGTATCAATGTCCTACACCACACATCAACAACTGTATCACTGTCCTACACCACACATCAACAACTGTATCGCTGTCCTATACCACACATCAACAACTGTATCACTGTCCTACACCACCCATCAACAACTGTATCACTGTCCTACACCACACATCAACAACTGTATCAATGTCCTACACCACCCATCAACAACTGTATCAATGTCCTACACCACACATCAACAACTGTATCAATGTCCTACACCACCCATCAACAACTGTATCAATGTCCTACACCACACATCAACAACTGTATCACTGTCCTACACCACACATCAACAACTGTATCACTGACCTATACCACACATCAACAACTGTATCAATGTCCTACACCACACATCAACAACTGTATCAATGTCCTACACCACCCATCAACAAC
Source organism: Cepaea hortensis (assembly GCA_963921405.1). Taxonomy (NCBI): domain Eukaryota; kingdom Metazoa; phylum Mollusca; class Gastropoda; order Stylommatophora; family Helicidae; genus Cepaea; species Cepaea hortensis. The sequence continues at coordinate 98,381,578 of OY992894.1, forward strand.
TGTATCAATATCCTACACCACACATCAACAACTGTATCACTGTCCTACACCACACATCAACAACTGTATTGCTGTCCTATACCACACATCAACAACTGTATCACTGTCCTATACCACACATCAACAACTATATTACTGTCCTATACCACACATCAACAACTGTATCAATGTCCTACACCACACATCAACAACTGTATCACTGTCCTACACCACACATCAACAACTGTATCAATGTCCTACACCACACACCAACAACTGTATCACTGTCCTATACCACACATCAACAACTGTATTGCTGTCCTACACCACACTTCAACAACTGTATCACTGTCCTATACCACACACCAACAACTGTATCACTGTCCTATACCACACACCAACAACTGTATCACTGTCCTATACCACACATCAACAACTGTATCAATGACCTACACCACACACCAACAACTGTATCACTGTCCTATACCACACATCAACAACTGTATCACTGTCCTATACCACACATCAACAACTGTATCAATGTCCTACACCACACATCAACAACTGTATCACTGTCCTACACCACACATCAACAACTGTATCAATGTCCTACACCACACACCAACAACTGTATCACTGTCCTATACCACACATCAACAACTGTATTGCTGTCCTATACCACACACCAACAACTGTATCACTGTCCTATACCACACATCAACAACTGTATCGCTGACCTATACCACACATCAACAACTGTATTGCTGTCCTATACCACACAACAACAACTGTATTGCTGTCCTACACCACACATCAACAACTGTATCACTGTCCTACACCACACATCAACAACTGTATCGCTGACCTATACCACACATCAACAACTGTATTGCTGTCCTACACCACACAACAACAACTGTATTGCTGTCCTACACCACACATCAACAACTGTATCAATGTCCTACACCACACATCAACAACTGTATCAATGTCCTATACCACACATCAACAACTGTATCACTGTCCTATACCACACATCAACAACTGTATCACTGTCCTACACCACACATCAACAACTGTATTGCTGTCCTACACCACACATCAACAACTGTATCGCTGTCCAACACCACACATCAACAACTGTATCATTGTCCTACACCACACATCAACAACTGTATTGCTGTCCTATACCACACATCAACAACTGTATTGCTGTCCTATACCACACATCAACAACTGTATTGCTGTCCTATACCACACATCAACAACTGTATTGCTGTCATACACCACACATCAACAACTGTATTGCTGTCCTATACCACACATCAACAACTGTAATGCTGTCCTACACCACACATCAACAACTGTATCACTGTCCTATACCACACATCAACAACTGTATCACTGTCCTACACCACACATCAACAACTGTATCGCTGACCTATACCACACATCAACAACTGTATCACTGTCCTATACCACACATCAACAACTCTATCAATGTCCTACACCACACATCAACAACTCTATCAATGTCCTACACCATACATCAACAACTGTATCACTGTCCTACACCACACATCAACAACTGTATCGCTGTCCTACACCACACATCAACAACTGTATCACTGTCCTACACCACACATCAACAACTGTATTGCTGTCCTATACCACACATAAACAACTGTATTGCTGTCCTATACCACACATCAACAACTGTATTGCTGTCCTATACCACACATCAACAACTGTATTGCTGTCATACACCACACATCAAAAACTGTATTGCTGTCCTATACCACACATCAACAACTGTATTGCTGTCCTACACCACACATCAACAACTGTATCACTGTCCTATACCACACATCAACAACTGTATCACTGTCCTACACCACACATCAACAACTGTATCAATGTCCTACACCACACATCAACAACTGTATCACTGTCCTACACCACACATCAACAACTGTATCACTGTCCTACACCACACATCAACAACTGTATCACTGTCCTACACCACACATCAACAAATGTATCACTGTCCTATACCACACATCAACAACTCTATCAATGTCCTACACCATACATCAACAACTGTATCACTGTCCTACACCATACATCAATAACTGTATCAATGTCCTATACCACACATCAACAACTCTATCAATGTCCTACACCACACATCAACAAATGTATCACTGTCCTATACCACACATCAAAAACTCTATCAATGTCCTACACCATACATCAACAACTGTATCGCTGTCCTACACCACACATCAACAACTGTATCACTGTCCTACACCACACATCAACAACTGTATTGCTGTCCTATACCACACATCAACAACTGTATTGCTGTCCTATACCACACATCAACAACTGTATTGCTGTCCTACACCACACATCAACAACTGTATTGCTGTCCTACACCACACATCAACAACTGTATTGCTGTCCTATACCACACATCAACAACTGTATTGCTGTCCTATACCACACATCAACAACTGTATTGCTGTCCTATACCACACATCAACAACTGTATCACTGTCCCACACCACACATCAACAACTGTATCACTGTCCTATACCACACATCAACAACTGTATCACTGTCCTATACCACACATCAACAACTGTATCAATGTCCTACACCACACATCAACAACTGTATCAATGTCCTACACCATACATCAACAACTGTATCAATGTCCTACACGACACATCAACAACTGTATCAATGACCTACACCACACATCAACAACTTTATTACTTCTTTATATCACACATAATCAATTTTATCAATGCCATGTATCACACACCATCAAGTTTATCACTCCACTACAGCAAATATCAAGTTTATCATTGCATTATTTAAAAAAATCATCAACATTATCACTGTACTATATCACACAACAGCAATATTATCACTGCACTATATCACACATCATCAACTCATCACTGCATTGTATCACACATCAATTTGATCACTGCATTATTTCAGACAATATATGGTGTAATATATGTATGGTGTAATATATGTATGGTGTAAAATATGTATGGTGTAATATATGTATGGTGTAATATATGTATGGTGTAATATATGTATGGTGTAATATATGTATGGTGTAATATATGTATGGTGTAATATATGCATGGTGTATGGTGTAATATATGTATGGTGTAATATATGTATGGTGTAATATATGTATGGTGTAATATATGTATGGTGTAATATATGTATGGTGTAATATATGTATGGTGTAATATATGCATGGTGTATGGTGTAATATATGTATGGTGTAATATATGTATGGTGTAATATATGTATGGTGTAATATATGCATGGTGTATGGTGTAATATATGTATGGTGTAATATATGTATGGTGTAATATATGTATGGTGTAATATATGCATGGTGTATGGTGTAATATATGTATGGTGTAATATATGTATGGTGTAATATATGTATGGTGTAATATATGTATGGTGTAATATATGCATGGTGTATGGTGTAATATATGTATGGTGTAATATATGTATGGTGTAATATATGCATGGTGTATGGTGTAATATATGTATGGTGTAATATATGTATGGTGTAATATATGTATGGTGTAATATATGCATGGTGTATGGTGTAATATATGTATGGTGTAATATATGTATGGTGTAATATATGTATGGTGTAATATATGTATGGTGTAATATATGTATGGTGTAATATATGCATGGTGTATGGTGTAATATATGTATGGTGTAATATATGTATGGTGTAATATATGTATGGTGTAATATATGCATGGTGTATGGTGTAATATATGTATGGTGTAATATATGTATGGTGTAATATATGTATGGTGTAATATATGCATGGTGTATGGTGTAATATATGTATGGTGTAATATATGTATGGTGTAATATATGTATGGTGTAATATATGTATGGTGTAATATATGCATGGTGTATGGTGTAATATATGTATGGTGTAATATATGTATGGTGTAATATATGTATGGTGTAATATATGTATGGTGTAATATATGTATGGTGTAATATATGTATGGTTTCCGTGGAGTAGTTTTTCAAGAATGGGTCAGCGTTGACTAAATGATGCACAGTTACAGTACAGTACTCGAACCTTTTCGATACCCAATCTGTCACATTTTAAACGCCTTCTGCGTGCGCCTGCCCTCTTCCCACGCTGTGTCCTTGCGGGTCGTCTGGTCGTCGTGTTAGGCTTAACTATCGCCACCAGGCGCTGATGATATGCCGAAGGAAGTCCGGGCGCATGTGCACGAACTCCGTTGCACGGTCCGAACTCCATTTCACCACAAAAAACACACTTAATCCATAAACATTTCGGAAAAAAACACGTTCCATTTTACGGGACGAAGAAATGTCCCGTCATCTTGCTTCAAGGGAACTCACTCTCAGTTCTCACAACCAACACAGAACTGGCACTATTAGCCACCGGACGCTGATGCATATGCTGGGGGGAGGATCTGAGCACCTATGGACATGTCCGGAGTGCAATGAAGATACCCCAACTGATAACTGATAACTGACTGATATGTATGGTGTAATATATGTATATTGTAATATATGTATGGTGTAATATATGTATGGTGTATGGTGTAATATATGTATGGTGTAATATATGTATGGTGTAATATATGTATGGTGTATTGTGTAATATATGTATGGTGTAATATATATGGTGTAATATATGTATGGTGTAATATATGTATGGTGTAATATATGGATGGTGTATGGTGTAATATATGTATGGTGTAATATATGTATATTGTAATATATGTATGGTGTAATATATGTATGGTGTAATATATGTATGGTGTATGGTGTAATATATGTATGGTGTAATATATGTATGGTGTAATATATGTATGGTGTATTGTGTAATATATGTATGGTGTAATATATATGGTGTAATATATGTATGGTGTAATATATGTATGGTGTACTATATGTATGGTGTAATATATGAATGGTGTAATATATGTATATTGTAATATATGTATGGTGTACTATATGTATGTTGTAATATATGTATGGTGTAATATATGTATAGTGCAATATATGTATTGTGTATGGTGTAATATATGTATATTGTAATATATGTATGGTGTAATATATGGATATTGTAATATATGTATGGTGTATGGTGTAAAATATGTATGGTGTAATATATGTATAGTGCAATATGTGTATGGTGTAATATATGTATGGTGTAATATATGTATGGTGTAATATATGTATGGTGTAATATATGTATGGTGTAATATATGTATGGTGTAATATATGTATGGTGTAATATATGTATGGTGTAATATATGTATGGTGTAATATATGTATGGTGTAATATATGTATGGTGTAATATATGTATAGTGCAATATGTGTATGGTGTAATATATGTATGGTGTAATATATGTATGGCGTAATATATGTATGGTGTAATATATGTATGGTGTAATATATGTATATTGTAATATATGTATGGTGTAATATATGTATGGTGTAATATATGTATAATGTAATATATGTATGGTGTATGGTGTAATATATGTATGGTGTAATATATGTATGGTGTATGTTGTAATATATGTATGTTGTAAAATATGTATGGTGTAATATATGTATGGTGTAATATATGTATATTGTAATATATGTATGGTGTAATATATGTATGGTGTAATATATGTATAATGTAATATATGTATGGTGTATGGTGTAATATATGTATGGTATAATATATGTATGGTGTATGTTGTAATATATGTATGTTGTAAAATATGTATGGTGTAATATATGTATGGTGTAATATATGTATGGTGTAATATATGTATGGTGTATGGTGTAATATATGTATGGTGTAATATATGTATGGTGTATGGTGTAATATATGTATGGTGTAATATATGTATGGTGTATGGTGTAATATATGTATGGTGTAATATATGTATGATGTAATATATGTATGGTGTAATATATGTATGGTGTGACATGTGTGTGGTGTGACATGTGTGTGCTGTGACATCTGTTTGGTGTGTCATCTGTGTGGTGTAATGTCAGTGTGGTGTGACATCTGTGTGGTGTAATGTTGGTGTAGTGTGACATCTGTGTGGTGTAATGTCAGTGTGGTGTGACATCTGTGTGGTGTAATGTCTGTGCGGTGTGACATCTGTGTGGTGTAGTGTCTGTGTAGTGTGACATCTGTATGGTGTGACATCTGCATGGTGTAATGTCGGTGTGGTGTGACATATGTGTGGTGTAATGTTGGTGTAGTGTAATCTGTGTGTGATGTAATCTCTGTGTGGTGTAATCTGTGTGGTGTAATCTCTGTGTGGTGTAATCTCTGTGTGATGTGACATCTGTGTGGTGTAATCTCTGTGGTGTTATCTCTGTGTGGTGTAATCTCTGTGTGGTGTAATGTCTGTGTGGTGTAATGTCTGTGTGGTGTAATCTCTGTGTGATGTAATCTCTGTGTGGTGTAATGTCTGTGTACTGAGACATCTGTGTGGTGTAATCTCTGTGTGCTGAGACATCTGTGTGGTGTAATGTCTGTATGGTGTAATGTCTGTGTGGTGTAATCTCTGTGTGGTGTAATGTCTGTGTGGTGTAATGTCTGTGTGGTGTAATCTCTGTGTGGTGTAATGTCTGTGTGCAGTGACATCTGTGTGGTGTAATCTCTGTGTGGTGTAATGTCTGTGTGGTGTAATGTCTGTGTGGTGTAATCTCTGTGTGGTGTAATCTCTGTGTGGTGTAATCTCTGTGTGCTGTGACATCTGTGTGGTGTAATGTCTGTGTGGTGTAATGATGTCTGTGTGGAGTAATGTCTGTGTGGTGTAATGTCTGTGTGGTGTAATGATGTCTGTATGGTGTAATTTCTGTGTGGTGTAATGTCTGTATGGTGTAATGTCTGTGTGGTGTAATGATGTCTGTGTGGTGTAATGTCTGTGTGGTGTAATGTCTGTGTGGTGTAATGTCTGTGTGATGTAATGATGTCTGTGTGGTGTAATGTCTGTGTGGTGTAATGATGTCTGTGTGGTGTAATGTCTGTGTGGTGTAATGTCTGTGTGGTGTAATGTCTGTATGGTGTAATGTCTGTGTGGTGTAATGTCTGTGTGGTGTAATGTCTGTGTGGTGTAATGTCTGTGTGGTGTAATGTCTGTATGGTGTAATGATGTCTGTGTGGTGTAATGTCTGTGTGGTGTAATGATGTCTGTATGGTGTAATGTCTGTATGGTGTAATGTTTGTATGGTGTAATGTCTGTATGGTGTAATGTCTGTGTGGTGTAATGTCTGTATGGTGTAATGATGTATGTATGGTGTAATGTCTGTGTGGTGTAATGTCTGTATGGTGTAATGTCTGTATGGTGTAATGTCTGTATGGTGTAATGATGTCTGTATGGTGTAATGTCTGTGTGGTGTAATGTCTGTATGGTGTAATGTCTGTGTGGTGTAATGTCTGTATGGTGTAATGTCTGTGTGGTGTAATGTCTGTATGGTGTAATGTCTGTATGGTGTAATGTCTGTGTGGTGTAATGTCTGTATGGTGTAATGTCTGTATGGTGTAATGATGTCTGTATGGTGTAATGTCTGTGTGGTGTAATGTCTGTATGGTGTAATGTCTGTGTGGTGTTATGTCTGTATGGTGTAATGATGTCTGTATGGTGTAATGTCTGTGTGGTGTAATGTCTGTATGGTCTAATGTCTGTATGGTGTAATGTCTGTATGGTGTAATGTCTGTATGGTGTAATGTCTGGATGGTGTAATGTCTGTATGGTGTAATGTCTGTGTGGTGTAATGTCTGTATGGTGTAATGTCTGTGTGGTGTAATGTCTGTATGGTGTAATGTCTGTATGGTGTAATGATGTCTGTATGGTGTAATGTCTGTGTGGTGTAATGTCTGTATGGTGTAATGTCTGTATGGTGTAATGTCTGTATGGTGTAATGTCTGTATGGTGTAATGTCTGTATGGTGTAATGATGTCTGTGTGGTGTAATGTCTGTGTGGTGTAATGTCTGTGTGGTGTAATGTCTGTGTGGTGTAATGTCTGTGTGGTGTAATGTATGTATGGTGTAATGTCTGTGTGGTGTAATGTCTGTGTGGTGTAATGTATGTATGGTGTAATGTCTGTGTGGTGTAATGTCTGTGTGGTGTAATGTCTGTGTGGTGTAATGTCTGTGTGGTGTAATGATGTCTATATGGTGTAATGTCTGTGTGGTGTAATGTCTGTGTGGTGTAATGTCTGTGTGGTGTAATGATGTCTGTATGGTGTAATGTCTGTATGGTGTAATGTCTGTGTGGTGTAATGTCTGTATGGTGTAATGTCTGTGTGGTGTAATTATGTCTGTATGGTGTAATGATGTCTGTATGGTGTAATGTCTGTGTGGTGTAATGTCTGTGTTGTGTAATGTCTGTGTGGTGTAATGTCTGTGTGGTGTAATGTCTGTATGGTGTAATGTGTGTATGGTGTAATGTGTGTATGGTGTAATGTCTGTGTGGTGTAATGATGTCTGTATGGCCTAATGTCTGTATGGTGTAATGTCTGTGTGGTGTAATGTCTGTGTGGTATAATGTCTGTGTTGTGTAATGTCTGTATGGTGTAATGTCTGTGTGGTGTAATGTCTGTGTTGTGTAATGTCTGTGTGGTGTAATGTCTGTGTGGTGTAATGTCTGTGTGGTGTGATGTCTGTATGGTGTAATGCCTGTGTGGTGTAATGTCTGTGTGGTGTAATGTCTGTGTGGTGTAATGTCTGTATGGTGTAATGATGTCTGTATGGTGTAACGTCTGTGTGGTGTAATGTCTGTATGGTGTAATGTCTGTGTGATGTAATGTCTGTCTGGTGTAATGTATGTATGGTGTAATGACTGTGTGGTGTAATGTCTGTATGGTGTAATGTCTGTGTGGTGTAATGTCTGTGTGGTGTAATGTCTGTGTGGTGTAATGTCTGTGTGGTGTAATGTCTGTATGGTGTAATGTCTGTATGGTGTAATGTCTGTATGGTGTAATGATGTATGTGTGGTGTAATGTCTGTATGGTGTAATGTCTGTATGGTGTAATGATGTCTGTGTGGTGTAATGATGTCTGTGTGGTGTAATATCTGTGTGGTGTAATATCTGTGTGGTGTATTGTCTGTGTGGTGTAATGTCTGTATGGTGTAATGTCTGTATGGTGTAATGATGTCTGTGTGGTGTAATGTCTGTATGGTGTAATGTCTGTATGGTGTAATGATGTCTGTGTGGTGTAATGTCTGTATGGTGTAATGTCTGTATGGTGTAATGATGTCTGTGTGGTGTAATGTCAGTGTGATGTAATATCAGTGTGATGTAATATCAGTGTGGTGTAATGTTAATGTGGTGTAGTCTGTGTGGTGTAATATCTGTGTGGTGTAATGTCTGTGTGGTGTAATGTCTGTGTGGTGTAATCTCTGTGTGGTTTGCAGAAATGTTGTCCAATCATGTTTATGAATATGCAGTAACACAGAGCTAGTCACAGACAACAGTTCCATCTAGACACCATTTGCCACGGAGACCTGTGTCAGTCATGTTGTGATTTACTTGTCTGACTAGAATTTCTCAACCCAACAACTCTGGACATATTGTAGCAAACAAATCATACTTGAATATGTCACTAGATGATAACTGAGACCAAAACTGTCATTAGAAGATTACAGAGGCTGAAACTGATACTATTAGATTATTGAGGCTATCACTAGAAGATCCTGAGATTATCACTAGAAGATTTCTGAGGCTCAAATTCTCATTATAAGATTACTGAGGCTGTCACTAGAAGATTACTGAGGCTGTCACTAGAAGATTACTGAGGCTGTAACTATAAGATTACTGAGGCTGTCACTATAAGATTACTGAGGCTGTCACTATAATATTACTGAGGCTGTCACTGTAAGATTACTGAGGCTGTCACTATAAGATTACTGAGGCTGTCACTATAAGATTACTGAGGCTGTCACTATAAGATTACTGAGGCTGTCACTATAAGATTACTAAGGCTGTCACTATAAGATTAATGAGGCTGTCACTGTAAGATTACTGAGGCTGTCACTATAATATTACTGAGGCTGTCACTGTAAGATTACTGAGGCTGTCACTGTAAGATTACTAAGGCTGTCACTATAATATTACTGAGGCTGTCATTATAAGATTACTGAGGCTGTCACTATAATATTACTGAGGCTGTCAATATAATATTACTGAGGCTGTCACTATAAGATTACTGAGGCTGTCACTATAATATTACTGAGTCTGTCACTATAATATTACTGAGGCTGTCAATATAATATTACTGAGGCTGTCACTATAAGATTACTGAGACTGTCACTATAATATTACAGAGTCTGTCACTATAATATTACTGAGGCTGTCAATATAATATTACTGAGGCTGTCACTATAAGATTACAGAGGCTGTCACTATAATATTACTGAGGCTGTCAATATAATATTACTGAGGCTGTCACTATAATATTACTGAGGCTGTCAATATAATATTACTGAGGCTGTCAATATAATATTACTGAGGCTGTCAATATAATATTACCGAGGCTGTCACTATAATATTACCGAGGCTGTCACTATAATATTACTGAAGCTGTCAATATAATATTACTGAAGCTGTCAATATAATATTACTGAGGCTGTCACTATAAGATTACTAAGGCTGTCACTGTAAGATTACTAAGGCTGTCACTATAATATTACTGAGGCTGTCATTATAAGATTACTGAGGCTGTCACTATAATATTACTGAGGCTGTCAATATAATATTACTGAGGCTGTCACTATAAGATTACTGAGGCTGTCACTATAATATTACTGAGTCTGTCACTATAATATTACTGAGGCTGTCAATATAATATTACTGAGGCTGTCACTATAAGATTACAGAGGCTGTCACTATAATATTACTGAGGCTGTCAATATAATATTACTGAGGCTGTCACTATAATATTACTGAGGCTGTCAATATAATATTACTGAGGCTGTCAATATAATATTACTGAGGCTGTCACTATAATATTACTGAGGCTGTCAATATAATATTACCGAGGCTGTCACTATAATATTACTGAAGCTGTCAATATAATATTACTGAGGCTGTCACTATAAGATTACTAAGGCTGTCACTGTAAGATTACTAAGGCTGTCACTATAATAGTACTGAGAATGCCACTAAAAGTTTACTGAGGCTGTCACTATTAGATTACAGAGGCTATCACTATAAAATCACTGAGTCTGTCACTATATGATTACAGAGGCTGTCACTATAAGATTACTGAGGTTGATATCATCATCAGAAAATTACTGAATCCGAAAGTGTGTGAACTGCATTGAAAATTACAGTGGTCAGTGAAAGATATGAGTCCACAGGTAGGTAACCTGGCCAAAAAATGCCGGAAGAAGTTGGATGTGTCGGCCGAGAGGTTCAAATATCGCAGGTCTGCTGTAAACAGGCACAATGCAATTAAGTCTAAAATAACATTCGGGACAAACGCAGAAGAAGAAAAAGAAGAAGGCCTGAGTCCAAGAGTGTGTGAACTGCATTGAAAACTATGGTTGCCAGTGTCAGATAAATATAACAACCAGTCAACAGGAAGCAGTCAAAGCTGTTCATGAATGGCAGCAGGAGTTATCCTTCCTGTTCTCCCCGACTCCATCGAAATAGGACTCCTCCAGTTCCGACATGACGGAGTTCGACAATGACGTGTGATCACCTGCCTGTTTGGCTCCATTTGGTAATGACAAAATGTGCTTGACTAGAAAATTCATGGCTTCATCTGAAACAGAACATACAGTGTGGGCACGACAGTGTGGGCATGACAGTGTGGGCATGACAGTGTGGGCACGATGACAGCATGGGCATGACAGCATGGGAATGACAGTGTGGGCATGACAGTGTGGGTATGACAGTGTGGGTATGGCAGTGTAGGTATGACAGTGTGGGCATGACTGTGTGGGCATGACAGCATGGGAATGACAGTGTGGGCATGACAGTATGGGCATGACAGTGTGGGTATGACAGTGTGGGCATGACAGTGTGGGCATGACAGTGTGGGCATGACAGTGTGGGTATGACAGTGTGGGTATGACAGTGTGGGTATGGCAGTGTGGGCACGACAGTGTAGGTATGACAGTGTGGGCATGACTGTGTGGGCATGACAGTGTGGGCATGACAGTGTGGGCATGACAGTGTGGGCACGACAGTGTGGGCATGACAGCGTGGGCATGACAGTGTGGGCATGACAGTGTGGGTATGACAGTGTGGGTATGCAGTGTGGGTATGGCAGTGTAGGTATGACAGTGTGGGCTGACTGTGTGGGCATGACAGTGTGGGAATGACAGCGTGGGCATGACAGCATGGGAATGACAGTGTGGGCATGACAGTGTGGGCATGACAGTGTGGGCATGACAGTGTAGGTATGGCAGTGTGGGTATGACAGTGTGGGTATGGCAGTGTGAGTATGGCAGTGTGGGAATGGCAGTGTGAGTATGGCAGCGTGGGCATGACAGCGTGGGCATGACAGTGTGGGCATGACAGCGTGGGCATGACAGTGTGGGCACGACAGTATGGGCATGACAGCGTGGGCATGACAGCATGGGCATGACAGCATGGGCATGACAGTGTGGGTATGACAGTGTGGGTATGGCAGTGTAGGTATGACAGTGTGGGCAGGACAGTGTAGGCATGACAGTGTGGACAGGACAGCATGGGCAGGACAGTGTGGGCATGACAGTGTTCCTTATCGGATCCGTGAAGACAAAATGAGAGGCAACTCAGAAGTCTCAAAGACAAAATGTCAACTGTGGGTCCATATACACATGAACCATAGCAACCATAAATCAACAAAATAATTCAGTAAGTGGGCATGATGCACAAATCATATGGCAACATGTGTCCATGTACAGTATATGTCTGTGTACAGTATGTGACTGTGTACAGTATGTGTCCGTGTACAGTATGTGTCTGTGTACAGTATATGTCTGTGTACAGTATGTGTCCATGTACAGTATATGTCTGTGTACAGTATGTGTCAGTGTACAGTATGTGTCAGTGTACAGTATGTGTCTGTGTACAGTATGTATCTTGTGTACAGTATGTGTCTGTGTACAGTATGTGTCTGTGTACAATATGTGTCTGTGTACAGTATGTGTCTGTGTACAGTACGTGTCTGTGTACAGTATGTGTCTGTGTACAGTATATGTCTGTGTACAGTATGTGTCTGTGTACACTATGTGTCTGTGTACAGTATGTGTCAGTGTACAGTATATGTCAGTGTACAGTATGTGTCCATGTACAGTATATGTCAGTGTACAGTATATGTCCGTGTACAGTATGTGTCCATGTACAGTATATGTCTGTGTACAGTATGTGTCCATGTACAGTATGTGTCCATGTACAGTATGTGTCCATGTACAGTATGTGTCCATGTACAGTATGTGTCCATGTACAGTATGTGTCCATGTACAGTATGTGTCCATGTACAGTATGTGTCTGTGTACAGTATGTGTCTATGTACAGTATGTGTCCGTGTACAGTATATGGCTGTGTACAGTATAAGACCATGTACAGTATGTGTCCATGTAAGTATATGTCTGTGTACAGTATGTGTCCGTGTACAGTATGTGTCTATGTACAGCATGTGTCCATGTACAGTATATGTCTGTGTACAGTATGTGTCCGTGTACAGTATGTGTCTATGTACAGCATGTGTCCATGTACAGTATGTGTCCATGTACAGTATATGTCTGTGTACAGTATGTGTCCATGTACAGTATGTGTCCATGTACAGTATATGTCTGTGTACAGTATGTGTCCATGTACAGTATATGTCCATGTACAGTATATGTCTGTGTACAGTATGTGTCCATGTACAGTATATGTCTGTGTACAGTATGTGTCCATGTACAGTATATGTCTGTGTACAGTATGTGTCCATGTACAGTATATGTCTGTGTACAGTATATGTCCGTGTACAGTATATGTCCGTGTACAGTATATGCTTGTGTAAAGTATGTGGCTGTGTACAGTATATGTCTGTGTACAGTATGTGTCTGTGTACAGTATATGTCCGTGTACAGTATGTGTCTTTGTACAGTATGTGTCCGTGTACAGTATGTGTCTGTGTACAGTATATGTCCATGTACAGTATATGTCTGTGTACAGTATGTGTCCATGTACAGTATATGTCCGTGTACAGTATGTGTCTTTGTACAGTATGTGTCCGTGTACAGTATGTGTCTGTGTACAGTATATGTCCGTGTACAGTATATGTCCGTGTACAGTATATGTCCATGTACAGTATGTGTCTGTGTACATTATGTGTCCATGTACAGTATGCGTCTGTGTACAGTATATGTCCGTGTACAGTATATGTCCGTGTACAGTATATGTCCATGTACAGTATGTGTCTGTGTACAGTATGTGTCCATGTACAGTATGTGTCTGTGTACAGTATATGTCCATGTACAATATATGTCCGTGTACAGTATATGTCAATCTACAGTATGTGTCTGTGTACAGTATATGTCCGTGTACAGTATATGTCCATGTACAGTATGTGTCTGTGTACAGTATGTGTCCATGTACAGTATGTGTCCGTGTACAGTATATGTCCATGTACAGTATGTGTCCGTGTACAGTATGTGTCCGTGTACAGTATGTTGAAGTGAAGTATATGTAAAAGTGAAATATACAGTCAAGTGAAGTGAGTGCTACTTACCAACATTGTGATTTGTTTTTGCTGATGTTTTAAACCATCCAATAAAATGTCGCTCCTTACAGAAAGCATCCAGCTTCTCTTCTTCATAAGATCCATCTTCAAGGTCACACTTCAAGGACACAAGTATCAAGGTTAAATATACAAAGACATCAGATCAAGATAACTATTATCTAGCTATCTTCAAACTACAACCTGGTAAAACTTATAATAAACTTCATGCTGGTTCAACTTGCAATAAACAACAAACTGATACAGTCAGTCAGTCAGTCAGTCAGTCAGTCAGTCAGTCAGTCAGTCAGTCAGTCAGTCAGTCAGTCAGTCAGTCAGTCAGTCAGTCAGTCAGTCAGTCAGTCAGTCAGTCAGTCAGTCAGTCAGTCAGTCAGTCAGTCAGTCAGTCAGTCAGTCAGTCAGTCAGTCAGTCAGTCAGTCAGTCAGTCAGTCAGTCAGTCAGTCAGTCAGTCAGTCAGTCAGTCAGTCAGTCAGTCAGTCAGTCAGTCAGTCAGTCAGTCAGTCAGTCAGTCAGTCAGTCAGTCAGTCAGTCAGTCAGTCAGTCAGTCAGTCAGTCAGTCAGTCAGTCAGTCAGTCAGTCAGTCAGTCAGTCAGTCAGTCAGTCAGTCAGTCAGTCAGTCAGTCAGTCAGTCAGTCAGTCAGTCAGTCAGTCAGTCAGTCAGTCAGTCAGTCAGTCAGTCAGTCAGTCAGTCAGTCAGTCAGTCAGTCAGTCAGTCAGTCAGTCAGTCAGTCAGTCAGTCAGTCAGTCAGTCAGTCAGTCAGTCAGTCAGTCAGTCAGTCAGTCAGTCAGTCAGTCAGTCAGTCAGTCAGTCAGTCAGTCAGTCAGTCAGTCAGTCAGTCAGTCAGTCAGTCAGTCAGTCAGTCAGTCAGTCAGTCAGTCAGTCAGTCAGTCAGTCAGTCAGTCAGTCAGTCAGTCAGTCAGTCAGTCAGTCAGTCAGTCAGTCAGTCAGTCAGTCAGTCAGTCAGTCAGTCAGTCAGTCAGTCAGTCAGTCAGTCAGTCAGTCAGTCAGTCAGTCAGTCAGTCAGTCAGTCAGTCAGTCAGTCAGTCAGTCAGTCAGTCAGTCAGTCAGTCAGTCAGTCAGTCAGTCAGTCAGTCAGTCAGTCAGTCAGTCAGTCAGTCAGTCAGTCAGTCAGTCAGTCAGTCAGTCAGTCAGTCAGTCAGTCAGTCAGTCAGTCAGTCAGTCAGTCAGTCAGTCAGTCAGTCAGTCAGTCAGTCAGTCAGTCAGTCAGTCAGTCAGTCAGTCAGTCAGTCAGTCAGTCAGTCAGTCAGTCAGTCAGTCAGTCAGTCAGTCAGTCAGTCAGTCAGTCAGTCAGTTAGTTAGTTAGTTAGCCGACAGATCATCCTCATTGAACATTGAGCCATTCAGTCCATAAGTGCTCGGATCCCCTCCTCAGCAAATCTCGCAGCGTGTACTGGCTAACAACACCAGTTCTGTGTTGGTTTATCAATCTTCTTTGGCTTCCTGCGTAGTGTTCTTGTTTGGCCACCCCTCTTTTAATTTGCTGTTCACGCAGTTTGGCCATGGTTGTAGATTCACAGTCATCACTTGGTTCACGCAAAAGTCTTACTTCTCGTAGAGCATTAAGAATGTCAGCCTGGTCCATGGCGCGTCCGCCCTCCACTGTAGCCTCACCTGCGAGCTTGTCAGCCCGCTCATTTCCTTGTACTCCCGCATGCCCTGGCACGAAGATGAAACTAATCTTTGCCAGCTGAGACTGCTCCAGAGACAGCAACCATTCTCTTCGGATCCACCCCCGCCTCTAACCTCTTGATCATGTTCATTGAGTCGCTAAGGAAACATGCCCTAGTGAATGTCTGTGTCTTGAGCCATGTTATTGCTTTACTTACTGCCATGACTTCCATAGTCAGGCTACTTGTGGTTTCAGTGAAAGCACCAGAGTAAACTGATACAACTTGTAATAAACAACAGTCTGGTACAACTTGTAATAAACAACATGCTGGTACAGCTTGTAATAAACAACAAACTGGTACAGCTTATAATAAAAACAAACTGGTACAACTTATAATAAACTAAAACGGATACATCTTTCAACAAACTAAATACTGGTACAAATTGCATCAAACTACATACTGGTACAACTTGCAACAAACTACATACTGGTACAACTTGCAACAAACTACATACTGGTACAACTTGCAACAACTATATACTGGTACAACTTGCAACAACTATATACTGGTACAACTTGAAACAAACTACATACTGGTACAACTTGTAACAATTATATACTGGTACAACTTGCAACAATTATATACTGGTACAACTTGCAACAATTATATACTGGTACAACTTACAACAAACTACATAATGGTACAACTTGCAACAACTATAGACTGGTACAACTTGCAAAAAACTACATACTGGTACAACTTGCAACAACTATATACTGGTACAAATTACAAAAAACTAGATACTGGTACAATGTGCAGCAAACTAGATGCTGGTAAAACTTGCAACAAACTACACACTGGTACAACTTGCAACAACTATATACTGGTACAACTTGCAACAACTGTATACTGGTACAACTTGCAACAACTATATACTGGTACAACTTGCAACAAACTACATACTGGTACAACTTAAAACAACTATATACTGGTACAACTTGCAACAAACTACATACTGGTACAACTTGCAACAACTATATACTGGTACAACTTGCAACAACTATATACTGGTACAACTTGAAACAAACTACATACTGGTACAACTTGCAACAACTATATACTGGTACAAATTACAAAAAACTAGATACTGGTACAATGTGCAGCAAACTAGATGCTGGTAAAACTTGCAACAAACTACACACTGGTACAACTTGCAACAAATTACACACTGGTACAACTTGCAACAACTATATACTGGTACAACTTGCAACAACTGTATACTGGTACAACTTGCAACAACTATATACTGGTACAACTTGCAACAAACTACATACTGGTACAACTTAAAACAACTATATACTGGTACAACTTGCAACAATTATATACTGGTACAACTTACAACAAACTACATAATGGTACAACTTGCAACAACTATAGACTGGTACAACTTGCAACAAACTACATACTGGTACAACTTGCAACAACTATATACTGGTACAAATTACAAAAAACTAGATACTGGTACAATGTGCAGCAAACTAGATGCTGGTAAAACTTGCAACAAACTACACACTGGTACAACTTGCAACAAATTACACACTGGTACAACTTGCAACAACTATATACTGGTACAACTTGCAACAACTGTATACTGGTACAACTTGCAACAACTATATACTGGTTGTGACGGGACAGCCCCGGCAGCATCTGAATGACACAAGTTAAAAAGGAATTAAAGAGCCCACAATATTTTTCTATCATTCTCTAAAAGCATAAACGTTCACCAGAACCTGATAGAAATGCAATAAGATTGAAAACAAGAGAAAAATACATTTTGACCACGCACGCCCCATCATTTCTGTAATGCTAGGTCTGAGAAAGCTTTGATGTCCAGATCAAACGTAAAACCCAGACACCACGGCACCAGTCGGCGGTGCTATCAAAGGTTAAAAACTCACTGTTTTCAGTACCAGGGAAGAGAAAAACGGCAAAGTGTGAAATCTGGGCTGGGGATGACTTTGATACATCGCAGAGCCAGTCAGTTGAGATTGACGTGTTAGTTTACAATCCTGTGGTTAAAATAGGGACGACACCTAACACCTTACGGTTAACATGACCTAATGTGTAAACCAGCCACAGCAGAATGGGAGATAAGAGGGTCAGCCAGACCCGTCTGAAATAATACATGGCAGTGCTACTCAGGGGAAAACCCCGTGTGATCCAAAGACGGCAATTTAATACAGGCCTAACACCTATCTAAAAGTCCAGACTTTGTGGAGCCGGGACGTCTGTAATTGCCACCACAAAGGAGCAATTAGGACCAGATGCTTAACACCTCACTGCAATACGGGCGGCAAAGTAGGAACCCATGGCTGACACATTCCTGCCAGCAACCGGGAAGGCTTGTGTTAAACAACCGATTGGTAGGTAGTTATGACGCAACGTCTATTGCATCACTAGCGAAGCATGTTTTATTGTTTCAGGCCATGGTGGGGCATCGGTCAATTTGATTGACAGATGAAACTACCCTTCACAGGAAAGGAGGAGGGGTGAAAAGAATTTGGCACTTAATCCATCTGGGTAAATCGTCCTACATGAAAAATAGGTGGAGCTAACAGGAACTTGGACATATTAATTAACCAACCTGGAAACTAGCCAGGAATTGAATAGAATAAAACTGCATGCATGGCCAGCAATCCTCAGACGCATTTACAATAGCATTCTTAGGATACCTACTGGAGAAATATTAACATTTCGTTCTGTTGGACTTCTGTACGAAGTATTATGACAGGATTTCCTAGCTATAACCCAGGTAAGACCATTACTCTGATTAGTTGTCTGCTAGTCTGAAGGCTTGTGTAGTTTCTTGTTCTGCATATTCTCCCAAACTTTACACTGGTGGATTTTCTTTGTACTTAATGTTCCAGTTCTAGCTTTACGATTTCACTGAGAACTATTTTCTTCTTTCATTCACCACTTAGTTGTCTGATTTGTTGTATGTGATAATTTGGAGAAATCCATTATCCAAGCTACATGAGCGTGTGGCTTATGCATGTACAGGAGATACATTTAGATTCATCCTGTATGATGTTAAACATTGGGGAGACTGACTACTTAGGAGAAATTCCTGAGAGCTACCAGTCTCTTGATAGCGTCCAAATTAACGTTGATTATTTGGACCAACACTTTAAGTGCCTACCAAGATTGTGGTGAAACCACTTGGTTTGAGGAATGGCACCAGTTCACCTTGTCTGCATGATGTCTGCATGAGGACAGACATGACTTAGGACATTCAATATCCCAGACAGATTCAGGGAAGGCATTTAATGTTCGACAGGACTGTGCGACCAGCCCTTCCGACCAGACAGTATGAATGAATCAGAAAGGGAAAGAGTAAGTGAGGTGAACTTATATGGGAAACACCCCATTACATAAATGTATGTGATGATGTAGGTTTTGAGCTATAAATGTTCTAAATGGTTTTATGAATATTTACATATATATTTATTTAGTTAGAACTGATATATGTTTATGTAACATGCCATCATCTATCATCATACCATCATATATTATGATTTGAATGTATGTTTATATGAATGTATAGACATATGTGTTTGAGATGTGTAGACGTAGATACTACCCATCTCCGTTCGTTTCATTCCAGATCTCTTAGGAGCAATGGACAGTCAACAACCCATATCAGGAAGTGACTTAGCCTTGTGAGGGACCAATTTGGACTCCTTCAATCTGACAGTGAACTGCGTCTCACTGGGGGAAGCATGACCTATGTGCTTCTGAGCTTTTCAGCCAGATGAGTTACGTATACCATAATATAATCATCATCATCATATGATCATCAAGGCTAGAAATAATAAACACAGTTGTTGTATTTTAAAACTCAATTTGTCCGTATAATTCTAAATGTTTATAAATGTTTGTGTAGCGTAATCAAGTACACACATTTTGTATCATTTAGTGGGGGTTCACACATATTGTCCAGAAGTGGAAATCTATGTCCGGGAGGTACTTTGTCTATGCAGTCATAAGTAACCAGATTACGTTGCATAACTTAACTCCTCCTTTCTCACTTCTGGTGATACCAAGTATAGCCAAATCTATATAGATATATTCTATCTTCAACGAGCCACTTCTTGGCTGTTTTCTTGAGTATCAGGGACAGTGTCTTAAATCAGCATAACAGACATTTGTTCCACGTTTTCTCTCTGGGATCTGGGGTGTTAATTAGTCCCTTCTGACAGAGAACAGGGGATCTTAAACTGCATCCAGAACTAAACACCAGTAGAAGAAAATGATTTTGGCTGAGTGGTTGCCCATCTGGGATCTAACCCCAGCCAGTTGGTGACACTGGTACAACTTACAACAAACTACATAATGGTACAACTTGCAACAACTATAGACTGGTACAACTTGCAACAAACTACATACTGGTACAACTTGCAACAACTATATACTGGTACAAATTACAAAAAACTAGATACTGGTACAATGTGCAGCAAACTAGATGCTGGTACAACTTGCAACAAACTACATACTGGTACAACTTGCAACAAACTACATACTGGTACAACTTGCAACAACTATATACTGGTACAACTTGCAACAACTATATACTGGTACAACTTGAAACAAACTACATACTGGTACAACTTGTAACAATTATATACTGGTACAACTTGCAACAATTATATACTGGTACAACTTGCAACAATTATATACTGGTACAACTTACAACAAACTACATAATGGTACAACTTGCAACAACTATAGACTGGTACAACTTGCAACAAACTACATACTGGTACAACTTGCAACAACTATAAACTGGTACAAATTACAAAAAACTAGATACTGGTACAATGTGCAGCAAACTAGATGCTGGTAAAACTTGCAACAAACTACACACTGGTACAACTTGCAACAAATTACACACTGGTACAACTTGCAACAACTATATACTGGTACAACTTGCAACAACTGTATACTGGTACAACTTGCAACAAATATATACTGGTACAACTTGCAACAAACTACATACTGGTACAACTTAAAACAACTATATACTGGTACAACTTGCAACAAACTACATACTGGTACAACTTGCAACAACTATATACTGGTACAACTTGCAACAACTATATACTGGTACAACTTGAAACAAACTACATACTGGTACAACTTGTAACAACTATATACTGGTACAAATTACAAAAAACTAGATACTGGTACAATGTGCAGCAAACTAGATGCTGGTAAAACTTGCAACAAACTACACACTGGTACAACTTGCAACAAATTACACACTGGTACAACTTGCAACAACTATATACTGGTACAACTTGCAACAACTGTATACTGGTACAACTTGCAACAACTATATACTGGTACAACTTGCAACAAACTACATACTGGTACAACTTGCAACAA
This sequence comes from Cepaea hortensis, assembly GCA_963921405.1. Lineage (NCBI taxonomy): Eukaryota > Metazoa > Mollusca > Gastropoda > Stylommatophora > Helicidae > Cepaea > Cepaea hortensis. The sequence continues at coordinate 98,403,418 of OY992894.1, forward strand.
CTATATACTGGTACAATTTGCAACAAACTACATACTGGTACAACTTGCAACAAACTACATACTGGTACAACTTGCAACAAACTACATACTGGTACAACTTGCAACAAACTACATACTGGTACAGCTTGCAACAAACTACATACTGGTACAACTTGCAACAAACTACATACTGGTACAACCTGAAACAACTATATACTGGTACAAATTACAACAAACTAGATACTGGTACAATGTGCAGCAAACTAGATACTGGTACAAATTGCAACAAACTACACACTGGTACAACTTGCAACAAATTACACACTGGTACAACTTGCAACAAACTACACACTTGTAAAACTCGTAACAACTATATACTGGTACAACTTGCAACAACTATATAGTGGTACAACTTGCAACAACTATATACTGGTACAACTTGCAACAACTATATACTGGTACAACTTGCAACAACTATATACTGGTACAACTTGCAACAACTATATACTGGTACAACTTGCAACAAACTACATACTGGTACAACTTGAAACAACTATATACTGGTACAAATTACAACAAACTAGATACTGGTACAATGTGCAGCAAACTAGATACTGGTACAAATTGCAACAAACTACACACTGGTACAACTTGCAACAAATTACACACTGGTACAACTTGCAACAAACTACACACTTGTAAAACTCGTAACAACTATATACTGGTACAACTTGCAACAACTATATAGTGGTACAACTTGCAACAACTATATACTGGTACAACTTGCAACAACTATATACTGGTACAACTTGCAACAACTATATACTGGTACAACTTGCAACAACTATATACTGGTACAACTTGCAACAAACTACATACTGGTACAACTTAAAACAACTATATACTGGTACAACTTGCAACAAACTACATACTGGTACAACTTGCAACAAATAACAAACCTTGTTTGCTAACAGCATGACTGGCACTGGTTGGTCATTGGACAAAACAACTTTGGAGTTGACGTCCTCCAGCCACTGTGCAAGAAAAAATGAACATGTTTGCAATGTCACTACCAGATCTGTCACATGTCTCTACCAGATCTGTGACATGTCAACACCAGATCTGTGACAATGTCACTATAAGATTTATGATAATATCAGTAAGAAATCTGCAACAAACTTTGCTATTCTAGATCTTTCTCAGATTGACTTAGACAGTGACTCCGACTATGACCCAGTCTGTGACCCAGACACTGACCCAGACTGTGACTCAGATTGTGTCTCAGACAGTGACTCAGACAGTGACTCAGATACTGACCCAGACTGTGACTCAGATTGTGACTCAGACAGTGATGCAGACAGTGACTCAGAATGTGACTCAGATTGTGACCCAGACACTGACCCAGACTGTGACTCAGATTGTGACTCAAACAGTGACTCAGAATGTGACTCAGATTGTGTCTGACTCATGCTGTGATTCAGACAGTGGCTAACAAAGGCAGGGTCAGCCATGTGGAGTATTCTGGGCAGTCTCTAGCCTGGCTAACGAAGGCAGGGTCAACCATGTGGAGTATTCTGGGCAGTCTCTAGCCTGGCTAACGAAGGCAGGGTCAACCATGTGGAGTATTCTGGGCAGTCACTAGTCTGGCTAACGAAGGCAGGGTCGACCATGTGGAGTATTCTGGGCAGTCTCTAGTCTGGCTAACGAAGGCAGGGTCAACCATGTGGAGTATTCTGGGCAGTCACTAGTCTGGCTAACGAAGGCAGGGTCGACCATGTGGAGTATTCTGGGCAGTCACTAGTCTGGCTAACGAAGGCAGGGTCAACCATGTGGAGTATTCTGGGCAGTCTCTAGTCTGGCTAACGACGGCAGAGTCAACCATGTGGAGTATTCTGGGCAGTCACTAGTCTGGCTAACGAAGGCAGGGTCGACCATGTGGAGTATTCTGGGCAGTCTCTAGTCTGGCTAACGAAGGCAGGGTCGACCATGTGGAGTATTCTGGGCAGTCTCTAGTCTGGCTAACGAAGGCAGGGTCGACCATGTGGAGTATTCTGGGCAGTCACTAGTCTGGCTAACGAAGGCAGGGTCAACCATGTAGAGTATTCTGGGCAGTCTCTAGTCTGGCTAACGAAGGCAGAGTCAACCATGTGGAGTATTCTGGGCAGTTACTAGTCTGGCTAACGAAGGCAGGGTCAACCATGTGGAGTATTCTGGGCAGTCTCTAGTCTGGCTAACGAAGGCAGGGTCAACCATGTGGAGTATTCTGGGCAGTCACTAGTCTGGCTAACGAAGGCAGGGTCAACCATGTGGAGTATTCTGGGCAGTCACTAGTCTGGCTAACGAAGGCAGGGTCAACCATGTGGAGTATTCTGGGCAGTCTCTAGTCTGGCTAACGAAGGCAGAGTCAACCATGTGAAGTATTCTGGGCAGTCACTAGTCTGGCTAACGAAGGCAGGGTCGACCATGTGAAGTATTCTGGGCAGTCACTAGTCTGGCTAACGAAGGCAGGGTCGACCATGTGGAGTATTCTGGGCAGTCACTAGTCTGGCTAACGAAGGCAGGGTCGACCATGTGGAGTATTCTGGGCAGTCACTAGTCTGGCTAACGAAGGCAGGGTCAACCATGTGGAGTATTCTGGGCAGTCTCTAGTCTGGCTAATGAAGGCAGAGTCAACCATGTGGAGTATTCTGGGCAGTCACTAGTCTGGCTAACGAAGGCAGGGTCAACCATGTGGAGTATTCTGGGCAGTCACTAGTCTGGCTAATGAAGGCAGGGTCAACCATGTGGAGTATTCTGGGCAGTCACTAGTCTGGCTAACGAAGGCAGGGTCAACCATGTGGAGTATTCTGGGCAGTCTCTAGTCTGGCTAATGAAGGCAGAGTCAACCATGTGGAGTATTCTGGGCAGTCTCTAGTCTGGCTAATGAAGGCAGAGTCAACCATGTGGAGTATTCTGGGCAGTCACTAGTCTGGCTAATGAAGGCAGAGTCAACCATGTGGAGTATTCTGGGCAGTCTCTAGTCTGGCTAACGAAGGCAGGGTCGACCATGTGGAGTATTCTGGGCAATCTCTAGTCTGGCTAACGAAGGCAGAGTCAACCATGTGGAGTATTCTGGGCAGTCTCTAGTCTGGCTAATGAAGGCAGAGTCAACCATGTGGAGTATTCTGGGCAGTCTCTAGTCTGGCTAACGAAGGCAGGGTCAACAATGTGGAGTATTCTGGGCAGTCTCTAGTCTGGCTAACGAAGGCAGGGTCGACCATGTGGAGTATTCTGGGCAATCTCTAGTCTGGCTAACGGAGGCAGGGTCGACCATGTGGAGTATTCTGGGCAGTCTCTAGTCTGGCTAACGGAGGCAGGGTCAACCATGTGGAGTATTCTGGGCAGTCTCTAGTCTGGCTAACGAAGGCAGGGTCGACCATGTGGAGTATTCTGGGCAGTCACTAGTCTGGCTAACAAAGGCTGGGTCGACCATGTGGAGTATTCTGGGCAGTCTCTAGTCTGGCTAACGAAGGCAGAGTCAACCATGTGGAGTATTCTGGGCAGTCTCTAGTCTGGCTAACGAAGGCAGGGTCAACCATGTGGAGTATTCTGGGCAGTCTCTAGTCTGGCTAACGAAGGCAGAGTCAACCATGTGGAGTATTCTGGGCAGTCTCTAGTCTGGCTAATGAAGGCAGAGTCAACCATGTGGAGTATTCTGGGCAGTCTCTAGTCTGGCTAATGAAGGCAGAGTCAACCATGTGGAGTATTCTGGGCAGTCACTAGTCTGGCTAATGAAGGCAGGGTCAACCATGTGGAGTATTCTGGGCAGTCTCTAGTCTGGCTAACGAAGGCAGGGTCGACCATGTGGAGTATTCTGGGCAGTCTCTAGTTTGGCTAACGAAGGCAGGGTCGACCATATGGAGTATTCTGGGCAGTCTCTAGTCTGGCTAATGAAGGCAGAGTCAACCATGTGGAGTATTCTGGGCAGTCACTAGTCTGGCTAATGAAGGCAGAGTCAACCATGTGGAGTATTCTGGGCAGTCTCTAGTCTGGCTAACGAAGGCAGGGTCGACCATGTGGAGTATTCTGGGCAGTCTCTAGTCTGGCTAACGAAGGCAGGGTCAACCATGTGGAGTATTCTGGGCAGTCTCTAGTCTGGCTAATGAAGGCAGAGTCAACCATGTGGAGTATTCTGGGCAGTCACTAGTCTGGCTAACGAAGGCAGGGTCAACCATGTGGAGTATTCTGGGCAGTCACTAGACTGGCTAACGAAGGCAGGGTCAACCATGTGGAGTATTCTGGGCAGTCTCTAGTCTGGCTAACGAAGGCAGGGTCAACCATGTGGAGTATTCTGGGCAGTCTCTAGTCTGGCTAACGAAGGCAGGGTCGACCATGTGGAGTATTCTGGGCAGTCACTAGTCTGGCTAACGAAGGCAGGGTAAACCATGTGGAGTATTCTGGGCAGTCTCTAGTCTGGCTAATGAAGGCAGAGTCAACCATGTGGAGTATTCTGGGCAGTCACTAGTCTGGCTAACGAAGACAGGGTCAACCATGTGGAGTATTCTGGGCAGTCTCTAGTCTGGCTAATGAAGGCAGGGTCAACCATGTGGAGTATTCTGGGCAGTCACTAGTCTGGCTAATGAAGGCAGAGTCAACCATGTGGAGTATTCTGGGCAGTCACTAGTCTGGCTAACGAAGGCAGGGTCAACCATGTGGAGTATTCTGGGCAGTCACTAGTCTGGCTAATGAAGGCAGGGTCAACCATGTGGAGTATTCTGGGCAGTCACTAGTCTGGCTAACGAAGGCAGGGTCAACCATGTGGAGTATTCTGGGCAGTCTCTAGTCTGGCTAATGAAGGCAGAGTCAACCATGTGGAGTATTCTGGGCAGTCTCTAGTCTGGCTAATGAAGGCAGAGTCAACCATGTGGAGTATTCTGGGCAGTCACTAGTCTGGCTAATGAAGGCAGAGTCAACCATGTGGAGTATTCTGGGCAGTCTCTAGTCTGGCTAACGAAGGCAGGGTCGACCATGTGGAGTATTCTGGGCAATCTCTAGTCTGGCTAACGAAGGCAGAGTCAACCATGTGGAGTATTCTGGGCAGTCTCTAGTCTGGCTAATGAAGGCAGAGTCAACCATGTGGAGTATTCTGGGCAGTCTCTAGTCTGGCTAACGAAGGCAGGGTCAACAATGTGGAGTATTCTGGGCAGTCTCTAGTCTGGCTAACGAAGGCAGGGTCGACCATGTGGAGTATTCTGGGCAATCTCTAGTCTGGCTAACGGAGGCAGGGTCGACCATGTGGAGTATTCTGGGCAGTCTCTAGTCTGGCTAACGGAGGCAGGGTCAACCATGTGGAGTATTCTGGGCAGTCTCTAGTCTGGCTAACGAAGGCAGGGTCGACCATGTGGAGTATTCTGGGCAGTCACTAGTCTGGCTAACAAAGGCTGGGTCGACCATGTGGAGTATTCTGGGCAGTCTCTAGTCTGGCTAACGAAGGCAGAGTCAACCATGTGGAGTATTCTGGGCAGTCTCTAGTCTGGCTAACGAAGGCAGGGTCAACCATGTGGAGTATTCTGGGCAGTCTCTAGTCTGGCTAACGAAGGCAGAGTCAACCATGTGGAGTATTCTGGGCAGTCTCTAGTCTGGCTAATGAAGGCAGAGTCAACCATGTGGAGTATTCTGGGCAGTCTCTAGTCTGGCTAACGAAGGCAGGGTCGACCATGTGGAGTATTCTGGGCAATCTCTAGTCTGGCTAACGGAGGCAGGGTCGACCATGTGGAGTATTCTGGGCAGTCTCTAGTCTGGCTAACGGAGGCAGGGTCAACCATGTGGAGTATTCTGGGCAGTCTCTAGTCTGGCTAACGAAGGCAGGGTCGACCATGTGGAGTATTCTGGGCAGTCACTAGTCTGGCTAACAAAGGCTGGGTCGACCATGTGGAGTATTCTGGGCAGTCTCTAGTCTGGCTAACGAAGGCAGAGTCAACCATGTGGAGTATTCTGGGCAGTCTCTAGTCTGGCTAACGAAGGCAGGGTCAACCATGTGGAGTATTCTGGGCAGTCTCTAGTCTGGCTAACGAAGGCAGGGTCAACCATGTGGAGTATTCTGGGCAGTCACTAGTCTGGCTAACGAAGGCAGGGTCGACCATGTGGAGTATTCTGGGCAGTCACTAGTCTGGCTAACGAAGGCAGGGTCAACCATGTGGAGTATTCTGGGCAGTCTCTAGTCTGGCTAACGACGGCAGAGTCAACCATGTGGAGTATTCTGGGCAGTCACTAGTCTGGCTAACGAAGGCAGGGTCGACCATGTGGAGTATTCTGGGCAGTCTCTAGTCTGGCTAACGAAGGCAGGGTCGACCATGTGGAGTATTCTGGGCAGTCTCTAGTCTGGCTAACGAAGGCAGGGTCGACCATGTGGAGTATTCTGGGCAGTCACTAGTCTGGCTAACGAAGGCAGGGTCAACCATGTAGAGTATTCTGGGCAGTCTCTAGTCTGGCTAACGAAGGCAGAGTCAACCATGTGGAGTATTCTGGGCAGTTACTAGTCTGGCTAACGAAGGCAGGGTCAACCATGTGGAGTATTCTGGGCAGTCTCTAGTCTGGCTAACGAAGGCAGGGTCAACCATGTGGAGTATTCTGGGCAGTCACTAGTCTGGCTAACGAAGGCAGGGTCAACCATGTGGAGTATTCTGGGCAGTCACTAGTCTGGCTAACGAAGGCAGGGTCAACCATGTGGAGTATTCTGGGCAGTCTCTAGTCTGGCTAACGAAGGCAGAGTCAACCATGTGAAGTATTCTGGGCAGTCACTAGTCTGGCTAACGAAGGCAGGGTCGACCATGTGAAGTATTCTGGGCAGTCACTAGTCTGGCTAACGAAGGCAGGGTCGACCATGTGGAGTATTCTGGGCAGTCACTAGTCTGGCTAACGAAGGCAGGGTCGACCATGTGGAGTATTCTGGGCAGTCACTAGTCTGGCTAACGAAGGCAGGGTCAACCATGTGGAGTATTCTGGGCAGTCTCTAGTCTGGCTAATGAAGGCAGAGTCAACCATGTGGAGTATTCTGGGCAGTCACTAGTCTGGCTAACGAAGGCAGGGTCAACCATGTGGAGTATTCTGGGCAGTCACTAGTCTGGCTAATGAAGGCAGGGTCAACCATGTGGAGTATTCTGGGCAGTCACTAGTCTGGCTAACGAAGGCAGGGTCAACCATGTGGAGTATTCTGGGCAGTCTCTAGTCTGGCTAATGAAGGCAGAGTCAACCATGTGGAGTATTCTGGGCAGTCTCTAGTCTGGCTAATGAAGGCAGAGTCAACCATGTGGAGTATTCTGGGCAGTCACTAGTCTGGCTAATGAAGGCAGAGTCAACCATGTGGAGTATTCTGGGCAGTCTCTAGTCTGGCTAACGAAGGCAGGGTCGACCATGTGGAGTATTCTGGGCAATCTCTAGTCTGGCTAACGAAGGCAGAGTCAACCATGTGGAGTATTCTGGGCAGTCTCTAGTCTGGCTAATGAAGGCAGAGTCAACCATGTGGAGTATTCTGGGCAGTCTCTAGTCTGGCTAACGAAGGCAGGGTCAACAATGTGGAGTATTCTGGGCAGTCTCTAGTCTGGCTAACGAAGGCAGGGTCGACCATGTGGAGTATTCTGGGCAATCTCTAGTCTGGCTAACGGAGGCAGGGTCGACCATGTGGAGTATTCTGGGCAGTCTCTAGTCTGGCTAACGGAGGCAGGGTCAACCATGTGGAGTATTCTGGGCAGTCTCTAGTCTGGCTAACGAAGGCAGGGTCGACCATGTGGAGTATTCTGGGCAGTCACTAGTCTGGCTAACAAAGGCTGGGTCGACCATGTGGAGTATTCTGGGCAGTCTCTAGTCTGGCTAACGAAGGCAGAGTCAACCATGTGGAGTATTCTGGGCAGTCTCTAGTCTGGCTAACGAAGGCAGGGTCAACCATGTGGAGTATTCTGGGCAGTCTCTAGTCTGGCTAACGAAGGCAGAGTCAACCATGTGGAGTATTCTGGGCAGTCTCTAGTCTGGCTAATGAAGGCAGAGTCAACCATGTGGAGTATTCTGGGCAGTCTCTAGTCTGGCTAATGAAGGCAGAGTCAACCATGTGGAGTATTCTGGGCAGTCACTAGTCTGGCTAATGAAGGCAGGGTCAACCATGTGGAGTATTCTGGGCAGTCTCTAGTCTGGCTAACGAAGGCAGGGTCGACCATGTGGAGTATTCTGGGCAGTCTCTAGTTTGGCTAACGAAGGCAGGGTCGACCATATGGAGTATTCTGGGCAGTCTCTAGTCTGGCTAATGAAGGCAGAGTCAACCATGTGGAGTATTCTGGGCAGTCACTAGTCTGGCTAATGAAGGCAGAGTCAACCATGTGGAGTATTCTGGGCAGTCTCTAGTCTGGCTAACGAAGGCAGGGTCGACCATGTGGAGTATTCTGGGCAGTCTCTAGTCTGGCTAACGAAGGCAGGGTCAACCATGTGGAGTATTCTGGGCAGTCTCTAGTCTGGCTAATGAAGGCAGAGTCAACCATGTGGAGTATTCTGGGCAGTCACTAGTCTGGCTAACGAAGGCAGGGTCAACCATGTGGAGTATTCTGGGCAGTCACTAGACTGGCTAACGAAGGCAGGGTCAACCATGTGGAGTATTCTGGGCAGTCTCTAGTCTGGCTAACGAAGGCAGGGTCAACCATGTGGAGTATTCTGGGCAGTCTCTAGTCTGGCTAACGAAGGCAGGGTCGACCATGTGGAGTATTCTGGGCAGTCACTAGTCTGGCTAACGAAGGCAGGGTAAACCATGTGGAGTATTCTGGGCAGTCTCTAGTCTGGCTAATGAAGGCAGAGTCAACCATGTGGAGTATTCTGGGCAGTCACTAGTCTGGCTAACGAAGACAGGGTCAACCATGTGGAGTATTCTGGGCAGTCTCTAGTCTGGCTAATGAAGGCAGGGTCAACCATGTGGAGTATTCTGGGCAGTCACTAGTCTGGCTAATGAAGGCAGAGTCAACCATGTGGAGTATTCTGGGCAGTCACTAGTCTGGCTAACGAAGGCAGGGTCAACCATGTGGAGTATTCTGGGCAGTCACTAGTCTGGCTAATGAAGGCAGGGTCAACCATGTGGAGTATTCTGGGCAGTCACTAGTCTGGCTAACGAAGGCAGGGTCAACCATGTGGAGTATTCTGGGCAGTCTCTAGTCTGGCTAATGAAGGCAGAGTCAACCATGTGGAGTATTCTGGGCAGTCTCTAGTCTGGCTAATGAAGGCAGAGTCAACCATGTGGAGTATTCTGGGCAGTCACTAGTCTGGCTAATGAAGGCAGAGTCAACCATGTGGAGTATTCTGGGCAGTCTCTAGTCTGGCTAACGAAGGCAGGGTCGACCATGTGGAGTATTCTGGGCAATCTCTAGTCTGGCTAACGAAGGCAGAGTCAACCATGTGGAGTATTCTGGGCAGTCTCTAGTCTGGCTAATGAAGGCAGAGTCAACCATGTGGAGTATTCTGGGCAGTCTCTAGTCTGGCTAACGAAGGCAGGGTCAACAATGTGGAGTATTCTGGGCAGTCTCTAGTCTGGCTAACGAAGGCAGGGTCGACCATGTGGAGTATTCTGGGCAATCTCTAGTCTGGCTAACGGAGGCAGGGTCGACCATGTGGAGTATTCTGGGCAGTCTCTAGTCTGGCTAACGGAGGCAGGGTCAACCATGTGGAGTATTCTGGGCAGTCTCTAGTCTGGCTAACGAAGGCAGGGTCGACCATGTGGAGTATTCTGGGCAGTCACTAGTCTGGCTAACAAAGGCTGGGTCGACCATGTGGAGTATTCTGGGCAGTCTCTAGTCTGGCTAACGAAGGCAGAGTCAACCATGTGGAGTATTCTGGGCAGTCTCTAGTCTGGCTAACGAAGGCAGGGTCAACCATGTGGAGTATTCTGGGCAGTCTCTAGTCTGGCTAACGAAGGCAGAGTCAACCATGTGGAGTATTCTGGGCAGTCTCTAGTCTGGCTAATGAAGGCAGAGTCAACCATGTGGAGTATTCTGGGCAGTCTCTAGTCTGGCTAATGAAGGCAGAGTCAACCATGTGGAGTATTCTGGGCAGTCACTAGTCTGGCTAATGAAGGCAGGGTCAACCATGTGGAGTATTCTGGGCAGTCTCTAGTCTGGCTAACGAAGGCAGGGTCGACCATGTGGAGTATTCTGGGCAGTCTCTAGTTTGGCTAACGAAGGCAGGGTCGACCATATGGAGTATTCTGGGCAGTCTCTAGTCTGGCTAATGAAGGCAGAGTCAACCATGTGGAGTATTCTGGGCAGTCACTAGTCTGGCTAATGAAGGCAGAGTCAACCATGTGGAGTATTCTGGGCAGTCTCTAGTCTGGCTAACGAAGGCAGGGTCGACCATGTGGAGTATTCTGGGCAGTCTCTAGTCTGGCTAACGAAGGCAGGGTCAACCATGTGGAGTATTCTGGGCAGTCTCTAGTCTGGCTAATGAAGGCAGAGTCAACCATGTGGAGTATTCTGGGCAGTCACTAGTCTGGCTAACGAAGGCAGGGTCAACCATGTGGAGTATTCTGGGCAGTCACTAGACTGGCTAACGAAGGCAGGGTCAACCATGTGGAGTATTCTGGGCAGTCTCTAGTCTGGCTAACGAAGGCAGGGTCAACCATGTGGAGTATTCTGGGCAGTCTCTAGTCTGGCTAACGAAGGCAGGGTCGACCATGTGGAGTATTCTGGGCAGTCACTAGTCTGGCTAACGAAGGCAGGGTAAACCATGTGGAGTATTCTGGGCAGTCTCTAGTCTGGCTAATGAAGGCAGAGTCAACCATGTGGAGTATTCTGGGCAGTCACTAGTCTGGCTAACGAAGACAGGGTCAACCATGTGGAGTATTCTGGGCAGTCTCTAGTCTGGCTAATGAAGGCAGGGTCAACCATGTGGAGTATTCTGGGCAGTCACTAGTCTGGCTAACGAAGGCAGGGTCAACCATGTGGAGTATTCTGGGCAGTCTCTAGTCTGGCTAACGAAGGCAGGGTCAACCATGTGGAGTATTCTGGGCAGTCTCTAGTCTGGCTAACGAAGGCAGAGTCGACCATGTGGAGTATTCTGGGCAGTCTCTAGTGTGGCTAACGAAGGCAGGGTCGACCATGTGGAGTATTCTGGGCAGTCTCTAGTCTGGCTAACGAAGGCAGGGTCGACCATGTGGAGTATTCTGGGCAGTCTCTAGTCTGGCTAACGAAGGCAGGGTCGACCATGTGGAGTATTCTGGGCAGTCTCTAGTCTGGCTAACGAAGGCAGGGTCGACCATGTGGAGTATTCTGGGCAGTCTCTAGTCTGGCTAATGAAGGCAGGGTCGACCATGTGGAGTATTCTGGGCAGTCTCTAGTCTGGCTAACGAAGGCAGGGTCGACCATGTGGAGTATTCTGGGCAGTCACTAGTCTGGCTAACGAAGGCAGGGTCGACCATGTGGAGTATTCTAGGCAGTCACTAGTCTGGCTAACGAAGGCAGGGTCAACCATGTGGAGTATTCTGGGCAGTCTCTAGTCTGGCTAACGAAGGCAGAGTCAACCATGTGGAGTATTCTGGGCAGTTACTAGTCTGGCTAACGAAGGCAGGGTCAACCATGTGGAGTATTCTGGGCAGTCTCTAGTCTGGCTAACGAAGGCAGGGTCAACCATGTGGAGTATTCTGGGCAGTCACTAGTCTGGCTAACGAAGGCAGGGTCAACCATGTGGAGTATTCTGGGCAGTCACTAGTCTGGCTAACGAAGGCAGGGTCAACCATGTGGAGTATTCTGGGCAGTCTCTAGTCTGGCTAACGAAGGCAGAGTCAACCATGTGAAGTATTCTGGGCAGTCACTAGTCTGGCTAACGAAGGCAGGGTCGACCATGTGAAGTATTCTGGGCAGTCACTAGTCTGGCTAACGAAGGCAGGGTCGACCATGTGGAGTATTCTGGGCAGTCACTAGTCTGGCTAACGAAGGCAGGGTCGACCATGTGGAGTATTCTGGGCAGTCACTAGTCTGGCTAACGAAGGCAGGGTCAACCATGTGGAGTATTCTGGGCAGTCTCTAGTCTGGCTAATGAAGGCAGAGTCAACCATGTGGAGTATTCTGGGCAGTCACTAGTCTGGCTAACGAAGGCAGGGTCAACCATGTGGAGTATTCTGGGCAGTCACTAGTCTGGCTAATGAAGGCAGGGTCAACCATGTGGAGTATTCTGGGCAGTCACTAGTCTGGCTAACGAAGGCAGGGTCAACCATGTGGAGTATTCTGGGCAGTCTCTAGTCTGGCTAATGAAGGCAGAGTCAACCATGTGGAGTATTCTGGGCAGTCTCTAGTCTGGCTAATGAAGGCAGAGTCAACCATGTGGAGTATTCTGGGCAGTCACTAGTCTGGCTAATGAAGGCAGAGTCAACCATGTGGAGTATTCTGGGCAGTCTCTAGTCTGGCTAACGAAGGCAGGGTCGACCATGTGGAGTATTCTGGGCAATCTCTAGTCTGGCTAATGAAGGCAGAGTCAACCATGTGGAGTATTCTGGGCAGTCTCTAGTCTGGCTAATGAAGGCAGAGTCAACCATGTGGAGTATTCTGGGCAGTCTCTAGTCTGGCTAACGAAGGCAGGGTCAACAATGTGGAGTATTCTGGGCAGTCTCTAGTCTGGCTAACGAAGGCAGGGTCGACCATGTGGAGTATTCTGGGCAATCTCTAGTCTGGCTAACGGAGGCAGGGTCAACCATGTGGAGTATTCTGGGCAGTCTCTAGTCTGGCTAACGGAGGCAGGGTCAACCATGTGGAGTATTCTGGGCAGTCTCTAGTCTGGCTAACGAAGGCAGGGTCGACCATGTGGAGTATTCTGGGCAGTCACTAGTCTGGCTAACAAAGGCTGGGTCGACCATGTGGAGTATTCTGGGCAGTCTCTAGTCTGGCTAACGAAGGCAGAGTCAACCATGTGGAGTATTCTGGGCAGTCTCTAGTCTGGCTAACGAAGGCAGGGTCAACCATGTGGAGTATTCTGGGCAGTCTCTAGTCTGGCTAACGAAGGCAGAGTCAACCATGTGGAGTATTCTGGGCAGTCTCTAGTCTGGCTAATGAAGGCAGAGTCAACCATGTGGAGTATTCTGGGCAGTCACTAGTCTGGCTAATGAAGGCAGGGTCAACCATGTGGAGTATTCTGGGCAGTCTCTAGTCTGGCTAACGAAGGCAGGGTCGACCATGTGGAGTATTCTGGGCAGTCTCTAGTCTGGCTAACGAAGGCAGGGTCGACCATATGGAGTATTCTGGGCAGTCTCTAGTCTGGCTAATGAAGGCAGAGTCAACCATGTGGAGTATTCTGGGCAGTCACTAGTCTGGCTAATGAAGGCAGAGTCAACCATGTGGAGTATTCTGGGCAGTCTCTAGTCTGGCTAACGAAGGCAGGGTCGACCATGTGGAGTATTCTGGGCAGTCTCTAGTCTGGCTAACGAAGGCAGGGTCAACCATGTGGAGTATTCTGGGCAGTCTCTAGTCTGGCTAATGAAGACAGAGTCAACCATGTGGAGTATTCTGGGCAGTCACTAGTCTGGCTAACGAAGGCAGGGTCAACCATGTGGAGTATTCTGGGCAGTCACTAGTCTGGCTAACGAAGGCAGGGTCAACCATGTGGAGTATTCTGGGCAGTCTCTAGTCTGGCTAACGAAGGCAGGGTCAACCATGTGGAGTATTCTGGGCAGTCTCTAGTCTGGCTAACGAAGGCAGGGTCGACCATGTGGAGTATTCTGGGCAGTCACTAGTCTGGCTAACGAAGGCAGGGTAAACCATGTGGAGTATTCTGGGCAGTCTCTAGTCTGGCTAATGAAGGCAGAGTCAACCATGTGGAGTATTCTGGGCAGTCACTAGTCTGGCTAACGAAGACAGGGTCAACCATGTGGAGTATTCTGGGCAGTCTCTAGTCTGGCTAATGAAGGCAGGGTCAACCATGTGGAGTATTCTGGGCAGTCACTAGTTTGGCTAACGAAGGCAGGGTCAACCATGTGGAGTATTCTGGGCAGTCTCTAGTCTGGCTAACGAAGGCAGGGTCAACCATGTGGAGTATTCTGGGCAGTCTCTAGTCTGGCTAACGAAGGCAGAGTCGACCATGTGGAGTATTCTGGGCAGTCTCTAGTCTGGCTAACGAAGGCAGGGTCGACCATGTGGAGTATTCTGGGCAGTCTCTAGTCTGGCTAACGAAGGCAGGGTCGACCATGTGGAGTATTCTGGGCAGTCTCTAGTCTGGCTAACGAAGGCAGGGTCGACCATGTGGAGTATTCTGGGCAGTCTCTAGTCTGGCTAACGAAGGCAGGGTCGACCATGTGGAGTATTCTGGGCAGTCTCTAGTCTGGCTAACGAAGGCAGGGTCGACCATGTGGAGTATTCTGGGCAGTCACTAGTCTGGCTAACGAAGGCAGGGTCGACCATGTGGAGTATTCTAGGCAGTCACTAGTCTGGCTAACGAAGGCAGGGTCAACCATGTGGAGTATTCTGGGCAGTCTCTAGTCTGGCTAACGAAGGCAGAGTCAACCATGTGGAGTATTCTGGGCAGTCTCTAGTCTGGCTAACGAAGGCAGGGTCAACCATGTCGAGTATTCTGGGTAGTCTCTAGTCTGGCTAACGAAGGCAGAGTCAACCATGTGGAGTATTCTGGGCAGTCACTAGTCTGGCTAACGAAGGCAGGGTCAACCATGTGGAGTATTCTGGGCAGTCTCTAGTCTGGCTAACGAAGGCAGGGTCGACCATGTGGAGTATTCTGGGCAGTCTCTAGTCTGGCTAACGAAGGCAGGGTCGACCATATGGAGTATTCTGGGCAGTCTCTAGTCTGGCTAATGAAGGCAGAGTCAACCATGTGGAGTATTCTGGGCAGTCACTAGTCTGGCTAACGAAGGCAGAGTCAACCATGTGGAGTATTCTGGGCAGTCTCTAGTCTGGCTAACGAAGGCAGGGTCGACCATGTGGAGTATTCTGGGCAGTCTCTAGTCTGGCTAACGAAGGCAGGGTCGATCATGTGGAGTATTCTGGGCAGTCTCTAGTCTGGCTAACGAAGGCAGGGTCGACCATGTGGAGTATTCTGGGCAGTCTCTAGTCTGGCTAACGAAGGCAGGGTCGACCATGTGGAGTATTCTGGGCAGTCTCTAGTCTGGCTAACGAAGGCAGGGTCGACCATGTGGAGTATTCTGGGCAGTCTCTAGTCTGGCTAACGAAGGCAGGGTCGACCATGTGGAGTATTCTGGGCAGTCTCTAGTCTGGCTAACGAAGGCAGGGTCGACCATGTGGAGTATTCTGGGCAGTCTCTAGTCTGGCTAACGAAGGCAGGGTCAACCATGTGGAGTATTGTGGGCAGTCACTAGTCTGGCTATCGAAGGCAGGGTCGACCACGTGGAGTAATCTGGGCAGTCACTAGTCTGGCTAACGAAGGCAGGGTCGACCACGTGGAGTAATCTGGGCGGTCACTAGTCTGGCTAACGAAGGCAGGGTCGACCACGTGGAGTATTCTGGGCAGTCTCTAGCCTGGCTAACGAAGGCAGGGTCGACCATGTGGAGTATTCTGGGCAGTCACTAGTCTGGCTAACGAAGGCAGGGTAAACCATGTGGAGTATTCTGGGCAGTCTCTAGTCTGGCTAATGAAGGCAGAGTCAACCATGTGGAGTATTCTGGGCAGTCACTAGTCTGGCTAACGAAGACAGGGTCAACCATGTGGAGTATTCTGGGCAGTCTCTAGTCTGGCTAATGAAGGCAGGGTCAACCATGTGGAGTATTCTGGGCAGTCACTAGTTTGGCTAACGAAGGCAGGGTCAACCATGTGGAGTATTCTGGGCAGTCTCTAGTCTGGCTAACGAAGGCAGGGTCAACCATGTGGAGTATTCTGGGCAGTCTCTAGTCTGGCTAACGAAGGCAGGGTCGACCATGTGGAGTATTCTGGGCAATCTCTAGTCTGGCTAATGAAGGCAGAGTCAACCATGTGGAGTATTCTGGGCAGTCTCTAGTCTGGCTAATGAAGGCAGAGTCAACCATGTGGAGTATTCTGGGCAGTCTCTAGTCTGGCTAACGAAGGCAGGGTCAACAATGTGGAGTATTCTGGGCAGTCTCTAGTCTGGCTAACGAAGGCAGGGTCGACCATGTGGAGTATTCTGGGCAATCTCTAGTCTGGCTAACGGAGGCAGGGTCAACCATGTGGAGTATTCTGGGCAGTCTCTAGTCTGGCTAACGGAGGCAGGGTCAACCATGTGGAGTATTCTGGGCAGTCTCTAGTCTGGCTAACGAAGGCAGGGTCGACCATGTGGAGTATTCTGGGCAGTCACTAGTCTGGCTAACAAAGGCTGGGTCGACCATGTGGAGTATTCTGGGCAGTCTCTAGTCTGGCTAACGAAGGCAGAGTCAACCATGTGGAGTATTCTGGGCAGTCTCTAGTCTGGCTAACGAAGGCAGGGTCAACCATGTGGAGTATTCTGGGCAGTCTCTAGTCTGGCTAACGAAGGCAGAGTCAACCATGTGGAGTATTCTGGGCAGTCTCTAGTCTGGCTAATGAAGGCAGAGTCAACCATGTGGAGTATTCTGGGCAGTCACTAGTCTGGCTAATGAAGGCAGGGTCAACCATGTGGAGTATTCTGGGCAGTCTCTAGTCTGGCTAACGAAGGCAGGGTCGACCATGTGGAGTATTCTGGGCAGTCTCTAGTCTGGCTAACGAAGGCAGGGTCGACCATATGGAGTATTCTGGGCAGTCTCTAGTCTGGCTAATGAAGGCAGAGTCAACCATGTGGAGTATTCTGGGCAGTCACTAGTCTGGCTAATGAAGGCAGAGTCAACCATGTGGAGTATTCTGGGCAGTCTCTAGTCTGGCTAACGAAGGCAGGGTCGACCATGTGGAGTATTCTGGGCAGTCTCTAGTCTGGCTAACGAAGGCAGGGTCAACCATGTGGAGTATTCTGGGCAGTCTCTAGTCTGGCTAATGAAGACAGAGTCAACCATGTGGAGTATTCTGGGCAGTCACTAGTCTGGCTAACGAAGGCAGGGTCAACCATGTGGAGTATTCTGGGCAGTCACTAGTCTGGCTAACGAAGGCAGGGTCAACCATGTGGAGTATTCTGGGCAGTCTCTAGTCTGGCTAACGAAGGCAGGGTCAACCATGTGGAGTATTCTGGGCAGTCTCTAGTCTGGCTAACGAAGGCAGGGTCGACCATGTGGAGTATTCTGGGCAGTCACTAGTCTGGCTAACGAAGGCAGGGTAAACCATGTGGAGTATTCTGGGCAGTCTCTAGTCTGGCTAATGAAGGCAGAGTCAACCATGTGGAGTATTCTGGGCAGTCACTAGTCTGGCTAACGAAGACAGGGTCAACCATGTGGAGTATTCTGGGCAGTCTCTAGTCTGGCTAATGAAGGCAGGGTCAACCATGTGGAGTATTCTGGGCAGTCACTAGTTTGGCTAACGAAGGCAGGGTCAACCATGTGGAGTATTCTGGGCAGTCTCTAGTCTGGCTAACGAAGGCAGGGTCAACCATGTGGAGTATTCTGGGCAGTCTCTAGTCTGGCTAACGAAGGCAGAGTCGACCATGTGGAGTATTCTGGGCAGTCTCTAGTCTGGCTAACGAAGGCAGGGTCGACCATGTGGAGTATTCTGGGCAGTCTCTAGTCTGGCTAACGAAGGCAGGGTCGACCATGTGGAGTATTCTGGGCAGTCTCTAGTCTGGCTAACGAAGGCAGGGTCGACCATGTGGAGTATTCTGGGCAGTCTCTAGTCTGGCTAACGAAGGCAGGGTCGACCATGTGGAGTATTCTGGGCAGTCTCTAGTCTGGCTAACGAAGGCAGGGTCGACCATGTGGAGTATTCTGGGCAGTCACTAGTCTGGCTAACGAAGGCAGGGTCGACCATGTGGAGTATTCTAGGCAGTCACTAGTCTGGCTAACGAAGGCAGGGTCAACCATGTGGAGTATTCTGGGCAGTCTCTAGTCTGGCTAACGAAGGCAGAGTCAACCATGTGGAGTATTCTGGGCAGTCTCTAGTCTGGCTAACGAAGGCAGGGTCAACCATGTCGAGTATTCTGGGTAGTCTCTAGTCTGGCTAACGAAGGCAGAGTCAACCATGTGGAGTATTCTGGGCAGTCACTAGTCTGGCTAACGAAGGCAGGGTCAACCATGTGGAGTATTCTGGGCAGTCTCTAGTCTGGCTAACGAAGGCAGGGTCGACCATGTGGAGTATTCTGGGCAGTCTCTAGTCTGGCTAACGAAGGCAGGGTCGACCATATGGAGTATTCTGGGCAGTCTCTAGTCTGGCTAATGAAGGCAGAGTCAACCATGTGGAGTATTCTGGGCAGTCACTAGTCTGGCTAACGAAGGCAGAGTCAACCATGTGGAGTATTCTGGGCAGTCTCTAGTCTGGCTAACGAAGGCAGGGTCGACCATGTGGAGTATTCTGGGCAGTCTCTAGTCTGGCTAACGAAGGCAGGGTCGATCATGTGGAGTATTCTGGGCAGTCTCTAGTCTGGCTAACGAAGGCAGGGTCGACCATGTGGAGTATTCTGGGCAGTCTCTAGTCTGGCTAACGAAGGCAGGGTCGACCATGTGGAGTATTCTGGGCAGTCTCTAGTCTGGCTAACGAAGGCAGGGTCGACCATGTGGAGTATTCTGGGCAGTCTCTAGTCTGGCTAACGAAGGCAGGGTCGACCATGTGGAGTATTCTGGGCAGTCTCTAGTCTGGCTAACGAAGGCAGGGTCGACCATGTGGAGTATTCTGGGCAGTCTCTAGTCTGGCTAACGAAGGCAGGGTCAACCATGTGGAGTATTGTGGGCAGTCACTAGTCTGGCTATCGAAGGCAGGGTCGACCACGTGGAGTAATCTGGGCAGTCACTAGTCTGGCTAACGAAGGCAGGGTCGACCACGTGGAGTAATCTGGGCGGTCACTAGTCTGGCTAACGAAGGCAGGGTCGACCACGTGGAGTATTCTGGGCAGTCTCTAGCCTGGCTAACGAAGGCAGGGTCGACCATGTGGAGTATTCTGGGCAGTCTCTAGCCTGGCTAACGAAGGCAGGGTCGACCATGTGGAGTATTCTGGGCAGTCTCTAGCCTGGCTAACGAAGGCAGGGTCAACCATGTGGAGTATTCTGGGCAGTCTCTAGTCTGGCTAACGAAGGCAGGGTCAACCATGTGGAGTATTCTGGGCAGTCTCTAGTCTGGCTAACGAAGGCAGGGTCAACCATGTGGAGTATTCTGGGCAGTCTCTAGTCTGGCTAACGAAGGCAGGGTAAACCATGTGGAGTATTCTGGGCAGTCTCTAGTCTGGCTAACGAAGGCAGGGTCAACCATGGTCTCCACTGTGGTCAAGCCTGTGAGGACTACAAACTGCACATCCTGCGAGACTGGAAGAGAATCACAGTAATTTGCCTTGATGATGGTAGACAATCAGCACCCATATCTTGGACTCCTCTTGTAAAGAGCTCCTAAATGCATACAAATTTCCACAAATCTTTCCGGTTGTTACATGTTCCAGTTTTTATCTTCTCATAATGTGGCCACAAAATTATGACGGCTTCTTTCTGATATTTGTGATAAGTTGTCTTTGCGACTCAGCTTCCCTCATAATATCCAGATTGCTTATTTTGGCTGTCCAATTAATTTTCAGCATTCTTCAATAAAACCACATCTCCACGGCTTTCAGGGATTTTTTCGCCTTATGCTTTAAATTGATTCTATGTAACAGGCAAGAACTTGTTTCTAGCTTTCAAGGACACAGTCTTATTGCACAAAATGTTCTTCATTTGATAGAATGCAATTTTTGCTTGTTCTATTATCTTCTTTATTTCTGTGATGTATCTTCCATCTGATGTTATCCATGTGCCTTTTTTTTTGCATATATTATTTACAGGACATCGCAGTCAACACCAGCATTTTACTTCTGTTGTTGATGTCTTGGCAAGTTTTATGTTCAGTAATTTGCCATTGCTTTCTGAACGACTGGCTCCCATACCAACATGTTAAGACACAGTGCGATATGGTCTGCTGCCAAAAAGGTTGCAGCTTTGTTTCGAACACAGCTAAGCGGGCTCACAAATCCTGTTCGTAAGCCCTTAGCCATAGAGAACGGCACTCATCTGCCTAGATATCTGAATTTCTGCACTTGCCCCAAAATAACATCATTTACTTTAATACCATGACTTCTGTCTTTCTATTATTCAAGCTAACGCCCATTTTTTCATTTTCTACAATCACTTTATCTATCATTTCCTGGAGTTCCTTCTGACTTGTTGCTGTGATGTCATCAGCATCAGTAAGTTATTTATATTATGTCCACCAACCAGGATCCCTGGCATAATTTCTCTAGACCTCATTATATGTTCATTGTACAATGAGAACAAATCAGGAGACATGACACAACCTTGTCTGATGCTCTTCTTTATACACTGAAATGTTCCTACCAGGTTGTTGATTCTTATGGCTGCTATTTGCTGCCAATATTTGTTCTGTATTATTTGCATATCTTTGCTGTCAATATTCAGTTGCTTTAGTCATTTTATTATTTCCTCATATTTCACATTATTGAATGCTTTTGTCAAATTACATACAGACACAATAAAGGCGTACATTACCTACAGACACAACAAGGAATAAATTACATACAGACACAACAAGGAATAAATTACATACAGACACAATAAAGGCGTACATTACATACAGACACAACAAGGAATAAATTACATACAGACACAATAAAGGCATAAATTACATACAGACACAACAAAGGCATAAAGTACGCACCAACACAGCAACAACAAATGCTATATATATTAAATATTTTCACAGAAACTTACTTTCAAAACTGAATCAAAAGTTGCAGGCCTGAAAATGAACAAGAAATATAAAGTTACACCAGTCTAAGTTTGTAAATTGTAAGACTAAATGTGTTGATTTACATCAAGCCTGTGTTCTCACTGATCATCTATGTCATCTGCAAATGCTTGCTTGTACACTTTCAGGAATAGACAGATAGACAGACAGATGGACAAACAGACAGAAGGACAGACAGACAGGTGGACAGACAGATGGACAGACAGACAGATGCACAAACAGACAGATGGACAGACAGTCAGATGGACAGGCAGACATGCAGATAGAGGGGTAGACAGAGAGATACAGATGGACAGACAGACATGCAGATAGAGGGGTAGACAGAGAGATACAGATGGACAGACAGACATGCAGATAGAGGGGTAGACAGAGAGATACAGATGGACAAACAGACAGATGGACAGACAGACATGCGGATAGAGGGGTAGACAGAGATACAGATGGACAGACAGACATGCGGATAGAGGGGTAGACAGAGAGATACAGATGGACAGACAGACATGCAGATAGAGGGGTAGACAGAGAGATACAGATGGACAGACAGACATGCAGATAGAGGGGTAGACAGAGAGATACAGATGGACAGACAGACAGATGGACAGGCAGACATGCAGATAGAGGGGTAGACAGAGATACAGATGGACAGACAGACAGATGGACAGATGGACAGACAGACATGCAGACAGAGGCGCAGACAGAGATACAGATGGACAGAGAGCTGAGGTTGTACAGTTTAGACATAGTCACCTAAGATAAATTTTACAATCAAATAAAATCAGATCAAGGAATAAGAAAAGGAGAAGAAATAAAACAATATTTCTAATAGTAGACACCTTGCAGTCTTGACAGACCAAAGTATGTGAGTGGAATGTGGCCAATATTCCAACACAATGTCTGGGCAGAGCTTCAGAAATCATGTGATGCCCAAACGACATGATTTCTCTCTCGGCCTAGTCTTGTGTATTCCAGAGGAATGGGTAACCAATACGTCTGGCACAAGGTAGGCTGCAGACGTTGGCGGCTCAGCGTCAATCCACCGAGACCTCACCACCACGAGCCGGTGGCGAGTTATGGCCAGACCCTGACACCCAAGGGACCCGGCTTAGAGGCGTTCAGCCATGTCCCACAGGTGAGGGCCTTGTACGAGCCCGGACCATGAAGGCGCGAACATCTGTCGATCACAAGTGTCCGGACCTGTGTAAAGCGTGCACTATCGTCAGACTCCCCACCTGACTTATAGCGGAACGTTGTACACAGATACACAATTACTTCCTAGTTGTACACAGATACACAATTACTGTCTATTTGTACACAGATACACAATTACTGTCAGGTTGTGTACAGATACACAATTACTGTCTAGTTGTACACAGATACACAATTACTGTCAGGTTGTACACAGATGCACAATTACTGTCAGGTTGTACACAGATACACAATTACTGTCAGGTTGTACACAGATACACAATTACTGCCAGGTTGTACACAGATACACAATTACTGTCAGGTTGTACACAGACGCACAATTACTGTCAGGTTGTACACAGACACACAAATACTGTCACGTTGTACACAGATACACAATTACTTCCTAGTTGTACACAGATACACAATTACTGTCAGGTTGCACACAGATACACAAATATTTCCTAGTTGTATACAGATACACAATTACTGTCAGGTTGTACACATATACACAATTACTTCCTAGTTGTACACAGATACACAATTACTGTCAGGTTGTGCACTGATACACAATTACTGTCAGGTTGTACACAGATACACAATTATTTCCTAGTTGTACACAGATACACAATTACTGTCAGGTTGTATACAGATACACAATTACTGTCAGGTTGTACACATATACACAATTACTGTCAAGTTGTATACAGATACACAATTACTGTCAGTTTGTACACAGATACGCAATTACTGTCAGGTTGTACACAGATACACAATTACTGTCAGGTTGTATACAGTTACACAATTACTTTCTAATTGTATACAGATACACAATTACTGTCAGGTTGTACACAGATAAACAATTACTGTCAGGTTGTACACAGATACACAATTACTGTCAGGCTGTACACAGATACACAATTACTGTCAAGTTGTATACAGATACACAATTACTGTCAAATTGTACACAGATACACAATTACTGTCTAGTTGTACACAGATACACAATTACTGTCTAGTTGTACACAGATACACAATTACTGTCTAGTTGTATACAGATACACAATTACTGTCAGGTTGTACACATATACACAATTACTTCCTAGTTGTACACAGATACACAATTACTGTCAGGTTGTACACAGATACACAATTACTGTCTAGTTGTACACAGATACGCAATTACTGTCAGGTTGTACACAGATACACAATTACTTCCTAGTTGTACACAGATACACAATTACTGTCAGGTTGTACACAGATACACAATTACTGTCTAGTTGTACACAGATACACAATTACTGTCAGGTTGTACACAGATGCACAATTACTGTCACGTTGTACACAGATACACAATTACTGTCAGGTTGTACACAGATACACAATTACTGTCAGGTTGTACACAGATACACAATTACTGTCAGGTTGTACACAGATACACAATTACTGTCAGGTTGTACACAGACACACAATTACTGTCATGTTGTACACAGATACACAATTACTTCCTAGTTGTACACAGATACACAATTACTGTCATGTTGTACACTGGTGGAATCTTCTTCTTCTTCTTCTTTGCGTTCATCCGGAGTGATTTTTTCAGATGTGATTGCGGTGTGTCTGGTTAGGCACCCTCGGGTCGAAACCCTCAGGCCAACACATCCGACTTTTAGCGTGCATTTTTGACCAGGTTAGCAATCCTGGGAGACTCTCACTTTTGTGGTACCGCCCACATCTCAGCTGGTCTAGTTGGAACAGTCGAAGACTACACGGTCATCCCTCAAGTGAAGGCAGGGACAGTCCATAGCATTTTCCGCCATCCTGGGTGGCTTCCATAATTGCAGAGCCGGCACATAACGCTCTGGTGCTGGGTTTACCGAGGGAATCGTCACGTCCTGCTCATGGCTGTTTTAATTCCTCACTTCAATATATTGGGCATTTCGCTCGCCCTGGGCCGTTCCTGCACAAACCAGTCAGCTCTGCGGTTGGTTTCCACTGAGCGAGTTTTCGGACATGTGCTTGTCCCTGTACCCATCAGAGCTGTTCCAGGCACGGCGGACATTCGGAAAACTACCTAGTCAGAGCTGTTCCAAACAAGAGCGGCATTCGGAAACTAGGTAGTCAGAGCTGTTCCTAGCACGGGAGACATACGGACGAGACATTTCACTCGGACGTAAATGCGTAGTGTCAATTTTTAGTTTGCCACCCGTAGGACGACACTTCCGACTTCCGGCGGGCATTTTTTAGTGAGGTTAGCCTTCCTCTGGTTTCGAGACACGTTAGACTGTTGTAATGTCACCCACATCTCAGCTGGTCAAGATAGAACGATCAACGATATCGTGGTCTGCCCTCAAGGGAAGGCAGGGGCAGACCATGGGCATTATCTCGCTATCCAAGGAGGCTTCCATAATTGCAGAGCCGGCACATATTGCTCTGAGACTGGGCTCACCCAAGGAGTTTCCACGTCCTGCTCATGGCTGCTTTAGTTCCTCACTTCCATGTGTTGGGCATCCCACTTGCCAATGATCGCTCAATCACACACCAGGAGCGGTCAGACTGCGAGTGACATCCACTCGGTAAGCTTTTGCTTGTGACTTCAGACCACGCAATAGGTTCGCTCGCCGTGCGTTCCATCTTGCGTTGATGAGACATTATTCCACTTTTGTCTACACTCTCTATGAGTTAGATACAGACAGTTTCCGTAACCCTTCGACTGGGGCACTTTTCTGACTTTTTTGTACTCGCTCACGAGGTAGGCTACATGTGCTGCCGGCTCAGCACCTTACCTTCGTGCAGCAGTGAACGGGAAACGGCCAGGCCCCTTCATCCGGGAAACTCTCATATCCCCCAGCTGGGAGCCTTCGTACATGTATCAGACCTGAGCATGTAGCTTGCTCAGTATCATGTTTCTATTTTCCGGTAGACGGGTATCAGCCTGGCTCTAAGATCCGAGGGTTTGTGGCTTAGAGGCGTTCAGCCACAGCCCTCGACAGGGAGCCTTAAGAGTTTTGTCCGAACCAAGAAATTCTGCCTTTGTGCACCTCATTTAAATTTTGACTGCTATCCTCAGTCTATGCCTGCAGAGCAGCAGGTTGTGTCTCTCTTAGTCTGGTCCCTATCCCATAAGCTGTCCGATATGTAATTTTCCACCCATCGGCAAGCAAATGGGGTCTATGGGACACGCAAGCTCCCCCACCACGTCAAGGTGGAGACACATCGGGGGAGCTGGTGGAATCAACAAGCACATCTTCAAACTTATTATCTGTTGGGATTATTGACTGACTTCTGTCTACACTCCTCCCTTCTGTCTTCCCTTCCATATATCTATTTCTTTCACTCTCTCTGTTATTCCTTCAACACATACTCCGACAACAGTTCCTTTCAACGATAAATAAAAGATTTATTAATAAAAACTATGTCTGGTGTATGTATGGACTGTGTAAGCATAGTTGATAGTGTATTCTATTGTTGGTGACAGAATGAACTCTGAATGTCTAGCAGCGGTGTCACATCTCGCCCACTCATTATGCAAAACCACAGGACAGCACATCAAACAGGAAAGCTCTCACCCTGGATGATCCGTATGCTTGAGTCTGACGGTAAATCCGTTATTGAATGAAACAAAACTGTTCACCGCTGTATCACTGTACAGTAATAATAATCCGGTCAGTTTATGACTTCGCCCGAGTCTGTTTCATGAAAGTATTTATCCGACATTGAAAAAACACCACATCACCACAGTTCAGCATATTGTCTCTATGAGTAGCAATGTTTTTACTTGTCTATTGTCTATGCCTACAAGACGTAGGTATTTTTATTCTGCTTTGTTTTCTGCAAACTTATATTCCTTTTTTCCTTATTACGTTAGTTATCTGGATCTTCTTTTTCAAAGTTCCTTTAAAAGTATAGTTTATTTCTTCTTTGATCCTGTCTAATTTATTACTTGGTTTATTGGGGTATTTGCTCTCCCCACAAATGAAATGCCTTTAGTTTTATCTTCAAAGCTTTTCCAGCACACACGAAGTATGTGTCTATCTTCTCGTTATATCCGGATAGGAGTTGAACCTGTGAAAAGTATAACAGATCCAGTGATAAGTGTCAGCCACTTACTACTACCTATGCAAGTGTCCTTCTCCAGCCATAATGACAAGGCTTCCGAAGTAAACACCCACATAAGACATATGAATTCATCAATGTCTAACTTATTCACTAATAGAAAGCAATGATAAACGCTATGCTTACACATCTATGGTCCTATGCTAAACTATTACTCTAAAGTATTAATACCTTATATATGCACTTATCCTCCTAGAATCGAAATACACTAGCGAATAACACACTAATATCCCATCTTCTTTAAACCATTAGGGACATGTATTTCTTTCCCCACTCAGGAGCATATCTCATTCAGCCCAGTTTGGAACACACACTCAACAGAAACCCCATGTTCTGCTATTTATAACGAGTGTCCAATCTTCCGGTGATTGTTTGATCTACCATCCTCAACCCTCATCTCTTGACGTATCCTGCCCATCAAAAGCGGTGAAATCACGTAGTGGTTAGTTGTTCGTTTCTCTTCGTTGTCACGCTGTTCCCCTGACGCTGATACTTCAAAGCATTCTCCGTTCATTTTCCCGTCGGCCGATACGAGCGGCAATGAACTCTGCAACACCTGTATCCTATTTTTATATTAGTAGGTCAATGATCTTTACTTTATTCCTCCTCTCAGAATGAAGTACACAATTGTTCACCCTCCTCCTATACATTTTGATATGTAAGTTATCAAGGAATCACTAAACTGCAATTTTTCCGTGACATACACATATACACAATTACTTCCTAGTTGTACACAGATACACAATTACTGTCAGGTTGTGCACTGATACACAATTACTGTCAGGTTGTACACAGATACACAATTATTTCCTAGTTGTACACAGATACACAATTACTATCAGGTTGTATACAGATACACAATTACTGTCAGGTTGTACACATATACACAATTACTGTCAAGTTGTATACATATACACAATTACTGTCAGTTTGTACACAGATACACAATTACTGTCAGGTTGTACACAGACACACAATTACTGTCATGTTGTACACAGATACACAATTACTTCCTAATTGTACACAGATACACAATTACTGGCAGGTTGTACACAGATACATAATTATTTCATAGTTGTACACAGATACACAATTACTGTCATGTTGTACACATATACACAATTACTTCCTAGTTGTACACAGATACACAATTACTGTCAGGTTGTGCACTGATACACAATTACTGTCAGGTTGTACACAGATACACAATTATTTCCTAGTTGTACACAGATACACAATTACTATCAGGTTGTATACAGATACACAATTACTGTCAGGTTGTACACATATACACAATTACTGTCAAGTTGTATACAGATACACAATTACTGTCAGTTTGTACACAGATACACAATTACTGTCAGGTTGTACACAGACACACAATTACTGTCATGTTGTACACAGATACACAATTACTTCGTAATTGTACACAGATACACAATTACTGTCAGGTTGTACACAGATACATAATTATTTCATAGTTGTACACAGATACACAATTACTGTCAGGTTGTGCACTGATACACAATTACTGTCAGGTTGTACACAGATACACAATTACTGTCAGGTTGTACACAGATACACAATTATTTCCTAGTTGTACACAGATACACAATTACTGTCAGGTTGTATACAGTTACACAATTACTGAAAAGTTGTATACAGATACACAATTACTGTCAGGTTGTACACAGATAAACAATTACTGTCAGGTTGTACACAGATACACAATTACTGTCAGGCTGTACACAGATACACAATTACTGTCAAGTTGTATACAGATACACAATTACTGTTTAATTGTACACAGATACACAATTACTGCCAAGTTGTATACAGATACACAATTACTGTCTAGTTGTACAGAGATACACAATTACTGTCTAGTTGTACACAGATACACAATTACTGTCAGGTTGTATACAGATACACAATTACTGTCTAGTTGTACAGAGATACACAATTTCTGTCAGGCTGTACACAGATACACAATTACTGTAAAGTTGTATACAGATACACAATTACTGTCAAATTGTACACAGATACACAATTACTGTCTAGTTGTACACAGATACACAATTACTGTCTAGTTATACACAGATACACAATTACTGTCTAGTTGTACAGAGATACACAATTATTGTCTAGTTGTACACAGATACACAATTACTGTCAGGTTGTATACAGATACACAATTACTGTCTAGTTGTACAGAGATACACAATTTCTGTCAGACTGTACACAGATACACAATTACTGTCTAGTTGTACACAGATACACAATTACTGCCTAGTTGTACACAGATACACAATTACTGTTAGGTTGTACACAGATACACAATTACTGTCAGGTTGTACATAGAAACACAATTACTTCCTAGTTGTACACAGATACACAATTACTGTCAGGTTGTACACAGATACACAATTACTTCCTAGTTGTACACAGATACACAATTACTGTCAGGTTGTACACAATTACTGTCTAGTTGTACACAGATGCACAATTACTGTCAGGTTGTACATGGATGCACAATTACTGTTAGGTTGTACACAGATACACAATTACTGTCAGGTTGTACATAGAAACACAATTACTTCCTAGTTGTACACAGATACACAATTACTGTCAGGTTGTACACAGATACACAATTACTTCCTAGTTGTACACAGATACACAATTACTGTCAGGTTGTACACAGATACACAATTACTGTCAAGTCTTACACGGATGCACAATTACTTTCTAGTTGTACACAGATACACAATCACTGTCAGATTGTACAGATACACAATTACCGTCAGGTTGTACACAGATACACAATTACTGTCAGGTTTTACACAGATACACAATTACTGTCAGGTTGTACACAGATACACAATTACTGTCAGGTTGTACACAGATACACAATTACTGTCAGGTTGTACATAGATACACAATTACTGCCAGGTTGTACACAGATACACAATTACTGTCAGGTTGTACACAGATATACAATTACTGTCAGATTGTACACAGATACACAATTACTCCCGCACTCAAGGTGTCAAATATTGTATAATGAAAATAAACTTCAGAAATGTCAGTGACCTGTGTCAGCATGCAGATAAAAGATGCAACAACACATTTACTTAATGAAGAGACATACCTTGATAAATCATAGACAATGATTGCAGCAATTCTGTGGGGGAGTAAACAAGCAAATATTCAGCAAGAAATTGCAGAAATAATAATAGCCATCCATCCATCATGTGCCATGCCGGTAAGCGTGGGCGGTCATGTTCTGCCATCTCACTCGATCAACAGAGTCGTGGATCAGTTCCGTGTTTCTGTCTCGACCATGCCACAAGGCCAAGCCATCCAGATACTTGTTTCTAGGTCTTCCCCTTGGTCTGTTCCCCTCGATCTTACCAGTTGTCACCAAGTTCTCCAAATCATTTCTTCTCATAACATGCCCAAAAAATTGTGACTGTCTACGTCTAATGTCTCTGATCAGTTTACGATCTTCATTTGTTTCTTGAAGGACTTGTTCATTGGTCTTTCTGGCTGTCCATGGTATTCTTTACATTTTCCTCAGAAACCACATTTCTACAGCCATCAGATGTTTTTCAGCCTGGCTGCTCATTGTCCAAGCTTCACATCCATATAAAAGTACAGGTTCTATGTAGCATCTCAACACTCTTTTTCTCGTTTCAATTGACATCTTTTTATTGGTCAGTATGTTTTTCATCTTGCTAAAGGCTACTTTTGCCATGGCGATTCTTGTTCTAATCTCTTCAAGGCATCTCCCATCAGATGTTATTACTGTTCCGAGGTAATTGTACCTATTCACTTGTTGAAGAATATTCCCATTTACTTGTATATTACACTGTGGTATTTCGTTCTTCTTAGTGACGACCATAATCTGTGTCTTTTTACAATTTAATTCTAACCCTTGTTGTTCACTGTGTGTAACAACCGCATCTACTAAATTTTGCAGGTCCTGTTCATTGTCTGCAATCAATTGATTGCAGACAATAATAATAGCACATGAGTAAAAATGGAAAAAAAAAACATGTTTATGACAAAAGACAAAATATGATAAACAACATTAGAAGTTTAAAAAATAATATTGTCCAGTAGAAGTTTCCCGAGATAGATCTGTCAAGTGATATGGATCTGTCAAGTGATATGGATCTGTCAAGTGATATAGAACTGCCAAGTGATATGGATCTGTCAAGTGATATGGATCTGTCAAGTGATATGGATCTGTCATGTGATATGGATCTGTCAAGTGATATAGAATTGCCAAGTGATATGGATCTGTCAAGTGATATGGATCTGTCAAGTGATAGCCACATCACATTTTATAGGCCTGACAGCAAAGAGGAACAGGCGGCCATCTTTCCCTCATTTTTACAAGTGACGAGCAAGCATCAAACCTGCATCCTACCGTATTCACAATATTTCCAGCGGAGTTCGCTAACAAATTTGCCAGAAAAGAAGTCATAAGCATATACAATATGAAATCAGACCTCACAGTGTAGGTCAGCATGGCCGAATGGATAAGTGATGTACACAATGGATGTGAAGTATGTGGAAAACGACAGTCATGTATGGTTGTTACTCTTGCAGATATGTACAAAGTCTTGCAATTATGTACAAAGTCTTGCAGATATGTACAGTCTTGCAGATGTGTACAAAGTCTTGCAATTATGTACTAAGCCTTGCAGATATGTACAAAGTCTTGCAGATATATACAAAGTGGTGCAGATATGTACAAAGTCTTGCAGATATGTACAAAGTCTTGCAATTATGTACCAAGTCTTGCAGATATATACAAAGACTTGCAGATATGTACAAAGTCTTGCAGTTATGTACAAAGTCTTGCAGATATGTACAGTCTTGCAGATATGTACAAAGTCTTGCAATTATGTACTAAGTCTTGCAGATATATACAAAATCTTGCAGATATATACAAAATCTTGCAGACAGATACAAAGTCTTGCAATTATGTACTAAGTCTTGCAGATATATACAAAATCTTGCAGACAGATACAAAGTCTTGCAATTATGTACTAAGTCTTGCAGATATATACAAAGTCTTGCAGATATGTACAAAGTCTTGCAATTATGTACTAAGTCTTGCAGATATATACAAAGTCTTGCAGATATGTACAAAGTCTTGCATATTTATATAAAGTCTTGCAGATTTAAATGAAGTCTTGCAGTACAAAGTGGAGGCATTGAAGTAAAAGAGTTAAAATATAACAGGTAGCTGATTTGTCGGAATGTATGAAGTATACATGTGTTTCTTCAGCGGGTGCTATGGTCACAGTGAAACATACCCAATTTACTGCTCCAACGATTTGTTAGAATAATAAAGAAATCAGAGGCCAGGGCAGTGATAACATTCCTGATCTTATAGGGAAATGCACTTTTAAAAATACACAGGAAAATGGAACGTGTGTTTTATTATTCTTGTTCATTATATGCTTCAGTAACACAACTGGTGCAGGCAGTTGAAGTGTGGCAGCTGAAATGTTGCTGATTTGACAAGATCTAGGAGACTGTCCTCAGTGTGAAATGATCAAAATGCAGGAAGAGTGAAGAAAATCACTGACCAGGATCGAAAAATGCAATCGAGGAGATAGCTAATGCAGTCAAACATAAAGAAAAAACAGTTAACAAAATTTTACATAACAGACTAAATATGAGAAAATTGTATGCCCTCTGAGCTCCATGCCTGTTGAAATGTGAACAGAAGCAAATGACACTAAATTGCTGTCAACATTTGCTCAAAGCATGGCAGTCAGAAAACATTTAGATGACCACGATGACAGTAGATGAGACTCGAGTTTACTTTTATAACACTGTATCAGAAATGTCAAACATGCAATAGAAAAGTCTAGAGCACAAACATGTGCAGGAAAAGTTATGCTGACTGTTTATCAGGATGCCAAAGGTGTCCTGTTGGAATATTATCTGCCTCCTGGCAACATGGTTAATGGACAGTACTAGGCAGATCTCCTTACAAAACTAAATGTGACCAGAAAATGAGGGATAGTACACACTCAAAATCATCTTTTGCTTCAAGACAAAATGACCCATAACAAAGCACAGCATGTGCCGTGTATCTCAGATAAAACCAGCATATGTGGTTTAGGTGTTAGTGAAATGAAGTATCACAATTCCTCAATATCAAGAGTAAAAAAGTTAAAAATCAGCCAGAGGTGATTTAGAAGCAGATAGCTTTCACTGATATCAGTGGTATGAGGCACCGGCTGTAGAAGCAGATAGCTTTCACTGATATCAGTGGTATGAGGCACCGGCTGTAAAAGCAGATAGCTTTCACTGATATCAGTGGTATGAGGCACCGGCTGTAGAAGCAGATAGCTTTCACTGATATCAGTGGTATGAGGCACCGGCTGTAGAAGCAGATAGCTTTCACTGATATCAGTGGTATGAGGCACCGGCTGTAGAAGCAGATAGCTTTCACTGATATCAGTGGTATGAGGCACCGGCTGTAGAAGCAGATAGCTTTCACTGATATCAGTGGTATAAGGCACCGGCTGTTCAAAAAGCAAAAAAAAAAATATAACTACAGAACATAAAGCTGCCTAGTATGTGACAAACTATCAATTAATTCTGTGGTTGACTGCAACATCCTGTAAAGACTTGTATCTTTGCTGAACAATGGAAGCCTCCTGAAATATGATCCTGCCAACTTCCCATGGGAAGTGTCATTTCATTCCTCTTGCAGGTGTTACATACATTCCTCTACAGATCAGATCACTGTCTGTCATCAACACGAAATAGCAACCATGTGCAAATGGTTTGTTTTTTTGTGTGCATATTCCTTAAAGGACGTTGCAGTCAACATCAGCATTTTTCAGCTGCTGTTGATGTACTAGGCAAGATTACGCTCAATAGTTTGCCATTGCTTTCTAAGCGACCGGCTCACATACCCTGTACGTTACCAACGCGGCGAGAACTGCTACCAATTATCGCTCAGGTTACGTTACTCATGAGAATATACGGGAATACAGAGAAAGACAATAACCACTAGGCCAGGGTTGAGGACAACACAAATCACAAGTTTAAACATACGCATATTTGTAGTAGACTCTTGTCATGTGACCAAATCTCTCATGTCCAGCAATGTCCCTGGGGAAAACAAGAAATAAAATAACCTCATAAATTCTGTTTCCAATTAAACATGAAATAAATTAGCCTCAACAACTCTTTTTCCAAATAAGCATGTAATAAATTAGCCTCAACATTTCTGTTTCCAAATAAACATGAAATAAATTAGCCTCAACAACTCTGTTTCCAAATAAACATGAAATAAATTAGCCTCATCAACTCTTTTTCCAAATAATCATGTAATAAATTAGCCTCAACAATTCTGTTTCCAAATAAACATGAAATAAATTAGCCTCAACACCTGTTTTCAAATAAACATTAAATAAATTAGCCTCAACAATTCTGTTTTCAACTAAACATGAAATAAATTAGCCTCAACAACTCTGTTTCCAAATAAACATGAAATAAATTAGCCTCAACAACTCTTTTTCCAAATAATCATGTAATAAATTAGCCTCAACAATTCTGTTTCCAAATAAACATGAAATAAATTAGCCTCAACAATTCTGTTTCAAAATAAACATGAAATAAATTAGCCTCAACAACTGTTTTCAACTAAACATGAAATAAATTAGCCTCAACAACTCTGTTTCCAAATAAACATGAAATAAATTAGCCTCATCAACTCTTTTTCCAAATAATCATGTAATAAATTAGCCTCAACAATTCTGTTTCCAAATAAACATGAAATAAATTAGCCCCAACACCTGTTTTCAAATAAACATTAAATAAATTAGCCTCAACAATTCTGTTTTCAACTAAACATGAAATAAATTAGCCTCAACAACTCTGTTTCCAAATAAACATGAAATAAATTAGCCTCAACAACTCTTTTTCCAAATAATCATGTAATAAATTAGCCTCAACAATTCTGTTTCCAAATAAACATGAAATAAATTAGCCTCAACAATTCTGTTTCAAAATAAACATGAAATAAATTAGCCTCAACAACTGTTTTCAAATAAACATGAAATAAATTAGCCTCAACAATTCTGTTTTCAACTAAACATGAAATAAATTAGCCTCAACAATTCTGTTTCCAAATAGACATGAAATAAGGTAGCCTCAACAACTCTGTTTCCAAATAAACATGAAATAAATTAGCCTCAACAACTCTTTTTCCAAATAAACATGAAATTAATTAGCATCAACAACTTTGTTTCCAAATAAACAAATAAATTAGCCTCAACAATTCTATTTCCAAATAAACATGAAATAAATTAGCCTCAACAATTCTGTTTCCAAATAAACATGAAATAAATTAGCGTCAACAATTCTGTTTCCAAATAAACATGAAATAAATTAGCCTCAACAACTCTGTTTCCAAATAAACAGTCTCTGAATGGCACTTCTTCTTCTTCATCTTCTTCTTCTACTTCTTCTTCTTCTTCTTCGTCTTCTTCTTCTTCTTCTTCTTCTTCTTCTTCTTCTTCTTCTTCTTCTTCTTCTTCTTCTTCTTCTTCTTCTTCTGCATTCATCCAGAGAGTTTTTTCGGACGTGATTGCGTTGTGTCTGTTTACAGCAGAGCTGCGTTCTTGCGCCGTTCGGTAGACACATCCAACTTCTGCGGATGTTTGTTGACCGGGTTAATCTTCCTGGGGCACTTCTTCTATTGAGGCGTTATGCTGGCTCTCTGGCAAAGGGGTTACATGCCTAATCTGTAATCCTGCACACCATATTTGAAACACAGCTGCGGATGATTTGGAAGCAGTCTGCCTTGTGTTGGTTTCCAAACAATAGTATCAGTGCTGACCAGCAACTTCTCACCTGTACTTTACCATCAGCAACTTCTCACCTGTACTTTACCACCAGCAACTTTTCACCTGTACTTTACCACCAACAACTTCTCAACTGTACTTTACCACCAACAACTTCTCACCTGTACTTTACCAAAAGCAACTTCTCACCTGTACTTTACCACCATCAACTTCTCACCTGTACTTTACCACCAACAACTTCTCACCTGTACTTTATAACCAACAACTTCTCACCTGTACTTTACCACCAGCAACTTTTCACCTGTACTTTACCACCAACAACCTTTCGCTTGTACTTTACCACCAGCAACTTTTCACCTGTACTTTACCACCAACAACTTGTCACCTGTACTTTATGACCAACAACTTCTCATCTGTACTTTACCAGCAGCAACTTTTCACCTATACATTACCACCAGCAACTTCTCACCTGTACTTTATGACCAACAACTTCTCACCTGTACTTTATGACCAACAACTTCTCACCTGTACTTTATGACCAACAACTTCTCACCTGTTCTTTACCAGCAACAACTTCTCACCTGTACTTTATTACCAACAACTTCTCACATGTACTTTACCACCAGCAACTTTTCACCTGTACTTTACCACCAGCAACTTTTCACCTGTACTTTACCACCAGCAACTTCTCACCTGTACTTTATGACCAACAACTTCTCACCTGTACTTTACCACCAGCAACTTCTCACCTGTTCTTTACCACCAACAACTTTTCACCTGTACTTTATTACCAACAACTTCTCAACTGTACTTTACCACCAACAACTTCTCACCTGTTCTTTCCCACCAACAACTTCTCACCTGTACTTTACCACCAGCAACTTCTCACCTGTTCTTTACCACCAACAACTTCTCACCTGTACTTTATTACCAACAACTTCTCACCTGTACTTTACCACCAGCAACTTTTCAACTGTACTTTACCACCAGCAACTTTTCACCTGTACTTTACCACCAGCAACTTTTCACCTGTACTTTACCACCAGCAACTTTTCACCTGTACTTTACCACCAGCAACTTTTCACCTGTACTTTACCACCAGCAACTTTTCACCTGTACTTTACCACCAGCAAGGTTTCACCTGTACTTTACCACCAACAACTTTTCACCTATACTTTATGACCAAAAACTTCTCACCTGTACTTTACCACCAACAACTTCTCACCTGTATTTTATAACCAACAACTTCTCACCTGTACTTTACCACCAACAACTTCTCACCTGTACTTTACCACTAGCAACTTCTCACCTGTACTTTACCACCAGCAATGTTTCACCTGTACTTTACCTCCAGCAACTTCTCACCTGTACTTTACCACCAGCAACTTCTCACCTGAACTTTACCACCAACAACTTCTCACCTGTACTTTATTACCAACAACTTCTCACCTGTACTTTACCACCAACAACTTCTCACCTGTACTTTACCACAAACAACTTCTCACCTGTACTATACCACCAGCAACTTCTCACCTGGACTTTACCACCAGCAATGTTTCACCTGTACTTTACCACCAGCAACTTCTCACCTGTACTTTATCACCAGCAACTTCTCACCCGTACTTTACCACCAACAACTTCTCACCTGTACTTTATTACCAACAACTTTTCACCTGTACTTTACCACCAGCAACTTTTCCTGCACTTTATGACCAAAAACTTCTCACCTGTACTTTACCACCAACAACTTCTCACCTGTACTTTACCACCAACAACTTCTCACCTGTACTATACCACCAGCAACTTCTCACCTGGACTTTACCACCAGCAATGTTTCACCTGTACTTTACCACCAGCAACTTCTCACCTGTACTTTATGACCAACAACTTCTCACCTGTACTTTACCACCAGCAACTTCTCACCTGGACTTTACCACCAGCAACATTTCACCTGTACTTTACCACCAGCAACTTCTCACCTGTACTTTACCACCAGCAACGTTTCACCTTTACTTTACCACCAGCAATGTTTCACCTATACTGTACCAGCAGCAACTTCTTACCTGTACTTTACCACCAGCAACTTCTCACTGTTCATGCAGGTTTACAAAGCTAACAATGGGGTTTATGACATGGAGTCCTGATGAAGCAGTTTCACAAAGCTACAATGGGACTTATGACAAACACACAAGCAGTTTCACAAAGCTACAATGGGACTTATGACACACACAAGCAGTTTCACAAAGCTACAATGGGACTTATGACAAACACACTTTCACAAAGTTACAATGGGACTTATGACACACACAAGCAGTTTCACAAAGCTACAATGGGACTTATGACAAACACACTTTCACAAAGTTACAATGGGACTTATGACACACACAAGCAGTTTCACAAAGTTACAATGGGACTTATGACAAACACACTTTCACAAAGCTACAATGGGACTTATGACACACACAAGCAGTTTCACAAAGCTACAATGGGACTTATGACACATACAAGCAGTTTCACAAAGTTACAATGGGACTTATGACAAACACACTTTCACAAAGTTACAATGGGACTTATGACACACACAAGCAGTTTCATAAAGTTACAATGGGACTTATGACAAACACACTTTCACAAAGCTACAATGGGACTTATGACACACACAAGCAGTTTCACAAAGCTACAATGGGACTTATGACAAACACACTTTCACAAAGTTACAATGGGACTTATGACAAACACACTTTCACAAAGTTACAATGGGACTTATGACACATACAAGCAGTTTCACAAAGTTACAATGGGACTTATGACACATACAAGCAGTTTCACAAAGCTACAATGGGACTTATGACAAACACACTTTCACAAAGTTACAATGGGACTTATGACAAACACACTTTCACAAAGTTACAATGGGACTTATGACACATACAAGCAGTTTCACAAAGTTACAATGGGACTTATGACAAACACACTTTCACAAAGCTACAATGGGACTTATGACACACACAAGCAGTTTCACAAAGCTACAATGGGACTTATGACACATACAAGCAGTTTCACAAAGTTACAATGGGACTTATGACAAACACACTTTCACAAAGTTACAATGGGACTTATGACACATACAAGCAGTTTCACAAAGCTACAATGGGACTTATGACAAACACACTTTCACAAAGCTACAATGGGACTTATGACAAACACACTTTCACAAAGTTACAATGGGACTTATGACACATACAAGCAGTTTCACAAAGCTACAATGGGACTTATGACAAACACACTTTCACAAAGTTACAATGGGACTTATGACACACACAAGCAGTTTCATAAAGTTACAATGGGACTTATGACAAACACACTTTCACAAAGCTACAATGGGACTTATGACACATACAAGCAGTTTCACAAAGTTACAATGTGACTTATGACAAACACACTTTCACAAAGTTACAATGGGACTTATGACAAACACACTTTCACAAAGCTACAATGGGACTTATGACAAACACACTTTCACAAAGTTACAATGGGACTTATGACACATACAAGCAGTTTCACAAAATTACAATGGGACTTATGACACACACAAGCAGTTTCACAAAGCTACAATGGGACTTATGACACACATAAGCAGTTTCACAAAGCTACAATGGGACTTATGACACACACAAGCAGTTTCACAAAGCTACAATGGGACTTATGACACACACAAGCAGTTTCATAAAGCTACAATGGGACTTATGACACACACAAGCAGTTTCACAAAGCTACAATGGGACTTATGACACACACAAGCAGTTTCACAAAGCTACAATGGGACTTATGACACACACAAGCAGTTTCACAAAGCTACAATGGGACTTATGACACACACAAGCAGTTTCACAAAGCTACAATGGGACTTATGACACACACAAGCAGTTTCACAAAGCTACAATGGGACTTATAACAAACACACTTTCACAAAGTTACAATGGGACATATGACACACACAAGCAGTTTCACAAAGCTACAATGGGACTTATGACAAACACACTTTCACAAAGTTACAATGGGACTTATGACACACACAAGCAGTTTCACAAAGCTACAATGGGACTTATGACAAACACAAGCAGTTTCACAAAGCTACAATGGGACTTATGACACACACAAGCAGTTTCATAAAGCTACAATGGGACTTATGACAAACACAAGCAGTTTCATAAAGCTACAATGGGACTTATGACACACACAAGCAGTTTCACAAAGCTACAATGGGACTTATGACACACACAAGCAGTTTCATAAAGCTACAATGGGACTTATGACACACACAAGCAGTTTCACAAAGCTACAATGGGACTTATGACACACACAAGCAGTTTCATAAAGCTACAATGGGACTTATGACACACACAAGCAGTTTCATAAAGCTACAATGGGACTTATGACAAACACACTTTCACAAAGTTACAATGGGACTTATGACACACACAAGCAGTTTCATAAAGCTACAATGGGACTTATGACACACACAAGCAGTTTCACAAAGCTACAATGGGACTTATGACACATACAAGCAGTTTCACAAAGCTACAATGCGACTTATGACAAACACACTTTCACAAAGTTACAATGGGACTTATGACAAACACACTTTCACAAAGTTACAATGGGACTTATGACACATACAAGCAGTTTCACAAAGCTACAATGGGACTTATGACAAACACACTTTCACAAAGTTACAATGGGACTTATGACACACACAAGCAGTTTCACAAAGCTACAATGGGACTTATGACAAACACACTTTCACAAAGTTACAATGGGACTTATGACACACACAAGCAGTTTCATAAAGCTACAATGGGACTTATGACACACACAAGCAGTTTCACAAAGCTACAATGGGACTTATGACACACACAAGCAGTTTCATAAAGCTACAATGGGACTTATGACACACACAAGCAGTTTCACAAAGCTACAATAGGACTTATGACACACACAAGCAGTTTCATAAAGCTACAATGGGACTTATAATACACACAAGCAGTTTCACAAAGCTACAATGGGACTTATGACACACACAAGCAGTTTCATAAAGCTACAATGGGACTTATGACACACACAAGCAGTTTAACAAAGCTACAATAGGACTTATGACACACACAAGCAGTTTCATAAAGCTACAATGGGACTTATGACACACACAAGCAGTTTCACAAAGCTACAATGGGACTTATGACTCACACAAGCAGTTTCATAAAGCTACAATGGGACTTATGACACATACAAGCAGTTTCACAAAGCTACAATGGGACGTATGACAAACACACTTTCACAAAGTTACAATGGGACTTATGACAAACACACTTTCACAAAGTTACAATGGGACTTATGACAAACACACTTTCACAAAGCTACAATGGGACTTATGACAAACACACTTTCACAAAGCTACAATGGGACTTATGACAAACACACTTTCACAAAGCTACAATGGGACTTATGACAAACACACTTTCACAAAGCTACAATGTGACTTATGACAAACACACTTTCACAAAGCTACAATGGGACTTATGACAAACACACTTTCACAAAGCTACAATGGGACTTATGACAAACACACTTTCACAAAGCTACAATGGGACTTATGACAAACACACTTTCACAAAGTTACAATGGGACTTATGACAAACACACTTTCACAAAGTTACAATGGGACTTATGACAAACACACTTTCACAAAGCTACAATGGGACTTATGACAAACACACTTTCACAAAGCTACAATGGGACTTATGACAAACACACTTTCACAAAGCTACAATGGGACTTATGACAAACACACTTTCACAAAGCTACAATGGGACTTATGACAAACACACTTTCACAAAGCTACAATGGGACTTATGACAAACACACTTTCACAAAGCTACAATGGGACTTATGACAAACACACTTTCACAAAGCTACAATGGGACTTATGACAAACACACTTTCACAAAGTTACAATGGGACTTATGACACACACAGTTTCACAAAGCTACAATGGGACTTATGACAAACACACTTTCACAAAGTTACAATGGGACTTATGACAAACACACTTTCACAAAGTTACAATGGGACTTATGACAAACACACTTTCACAAAGTTACAATGGGACTTATGACAAACACACTTTCACAAAGTTACAATGGGGATTATGACACACACAGTTTCACAAAGCTACAATGGGACTTATGACAAACACACTTTCACAAAGTTACAATGGAACTTATGACAAACACACTTTCACAAAGTTACAATGGGACTTATGACAAACACACAGTTTTACAAAGCTACAATGGGACTTATGACAAACACACTTTCACAAAGCTACAATGGGACTTATGACACACACACTTTCACAAAGCTACAATGGGACTTATTGTCACGAATTGGCAGCCTTTACTTCCCAGAACAATTTTCGGTCCACTTTTGATAGGCCATGTAGAGAATCAACAGACGAACAAAACTGTTTTCTCTATATTCAAGGCTATACCGTCTTGACGTAAGCTTGCAAAACCTGCAAGTAAACAAACCACCAGGAATGGCTTTCTATTTGGGAAGTTAATTTGACACCAGTACCGGTCACCCCCAGATCAGTTTCACAGTCTTATCAATCCAGCCAGACGGGAGGGCAGACTCAGGGGACTGAATAGTAATTAAAACCAACCAGGTATGACGCAAGCAAACCTGGTTTACCAACAGAGTTGTAAACTGGCTGTTGACCATGAGAACCTAATTGTTCCCTTGACATGACACCTGATAAGAATAGCTAGGAAATCGCCCAACCGCGATGGATGACCCCATCTGGTAGAGACTAGAGGCGCAAGGTGTGAAATCACTGATTAGACTCAGTGGGCTAATAATTGTCAGACCCACAGGTGTGAAGGCTAGTGTGAATGCAGAAAGAATTTTATGACTGGACAGACTTGGAGTTAATTGCAATTAACGTCAGGAGGAGATAAGAAGAATTTAGGAATGGAATTCCTGGGAGATAAGTGTCTACTGCTAGGCTAGGTATAAAAACCCACGATAGACCTTTTCCTTTTAGATTAAGTCTGACTTCAGAACAGGTAGGAACTATCTCAATGTCTGTAGTCATATGCATGAATATTATGTTGGCTTCTAGGAATTATTTCTTAGTAACTAGTCCCTTAGTAAGTCTCTTAGTTTCTTAGATGGATGGACCGATTTTCAGTCTATATCTGAGCTAGGTTATTGCAAGAACTATCATTGTCATAGGTTGCTTGAGTGTTCTTTCTGAGTTCTGTGTTCAATATAATTGTGCTGTAAGTGCTACTCTTCTGAGAAGTAGAAACTTATGGAAGGCAGGTCTTGTCTAGATATACTTGAGGTGTCGTAGCAGATGCTTGCCATCTCTTTCTAAACTAGACTAGTCCTTTTTGGTGTGTGCATTTGTTGTACAGAATATAGTCAACTGACTATTTATTTAATTCTTACAACAGCAGGTGATTAAACCGGGCAGCTCAGCAAATATAGCTGGTCTGTGTGGTAACTTCAATTAGACCTGTTGTATATCTCATTTTGTAGCTATACAATATTAGTACTCATTAATAATTACTGATGCTATTATGTTGAGTATCATGATATGTCCATCTTGAAGTAATATAATGTTTACGGATGTTGGATGTGTGTATGTGTAATTTCATAAACTAACTAGTGCATTATGCTATGATGTTAAAGTATCATAAGTCTAGTTTAATCAATATGTTTATGTGTATTGGATGTTTGGTATATTGATTTGTCATATACAAGCCTACCAATATGAAGTGTTATATTATGGTGTGCGCATTGGCACACTAACCATCGATTGTGTGGGAAGCAGAGGTGTAATGGTACAGACATTACCCACAATTGGTATATGGTGCTAAACTTTCTCAGTGTATTGTGGGCGTGCGTCCACGGTAATGCATGGAAACCTGGCACAGCTACTGGTCACGGCTTGCAAGCCGGATGATCAGGCATTGTTATAATACCATTACCGACCCTGTGAGCTGCTAAACTAACTTTGGACGGAGCGGCTGTACGACACAGAATTTCTGTATTAGCGACATGGACATGGGGCGGCAGAAATGTAATCATTACAGGCGTGTGAGACAATTGAAAAGCCCGTCCCAGACTAAAGACAGTAGGGAGAAGGAGGATGGTGAACACAGTAGAGCTGGAAGATAAACTTGGCCAGACTGGTCATTGTATATGTTTGTGTTATGATATGTTTTAATTAGGATTGCGCTGATGTAGAACTGATATAACACATTCTTGACTTTCTTTCAAGCTCTCACAAGGAGCACCTATGTTATAGATCTCAGGACTAGAGACTACTGAATAGGTAGAGCCAGGACTGGCAGGATCGTCAGAATACCGGCAAGCTGTTTCTTTTGTGTGTGTCTACTGGAGAGTGGGGATCTGGACCACAGTTCCAGATAGATGAAGTAACAAGTAAAGTTACGTAATGTTTCTCATCACAATATGTTATATGATTTTATCATCCTCATATTGACAATCATCCAATGTCTATGATTAGTAAATAAATGTTGTAGTCTTGTAACTCATAGTTCTGTCATTATATTTTTTCCAATTGTGCATACGTGTTGTTGTGTACATTGGTGGGGGTTCACTTACACACCAAGGAAAGGAGCAGTCAGGGAGAAAACCTGTACTGAGATAGTCGTCTATACTAATATGTTTTGACTTAAAACATCTATCTTAAGCTAACCTTCTCTTTCCTATACCTTGGCGAATATTCAGCACAGTTCATTTCATTTTGTAACGAGCCACTTGGAGCTGTACGTTGGATATTCATGGGCTTACTCTGTAGTTCAGCCATATAGATTTTGTCCCTAGTCAGTTTCTGACTATCTGGGGTTGCTCGCCAATGAATAAGATTTTCATCTAGCCGGTGGGGCACCCCGACTTCTGACACTTATGACAAACACAAGCAGTTTCACAAAGCTACAATGGGGTTTATGACACACACAAGCAGTTTCACAAAGCTACAATGGGACTCATGACAAACACAAGCAGTTTCACA
Source organism: Cepaea hortensis (assembly GCA_963921405.1). NCBI lineage: Eukaryota > Metazoa > Mollusca > Gastropoda > Stylommatophora > Helicidae > Cepaea > Cepaea hortensis. The sequence continues at coordinate 98,447,446 of OY992894.1, forward strand.
AAGCTACAATGGGACTTATGACACACACAAGCAGTTTCATAAGCTACAATGGGACTTATGACACACACAAGCAGTTTCACAAAGCTACAATGGGACTTATGACACACACAAGCAGTTTCATAAAGCTACAATGGGACTTATGACACACACAAGCAGTTTCATAAAGCTACAATGGGACTTATGACAAACACACTTTCACAAAGTTACAATGGGACTTATGACACACACAAGCAGTTTCATAAAGCTACAATGGGACTTATGACACACACAAGCAGTTTCACAAAGCTACAATGGGACTTATGACACATACAAGCAGTTTCACAAAGCTACAATGCGACTTATGACAAACACACTTTCACAAAGTTACAATGGGACTTATGACAAACACACTTTCACAAAGTTACAATGGGACTTATGACACATACAAGCAGTTTCACAAAGCTACAATGGGACTTATGACAAACACACTTTCACAAAGTTACAATGGGACTTATGACACACACAAGCAGTTTCACAAAGCTACAATGGGACTTATGACAAACACACTTTCACAAAGTTACAATGGGACTTATGACACACACAAGCAGTTTCATAAAGCTACAATGGGACTTATGACACACACAAGCAGTTTCACAAAGCTACAATGGGACTTATGACACACACAAGCAGTTTCACAAAGCTACAATAGGACTTATGACACACACAAGCAGTTTCATAAAGCTACAATGGGACTTATGATACACACAAGCAGTTTCACAAAGCTACAATGGGACTTATGACACACACAAGCAGTTTCATAAAGCTAAAATGGGACTTATGACACACACAAGCAGTTTAATAAAGCTACAATAGGACTTATGACACACACAAGCAGTTTCATAAAGCTACAATGGGACTTATGACACACACAAGCAGTTTCACAAAGCTACAATGGGACTTATGACACACACAAGCAGTTTCATAAAGCTACAATGGGACTTATGACACATACAAGCAGTTTCACAAAGCTACAATGGGACTTATGACAAACACACTTTCACAAAGTTACAATGGGACTTATGACAAACACACTTTCACAAAGTTACAATGGGACTTATGACAAACACACTTTCACAAAGCTACAATGGGACTTATGACAAACACACTTTCACAAAGCTACAATGGGACTTATGACACACACAAGCAGTTTCATAAAGCTACAATGGGACTTATGACACACACAAGCAGTTTCACAAAGCTACAATGGGACTTATGACACACACAAGCAGTTTCATAAAGCTACAATGGGACTTATGACACGCACAAGCAGTTTCACAAAGCTACAATAGGACTTATGACACACACACTTTCACAAAGTTACAATGGGACTTATGACACAGACAAGCAGTTTCACAAAGCTACAATAGGACTTATGACAAACACACTTTCACATAGTTACAATGGGACTTATGACACACACAAGCAGTTTCACAAAGCTACAATGGGACTTATGACAAACACAAGCAGTTTCACAAAGCTACAATGGGACTTATGACACACACAAGCAGTTTCACAAAGTTACAATGGGACTTATGGCACACACAAGCAGTTTCATAAAGCTACAATGGGACTTATGACACACACAAGCAGTTTCACAAAGCTACAATGGGACTTATGACACATACAAGCAGTTTCACAAAGCTACAATGCGACTTATGACAAACACACTTTCACAAAGTTACAATGGGACTTATGACAAACACACTTTCACAAAGTTACAATGGGACTTATGACACATACAAGCAGTTTCACAAAGCTACAATGGGACTTATGACAAACACACTTTCACAAAGTTACAATGGGACTTATGACACACACAAGCAGTTTCACAAAGCTACAATGGGACTTATGACAAACACACTTTCACAAAGTTACAATGGGACTTATGACACACACAAGCAGTTTCATAAAGCTACAATGGGACTTATGACACACACAAGCAGTTTCACAAAGCTACAATGGGACTTATGACACACACAAGCAGTTTCATAAAGCTACAATGGGACTTATGACAAACACACTTTCACAAAGCTACAATGGGACTTATGACAAACACACTTTCACAAAGCTACAATGGGACTTATGACAAACACACTTTCACAAAGCTACAATGGGACTTATGACAAACACACTTTCACAAAGCTACAATGTGACTTATGACAAACACACTTTCACAAAGCTACAATGGGACTTATGACAAACACACTTTCACAAAGCTACAATGGGACTTATGACAAACACACTTTCACAAAGCTACAATGGGACTTATGACAAACACACTTTCACAAAGTTACAATGGGACTTATGACAAACACACTTTCACAAAGTTACAATGGGACTTATGACAAACACACTTTCACAAAGCTACAATGGGACTTATGACAAACACACTTTCACAAAGCTACAATGGGACTTATGACAAACACACTTTCACAAAGCTACAATGGGACTTATGACAAACACACTTTCACAAAGCTACAATGGGACTTATGACAAACACACTTTCACAAAGCTACAATGGGACTTATGACAAACACACTTTCACAAAGCTACAATGGGACTTATGACAAACACACTTTCACAAAGCTACAATGGGACTTATGACAAACACACTTTCACAAAGTTACAATGGGACTTATGACACACACAGTTTCACAAAGCTACAATGGGACTTATGACAAACACACTTTCACAAAGTTACAATGGGACTTATGACAAACACACTTTCACAAAGTTACAATGGGACTTATGACAAACACACTTTCACAAAGTTACAATGGGACTTATGACAAACACACTTTCACAAAGTTACAATGGGGATTATGACACACACAGTTTCACAAAGCTACAATGGGACTTATGACAAACACACTTTCACAAAGTTACAATGGGACTTATGACACACACAGTTTCACAAAGTTACAATGGAACTTATGACAAACACACTTTCACAAAGTTACAATGGGACTTATGACAAACACACAGTTTTACAAAGCTACAATGGGACTTATGACAAACACACTTTCACAAAGCTACAATGGGACTTATGACACACACAGTTTCACAAAGCTACAATGGGACTTATTGTCACGAATTGGCAACCTTTACTTCCCAGAACAATTTTCGGTCCACTTTTGATAGGCCATGTAGAGAATCAACAGACGAACAAAACTGTTTTCTCTATATTCAAGGCTATACCGTCTTGACGTAAGCTTGCAAAACCTGCAAGTAAACAAACCACCAGGAATGGCTTTCTATTTGGGAAGTTAATTTGACACCAGTACCGGTCACCCCCAGATCAGTTTCACAGTCTTATCAATCCAGCCAGACGGGAGGGCAGACTCAGGGGACTGAATAGTAATTAAAACCAACCAGGTATGACGCAAGCAAACCTGGTTTACCAACAGAGTTGTAAACTGGCTGTTGACCATGAGAACCTAATTGTTCCCTTGACATGACACCTGATAAGAATAGCTAGGAAATCGCCCAACCGCGATGGATGACCCCATCTGGTAGAGACTAGAGGCGCAAGGTGTGAAATCACTGATTAGACTCAGTGGGCTAATAATTGTCAGACCCACAGGTGTGAAGGCTAGTGTGCATGCAGAAAGAATTTTATGACTGGACAGACTTGGAGTTAATTGCAATTAACGTCAGGAGGAGATAAGAAGAATTTAGGAATGGAATTCCTGGGAGATAAGTGTCTACTGCTAGGCTAGGTATAAAAACCCACGATAGACCTTTTCCTTTTAGATTAAGTCTGACTTCAGAACAGGTAGGAACTATCTCAATGTCTGTAGTCATATGCATGAATATTATGTTGGCTTCTAGGAATTATTTCTTAGTAACTAGTCCCTTAGTAAGTCTCTTAGTTTCTTAGATGGATGGACCGATTTTCAGTCTATATCTGAGCTAGGTTATTGCAAGAACTATCATTGTCATAGGTTGCTTGAGTGTTCTTTCTGAGTTCTGTGTTCAATATAATTGTGCTGTAAGTGCTACTCTTCTGAGAAGTAGAAACTTATGGAAGGCAGGTCTTGTCTAGATATACTTGAGGTGTCGTAGCAGATGCTTGCCATCTCTTTCTAAACTAGACTAGTCCTTTTTGGTGTGTGCATTTGTTGTACAGAATATAGTCAACTGACTATTTATTTAATTCTTACAACAGCAGGTGATTAAACCGGGCAGCTCAGCAAATATAGCTGGTCTGTGTGGTAACTTCAATTAGACCTGTTGTATATCTCATTTTGTAGCTATACAATATTAGTACTCATTAATAATTACTGATGCTATTATGTTGAGTATCATGATATGTCCATCTTGAAGTAATATAATGTTTACGGATGTTGGATGTGTGTATGTGTAATTTCATAAACTAACTAGTGCATTATGCTATGATGTTAAAGTATCATATGTCTAGTTTAATCAATATGTTTATGTGTATTGGATGTTTGGTATATTGATTTGTCATATACAAGCCTACCAATATGAAGTGTTATATTATGGTGTGCGCATTGGCACACTAACCATCGATTGTGTGGGAAGCAGAGGTGTAATGGTACAGACATTACCCACAATTGGTATATGGTGCTAAACTTTCTCAGTGTATTGTGGGCGTGCGTCCACGGTAATGCATGGAAACCTAGCACAGCTACTGGTCACGGCTTGCAAGCCGGATGATCAGGCATTGTTATAATACCATTACCGACCCTGTGAGCTGCTAAACTAACTTTGGACGGAGCGGCTGTACGACACAGAATTTCTGTATTAGCGACATGGACATGGGGCGGCAGAAATGTAATCATTACAGGCGTGTGAGACAATTGAAAAGCCCGTCCCAGACTAAAGACAGTAGGGAGAAGGAGGATGGTGAACACAGTAGAACTGGAAGATAAACTTGGCCAGACTGGTCATTGTATATGTTTGTGTTATGATATGTTTTAATTAGGATTGCGCTGATGTAGAACTGATATAACACATTCTTGACTTTCTTTCAAGCTCTCACAAGGAGCACCTATGTTATAGATCTCAGGACTAGAGACTACTGACTAGGTAGAGCCAGGACTGGCAGGATCGTCAGAATATCGGCAAGCTGTTTCTTTTGTGTGTGTCTACTGGAGAGTGGGGATCTGGACCACAGTTCCAGATAGATGAAGTAACAAGTAAAGTTACGTAATGTTTCTCATCACAATATGTTATATGATTTTATCATCCTCATATTGACAATCATCCAATGTCTATGATTAGTAAATAAATGTTGTAGTCTTGTAACTCATAGTTCTGTCATTATATTTTTTCCAATTGTGCATACGTGTTGTTGTGTACATTGGTGGGGGTTCACTTACACACCAAGGAAAGGAGCAGTCAGGGAGAAAACCTGTACTGAGATAGTCGTCTATACTAATATGTTTTGACTTAAAACATCTATCTTAAGCTAACCTTCTCTTTCCTATACCTTGGCGAATATTCAGCACAGTTCATTTCATTTTGTAACGAGCCACTTGGAGCTGTACGTTGGATATTCATGGGCTTACTCTGTAGTTCAGCCATATAGATTTTGTCCCTAGTCAGTTTCTGACTATCTGGGGTTGCTCGCCAGTGAATAAGATTTTCATCTAGCCGGTGGGGCACCCCGACTTCTGACACTTATGACAAACACAAGCAGTTTCACAAAGCTACAATGGGGTTTATGACACACACAAGCAGTTTCACAAAGCTACAATGGGACTCATGACAAACACAAGCAGTTTCACAAAGCTACAATGGGACTTATGACACACACAAGCAGTTTCACAAAGCTACAATGGGACTTATGACAAACACAAGCAGTTTCACAAAGCTACAATGGGACTTATGACAAACACAAGCAGTTTTACAAAGCTACAATGGGACTTATGACAAACACAAGCAGTTTCACAAAGCTACAATGGGGTTTATGACACACACAAGCAGTTTCACAAAGCTACAATGGGACTTATGACAAACACAAGCAGTTTCACAAAGCTACAATGGGACTTATGACACACACAAGCAGTTTCACAAAGCTACAATGGGACTTATGACATACAAGCAGTTTCACAAAGCTACAATGGGACTTATGACATACAAGCAGTTTCACAAAGCTACAATGGGACTTATGACAAACACACAAGCAGTTTCACAAAGCTACAATGGGACTTATGACAAACACACAAGCAGTTTCACAAAGCTACAATGGGGCTTATGACACACACACAAGCAGTTTCACAAAGCTACAATGGGGCTTATGACACACACACAAGCAGTTTCACAAAGCTACAATGGGACTTATGACAAACACACAAGCAGTTTCACAAAGCTACAATGGGACTTATGACACACACAGTTTCACAAAGCTACAATGAGACTGATGACACACACAGTTTCACAAAGCTACAATGAGACTGATGACACACACAGTTTCACAAAGCTACAATGAGACTGATGACACACACAGTTTCACAAAGCTACAATGAGACTGATGACACACACAGTTTCACAAAGCTACAATGAGACTGATGACATGCACAAGCAGTTACATGAGAAAGAACTCACTTACCAAAGCTGCAGATTCACTTTGATGTTATTGTCCCAGTCTAAACTTTTTAATGCAAAATCCACACCAATTGTTAGTTTATAGTTGGGTGAAAAGTAACCTGAGAGAAATTAGCAACATAGCTTGTTGTAAGAAAGCACACAGCAAACTTAATGTGAAACTATGCAGATAAGACATCTAAGTCATGAAACTTGTATCTGTGCTGTATCTTCAAGCTCTTTCACTGGTTTTGTGTGGACATTTATATTCTCTACAACTTCAGCGAACTGTCCAGAGTTACCCGCCTACAGTTACAGGAGTTATATCACCACTGTGGACATCATCATCATACCCCTACAGCATTGTACACGACAGGCAGAATATAATACATCCTCATAACAATACACAGCGCATGTATAATATACATATACATAGATCATATACACAGTGCATATACAATATACACAGAATATATACACAGTGCATATATAATATACATAGATCATATACACAGTGTACATATAATATACATAGAACATATATACAGTGTACATATAATATACACAGAGAATATACAGTGTACATATAATATACACAGAGCATATACAGTGTACATATAATATACACAGAAGATATACAGTGTACATATAATATACACAGAGCATATACAGTGTACATATAATATACACAGAAGATATACAGTGTACATATAATATACACAGAAGATATACAGTGTACATATAATATACACAGAGCATATACAGTGTACATATAATATACACAGAGCATATACAGTGTACATATAATATACACAGAGAATATACAGTGTACATATAATATACACAGAGCATATACAGTGTACATATAATATACACAGAGCATATACAGTGTACATATAATATACACAGAGAATATACAGTGTACATATAATATACACAGAGCATATACAGTGTACATATAATATACACAAAGCACATACAATGTACATATAATATACACAGAAGATATACAGTGTACATATAATATACACAGAACATACACAATGCACATATACACATAACATACACAGTGCACATATAATATACACATATCATACACAGTGCACATATAATATACACATATCATACACAGTGCACATATAATATACACATATCATACACAGTGCACATATAATATACACATATAATATACACAGAAGATACACAGTGCACATATAATATACACATATAATATACACAGAAGATACACAGTGCACATATAATATACACATATCATACACAGTGCACATATAATATACACATATAATATACACAGAAGATACACAGTGCACATATAATATACACAGAACATACACACACAGTGCACATATAATATACACAGCCCAGGATGGTTAACCCGGTCAACAAATGCCCACAGAAGTTGGAAGTGTCGGCCTAACAGCGCAAGAACGCAGCTCTGCTGTAAACAGGCACAACGCAATCACGTTCGAAAAAAACTCTGAATGAATGCAGAAGAAGAAGAAGAAGATATACACAAGAGCTAAAGGATCTACATAGGGAAAACAAGGAACAAACATGGGAAACATAAACAAGGAACACACATAGAGAATATGAACAAGGAACAAACACAGAGATCATAAACAAAGAACATACACAGAGAACATGAACAATGAAGATACACAGAGATCATGAACATGGAAAATGAGCAGGGAACATACCTTCTGTATATCTACGGATTAAAGATGTCTTCCCTGTGAACAAGGAGAAAACAGGTGTCAATATCTCGGGCGGGGTCATATATTTCTACACACAGGGATAATACTGGCTTTAGTGAACAGTTCCACACACAGTAAGCTAACCATATTGTCATGTGATACAATATCTTGGGTGCGGTCATATGTTTCCACACACAATGATAATTCTGGCTTTAGTGAACTGTTCCACACACAATGATAATGCTCGCTTTAGTGAACAGTTCTACACACAATGATAATACTGGCTTTAGTGAACTGTTCCACACACAATGATAATATTGGCTTTAGTGAACAGTTCCACACACAATGATAATACTGGCTTTAGTGAACTGTTCCACACACAATGATAATATTGGCTTTAGTGAACAGTTCCACACACAATGATAATACTGGCTTAAGTGAACTGTCCCACACACAATGATAATACTGGCTTTAGTGAACTGTTCCACACACAATGATAATACTGGCTTTAGTGAACTGTCCCACACACAATGATAATACTGGCTTTAGTGAACTGTCCCACACACAATGATAATACTGGCTTTAGTGAATTGTCCCACACACAATGATAATACTGGCTTTAGTGAACTGTCCCACACACAATGATAATACTGGCTTTAGTGAACTGTTCCACACACAATGATAATACTGGCTTTAGTGAACTGTCCCACACACAATGATAATACTGGCTTTAGTGAACTGTCCCACACACAATGATAATACTGGCTTTAGTGAACTGTCCCACACACAATGATAATACTGGCTTTAGTGAACTGCCCCCCACACACAATGATAATACTGGCTTTAGTGAACTGTCCCACACACAATGATAATACTGGCTTTAGTGAATTGTCCCACACACAATGATAATACTGGCTTTAGTGAACTGTCCCACACACAATGATAATACTGGCTTTAGTGAACTGTCCCACACACAATGATAATACTGGCTTTAGTGAACTGTCCCACACACAATGATAATACTGGCTTTAGTGAACTGTCCCACACACAATGATAATACTGGCTTTAGTGAACTGTCCCACACACAATGATAATACTGGCTTTAGTGAACTGTCCCACACGCAATGATAATAGTTAATACTGGCTTTAGTGAACAGTCCCACACGCAATGATAATACTGGCTTTAGTGAACTGTCCCACACACAATGATAATACTGGCTTTAGTGAACTGTCCCACACACAATGATAATACTGGCTTTAGTGAACTGTCCCACACACAATGATAATACTGGCTTTAGTGAACTGTCCCACACACAATGATAATACTGGCTTTAGTGAACTGTCCCACACACAATGATAATACTGGCTTTAGTGAACTGTCCCACACACAATGATAATACTGGCTTTAGTGAACTGTCCCACACACAATGATAATACTGGCTTTAGTGAACTGTCCCACACACAATGATAATACTGGCTTTAGTGAACTGTCCCACACACAATGATAATACTGGCTTTAGTGAACTGTTCCACACACAATGATAATACTGGCTTTAGTGAACTGTCCCACACACAATGATAATACTGGCTTTAGTGAACTGTCCCACACACAATAAGCTAACAATATTGTCACTACTGATAAAATAGCTGTTGATTTCAACAAGAGTCACTCACAGTGCTGCATACAGCATTGTCTGTGATGACCTCCATTATAAGAATGTGTGTAACAGATGGGTCCCAAGGTAGCCTCTGATGATCACCGCTGATGATTGTCCATGAGCATTTGGACAGTGGTTCTCAACCTTTTTTGGTCCGTGCCCCCCTTCACCATATTTTCAGAACATCATTCCTCCCCTTCCTATCAAAAATTTGGCCCGTGCCCCCCTTCACCATATTTTCAGAATGTCATTCCCTCCCCCCCTTTCATATTTCCTACCTAACAATCCCCCCAGTAAAAATAGAAGGTAAATATGTTAAAACAGGTCTAGACATCCACATAAAACATGATTTGTGGGTCTACTTACTTTATAAAATGAATTTTAGAAGGATGAGACGTGCATAACTGTAAAGTATGAAGGGAAAAGAAATATTAAGTAATCGGTTCTTGTATTAACGCGATCTTGACCCCCCGAAACCCTAAAATTCCGGGAGGGGGGGGGGGTCCCCACCGGTTGAGAACCACTGTGATAAAACAAAGAAAATTAAAACATTTTGGTCACTTCAAATGTCATGAAAGTTTAGAAAGAACAATAATGGAGTGGTATGTGCCTGGGAAGAGAGGAAGAGGAAGGCCAAAGAAAAGATGGGTGCAGGATGTGGCGGATGATCTCCAGATGGGTGTATTGGATGCGGGATATCTTGCTTATGATCGAGAAGTTTTATGGAAGATTGTTATGAGAACGAGGTTCTACAAAGAACATGCTACTGAATGAATGAATGAATTATTATAAAAAAGTTATCCCTAAAATGCTTGTTACCGAATGATTTTCCCTTGTATATAAACTATGTGCATGAATTGATTACAACATTGCCATAACATCCTATTGCGTGTTACCACTCTACAAATGATTGTTTTTATTATGAAGATGAATTAGAGGATGTGGGAGAGAGAAAACTACAGACCAGAGCACAAAAGCATCAATCAGTCAGGCTGAAATATACAGACCAGAGTTTTTAGATTAAGTACAGAACATTCTAGACTGAGAGCACACATTGGCTACTGAATGGGTCTCATTGACTTGCCATTTACAAATGTGGAGAACTCAGGCAAACCCCAGAGCACGTCCTACAAGTCTGCCCCGATTCCTATCACCAAACAGAGAGGGCAAACTCCACCCTTTGAGGTAAACTCTGGGGGACAGGTTGAGACCTCAAGTGGACCGTCCTGTCTGTAACCCATGCCGGAATATATGCATAGCAAATGTTGGTGCGTTAGAGAAGTTGGTAGTGAACTACGTTGGTATTTTCATGAGCACGGTCGGGCGCGGGTTCTAGGTCTGGACTCGTCGCCTGCTAAAGTGAGGGCAAGATTGGCCATCTAGACCTCCATGAAGCCAGACCTACAACATGTGACGGCGCTATCCCATCACAGATCAAGTGCAGACAAATTAATTCACTAAATGTTGAACACTAACGACGATACAGATGTAGTGAGATTGACATTATTAAATAATGAAAAATAGTATTATTTATTAATTATGGATGGATATTCGGTTCGTCCATCACGAATGATGAGGACCATTCATTCATTGCATCTTTTGATTTGATGAAGAACGAATGACTTGCGCCGTAGTTTGGATTATAGTGAGGAAGTGGTTGCGCAACTCCGTCGACCTCACTCTCTCGTCTGCGTCCATCTCAATTATACTATACTTATATTATACTTATACTGATAACATGACATTGATGACACATGACTGAATGAGGCTTGTTAATGTTATTGAGTTGTGTAGTCGGTGTCGCTCTCGTGTCTTGTTAGATGAACATTTCCTGAGCCAGTGTACACCACATCATGTGACCTGACCTTATCTGATGGGACTTACCGACGCCGAACTCTCCGATGACCAGAACTTTGTACAAGTGTTCACTGACCGCGGTAGGGCCGCTAGGTACGGAGGCCAGGGGTTGGGGGTTGAGCCCGGCCATTGTCTGTAAACATTGTCATGTGACAGCGGCTGGCACGTGACTTCCGCTGTACCTGATGATCGTCATAGAAACAGACCAGAGTATTGTTGGGGTCAATGGAGCCCTAGGAATACATCTTTATGTCACAGAGTGTTGTTGGGGGTCACTAGAGCCCTGGGAATACATCTTTATGTCACAGAGTGTTGTTGGGGTCACCGGAGCCCTGGGAATACATCTTTATGCCACAGAGTGTTGTTGGGGGTCACTAGAGCCCTGGGAATACATCTTTATGTCACAGAGTGTTGTTGGGGTCACAGAGTGTTGTTGGGGGTCACTGGAGCCCTGGGAATACATCTTCGTGTCACAGAGTATTGTTGGGGTAACTGGAGCCATGGGAATACATCGTTATGTCACAGAGTGTTTTTGGGGTCACTGGAGCCATGGGAATACATCTTTATGTCACAGAGTGTTGTTGGGGTCACTGGAGCCATGGGAATACATCTTCGTGTCACAGAGTGTTATTGGGGTCACTGGAGCCATGGGAATACATCTTCGTGTCACAGAGTATTGTTGGGGTCACTGGAGCCATGGGAATACATCTTTATGTCACAGAGTGTTGTTGGGGGTCACTGGAGCCATGGGAATACATCTTCGTGTCACAGAGTATTGTTGGGGTCACTGGAGCCATGGGAATACATCTTCGTGTCACAGAGTGTTATTGGGGTCACTGGAGCCATGGGAATACATCTTCATGTCAAAGAGTGTTGTTGGGGTCACAGAGTGTTGTTGGGGTCACTGGAGCCCTGGGAATACATCTTTATGTCACAGAGTGTTGTTGGGGTCACAGAGTGTTGTTGGGGGTCACTGGAGCCCTGGGAATACATCTTCGTGTCACAGAGTATTGTTGGGGTCACTGGAGCCATGGGAATACATCTTTATGTCACAGAGTGTTGTTGGGGTCACTGGAGCCATGGGAATACATCTTTATGTCACAGAGTGTTGTTGGGGTCACTGGAGCCCTGGGAATACATCTTTATGTCACAGAGTGTTGTTGGGGTCACTGGAGCCATGGGAATACATCTTTATGTCACAGAGTGTTGTTGGGGTCACTGGAGCCATGGGAATACATCTTCGTGTCACAGAGTGTTATTGGGGTCACTGGAGCCATGGGAATACATCTTCGTGTCACAGAGTATTGTTGGGGTCACTGGAGCCATGGGAATACATCTTTATGTCACAGAGTGTTGTTGGGGGTCACTGGAGCCCTGGGAATACATCTTCGTGTCACAGAGTATTGTTGGGGTCACTGGAGATATGGGAATACATCTTCGTGTCACAGAGTGTTATTGGGGTCACTGGAGCCATGGGAATACATCTTCATGTCACAGAGTGTTGTTGGGGTCACAGAGTGTTGTTGGGGTCACTGGAGCCCTGGGAATACACCTTCGTGTCACAGAGTGTTGTTGGGGTCACTGGAGTCATGGGAATACATCTTTATGCCACAGAGTGTTGTTGGGGTCACTGGAGCCATGGGAATACATCTTTATGTCACAGAGTGTTGTTGGGGTCCCTGGGACGGGTTTGTATCTTCATGTCACAGAGTGTTGTTGGGGTCACTGAAGCCCTGGGAATACATCTTTATGTCACAGAGTGTTGTTGGGGTCACTGGAGCCCTGGGAATTATCTTCGTTGGGATCCCTGGTACGGGTTTACATCTTCATGTCACAGAGTGATGTTGGGATCCCTGGTACGGGTTTACATCTTCATGTCACAGGGTGATGTTGGGATCCCTGGTACGGGTTTGTATCTTCATGTCACAGAGTGATGTTGGGGTCCCTGGGACTGGTTTGTATCTTCATGTCACAGAGTGATGTTGGGGGTCCCTGGGACTGGTTTGTATCTTCATGTCACAGAGTGATGTTGGGGTCCCTGGGACTGGTTTGTATCTTCATGTCACAGAGTGATGTTGGGATCCCTGGGACTGGTTTGTATCTTCATGTCACAGAGTGATGTTGGGGTCCCCGGAGCCCTGGGACGGGTTTGTATCTTCATGTCACAGAGTGATGTTGGGGTCCCTGGGACGGGTTTGTATCTTCATGTCACATAGTGATGTTGGGGTCCCTGGGTCGGGTTTGTATATTCATGTCACAGAGTGATGTTGGGGTCACTGGAGCCATGGGAATACATCTTTATGTCACAGAGTGTTGTTGGGGTCACTGGAGCCCTGGGAATACATCTTCATGTCACAGAGTGTTGTTGGGGTCACTGAAGCCCTAGGAATACATCTTCATGTCACAAAGTGTTGTTGGGGTCCCAGGGACGGGTTTGTATCTTTATGTCACAGAGTGTTGTTGGGGTCACTGGAGCCCTGGGAATACATCTTCATGTCACAGAGTGTTGTTGGGGTCACTGGAGCCCTAGGAATACATCTTCATGTCACAAAGTGTTGTTGGGGTCCCAGGGACGGGTTTGTATCTTCATGTCACAGAGTGTTGTTGGGGTCACTGGAGCCATGGGAATACATCTTTATGTCACAGAGTGTTGTTGGGGTCACTGGAGCCCTAGGAATACATCTTCATGTCACAGAGTGTTGTTGGGGTCACTGGAGCCCTGGGAATACATCTTCATGTCACAGAGTGTTGTTGGGGTCACTGGGACTGGTTTGTATCTTCATGTCACAGAGTGTTGTTGGGGTCCCTGGGACGGGTTTGTATCTTCATGTCACAGAGTGTTGATGGGGTCCGGGGTAGGGGATGATACTGGGGTAGTGGGAGGTAACAGTTCAGTTAAAATCCCAGGTAAATTATAGTGCATTCACATTTGTTTGCCTCCATATACAAATCCATATCTCAGTAACCAACTAAGGGAAAATTATGAGATTTAGCATATAACCTTATCATCGTGTCCACCCAACAAAAAATTTTTTGTTCTGGAGATTGTACAGCAGATTTAAATGTTTGTTTATATGCCGTATATAATTTACGGGTCAGAGATTAAGTTCATAATTTTAAATGTATTACACCGTAGCCAGACAATCAGCGTTCACTGTCGAATATTCTACGTGTTTCACGGGATTGACCCTATGCCAAGAACCCCGCGCTGTTTAAACTGGGAGTGTTCAGAGGTGTCGTCAAAATGTGGGTTATTTCATGAAACCTGATTTTTTTTTTTTTTTTTTTTTTTTAAATCTTACCACTTATAACTAACATTGACATGTGTGAATATTTTTCAATGGGATTGAATGCGAAATTGTGTATACACTTCAAAGCATCTCTATATGTACACATATTTTTGTCAAGAAGCTTATCGCAGGAAACTGTTTTATACTATTACAAATTCCGAAAAAAAGAACAGTGCATGCATTGGGTTTGAGTAAACGGTCATTTCGTCGATGGGTGCAAGAATCTGGAATTAAACCACCACGCAATAACCAAACGATAGGTAGAAAGGTTATTGTAGACAGCTTTGACAAAGATGTCATAAGGTGAGCTATTATAAAAATGCTTTAAAGAGTCGTTTAAAAGTCGACAGGGTCGACTTCATTGCACCGGGTTCTATCCCAAATGGCTAGGTCTCTTTCCGCAGCGCGAAAAGCATCGCACAAAGCAAGAACTCCGCAGCTCTAGCGACGACCCACAGGAGTCTCTGAAAAATTTAACTCGTGAACCGAAGGATGCGGCCCGGAATCGAACCCACAACCTTTGGAGCCCAAGTCAAAAGGCTTGAACACTTTGCCACGGAGACTCCTAAAATTATAAAAATTTTGGATTTTATATCCAGAATGCCAAAGAAGCAGTGACTGTGAGAAAACTTAGGGTTTGGTTGAGAAATAACAATAACATAGAGCTATCCAAACCAACTTTGTGGAAAATTATAAGGACATTATCTTCACTTTTAGAAAGTACAAGGGAGGTAGAAATATTCCTTGCGAGCAACCGTATTTAGGAGCAATGAGAAGCAGATACCTAAGTGAAATAAGGGAAATGCGCAAAGAAAATTATGGCAAAGTGTATTTGGATGAAATGTGGATCAATGCGCACCACACAAGTGATAAGGAATGGCAATCGGTGGATGGACAGATAAAGCGATATGTGCCCAGTAGTATAGGACAGCTTTTGGTCATGGCATATGCTGGTAATACGCATAATGGCTTACAATAGAATGCTGGGCTCGTGTTCGTATCAAAGCACACAGACAATAGGGATTATCATAATAAGGTGAATGGTAATGTATTTAGAGATTGGCTCGAGAATACTGTGCTTCCATCCCTAGATAGACCGTCGTGTCCAATTATGGACAATGCATGATATCAATGTTGTTGCCCAAGAAGACAAAATACCTACAGCATCGAGCACAAAGGGAGCAATAAAGATATGGCTCCGAGTGGAAAACATACCATTTCCAGAAACGTATTTCTAGCTAGAAATGTTGTCCCTTGTAAAACAGACGCCAAAAAGCAAGAAATATCAAATCGACAAGTTGATAGAAGAGCATCGTCATGGGTGCTTGAGACTTCCGCCGTACCATTCTCATTTTGACCCTATAGAACTTGTGTGGGCTAAAATTAAAGGACAGGTGGCAGCTGACAATACTATATTCAAATTGTCTGACGACAGGATACTAATCCAGTTTCGCGCTATTAAATGTTGATAAATGTTACTGGAAAAATGTGAGGACCATGTGTTGAAAGAGGAAGAGGACTATTGGAGAAAGGATGGATTGAATTTTATGCAACCGAGAGCAGTCATCAACTTACTGGAATCGTCCGACACAGATTAATGTCTGAACAGATCGCAGACCTTAATCCGCGCACACGCTTACTGGGAAATTTTGCTCCAACCATTCAAACGAATTGCAGGCCCTAAACATTACAGCATCTGCACAATGCCAATAGCAACAGTTTGTATTCCGCAGTGATGAATTTTCAATTCCGCAAGCCCTCAGCGGTGACAAACAACTTTTATTGGAAAAAAAAAACCACACACACACACTAAACGCATTGAATACCAACAGAAGAGTAATATTGCGGTGGAAACTGACATATTGTGGCATAACAAGAAACGTGAGAGCAAACACGTTGTCAAATTAGGGGACAACACACGTGCATACGAATCAATCTATAAACTTCAATGAAAAGAGGAACAACATCTTGGTCGAATAAAGCCCACTTCAGAGACACTGACAACTACTTTCATAGTGCAAAACAGGTAATCACGTTCCGTCTCTGAACGGTAAACAGCAGAGTAGACAATCTTTCACGAAGACTCAAAGCGGGTCTGTCACCCATGTGTACGTGTGAACAAACTACACAGACAGCTGAACAGATCCTTACAAATGGAAACATGATGACTGAATTGCGGTATCATTTCTGGTCACTCCATACGCACATTAACGCACAGCTATTTGGAAGCTTTCACGAACTCATTATAAAAAGCTAAATCAGTGTTTCCCAACCTTTTTTGTGCTGTGCCCCACCTAAGCCTTTCTAAAATTCTTATTGCCCCCCCCCCCCCCAACATATACACATAATTTTTAATATTCACAGTAAGTAAATTTTGAAAACTTATTATGGAGAACTGAAATTCAAGTACAAAATAATTTTAATGAAAAATTTTTCTATATTATTTTAATTATTAAATAAAATAAATGTTTTGCATATCCTTTACAGGACATCACTGTCAACATCAGCATCTTTCAGCTGATTGTTGATTTCTTGGCAAGATTACACTCAGTAGTTTGCCATTGCTTCTGAGCGACCGGCTCCATACTCTCATAAGTCACTGGCGGGACTCGAACAGCTTCCAATTCTCGCGCGCTCACGTCAACCACGAGAGTATTCGGGGTTACGGAGAAAGCTGCTAACTCCTCAACCAGGGAGACCGGCATTTTAATTATTAGTAATAATTGTTTATTATTTAAATTTAGTGAGATCCTTGCGCTTGATGCTTGCTGCAAAGAGATTTTATATCAGGTTCCAATTTAGTTAACTTCAGTCTCATGTCTCCCCGTTTTGTTATATCCAGGCGATTTCTTTTTTTTTTTTTTTTCAAGCAGCAAATCATTTATGGCACTAAATCTGCATACAGGTAAATATGAAGATGGAAACGGTAACAATAGTTCTCTTGCGCATTTGGTTGCATTTGGATATTTGATTTCGGTTTCCTCACAAAGCCATGCCATCGCTCCTTTTATATTAAATAAAGTTTAATTGACTCATAATTTTGCATTTCTGCGAGTTCTTCTGGATACTGCATATTTGAAATATCAGACAAATCCAGGCTGCATCATCCAAGTTGGGAAATCAATTTGATTCAAATCAGAAAATCTTTCTTTTAAATCAGCAGATAAAATTTTCAGATGATTGACAATAACATATATAGCGGTATCAGTCACGTCACATCTTTGGAGCCAATGAAACTGTTCAAAATTTTTGTTGTAAATATATGTCTGACATAATTCAATAAAGGTAATAAAACCAAATATCTTCGCTTTTGCATCGACAAGAGTTTTATTTGTTACTTGATGTTGTTTATTTCATATATTTAGTTTTTCAAAGATATCAGCTAAATAACTCACAAATGCTTTACCATAGACCGTGAACAGATTTCTCATTTCAGATTTGTCGCTTAAAAAAATCACTAAGAATATTAAATAGTTCCATAAATCTTTTCAAGTAGTTTCCTTTCGAGAGCCATCTTACTTCATTCAGTGTGAAGTATAAGTCTCACATGGTCTTCATTTTGTTCTTCACAAAATAACTTGAAGAGACGTTCACATTTGGAACTAGCTTTAATAGCATTGATACACTTTATAACTAAATTTAGTACTTCATTTAGAACAGACGAGATGTTTTTAGCTACCAGGTTTTCCCTGTGAATGACACAATGCACAAGAAGCATTTCTGGATTCTCATCTTTCATCAATTTTAAGCAACCATTTTTTCTTCTCCATCATATTAGGAGCACCATCTGCAGCACAAGATGTTATATTTTTAATTGGTATATTATTGACATATAAGTAATTTTTTTTTTTAGCTTACTATATATATCTTTGAAGGTAGTGATGCTCGCTAATGATTTACAGAACACCATTTCTTCAGCAAAATCACCTTTTTTCAATATATCTTACATAAGTTATACGTACGGCCTCACTGTCTCTCAAAGTTGATTCATCCATTTAACCGAGAATTTTCTTATTTTCAGCTTTACATCAAGTTGTATTTCAATATCTTCACTCATTTCGCATATTCTTATGCTAACAGTATTGTTACTTAGTGGCATAGCTTTAACGTCTTTATCATCTTTTTTCCAGAA
This sequence comes from Cepaea hortensis, assembly GCA_963921405.1. NCBI lineage: Eukaryota > Metazoa > Mollusca > Gastropoda > Stylommatophora > Helicidae > Cepaea > Cepaea hortensis. Next base: position 98,466,689 of record OY992894.1, read on the forward strand.
CGGTTTAAAGAAATGCTGATATTGATGGTTTGATTAAATTCCCCCTATAGTATGACTTTACCCAGATTTAGCGATGAGTAATGAAATTTAATAATTAGCCTCAAGAGTACGATTGCTAGTTGCATTATGAGCAGTGAATAGAGACTTTAATGTTACTCTTTTTTCAAAATTGTTCTTTAAAGTTTGAAAGTAATTCAAATCTGAATTAATATGAGCATTGGGGGATACGGGGTGTCAGGCATTGGTAGCACCTTTTTCTCGTGCCCTTTTCAGGAACCACCCCCCACTGGTCCAAGCCTGACACCCAGCTCGTGCCTGTGGCTCCTAGTAGCTATCAGCATGCGACAGCGGCCACCCCCCAGGCAACAGCTGTGAGAGGCTGGCTAAACCAGGCATGGGTAACCGATTTGGTGTCAAACTAAGCGGTAAACTAGGGTATGCCAACCCAGCATGTGAAGACAGGACTCGGCAGACTGCGCGGAAGAAATCATTCCTGATTCAACGGGCAAGACGGCGTTTACCTGCAAAGCGTTGTAGAACGTAATGAGCACGGCAAGGCACGTAGAGCGCCCTGGTCATCCACTGCACCTGTATTCGTCTCCAGTCGTCTCGACTTGTCTTGCCACTGGACTCAGATGGACTCAGGTAGAGAGAGTGAGGCCGACGAATTGCGCAACTCTTCCTCACTTTAATCCAAGTCATCGAGCAAGTCATTCTTCATCCAACTTCATATACCCACGGCTCCATACCTTCAAACCCACTGGATGAAATGAATGGTCATCATCATTCTTGATGGACAAACAACAATATGAGCATTATGTTTCGCTTTCAAATGTGCGTCATGGCGACCTCGTTTCATTGATTCGTTGGTCAAGCATTGTTGGCATAAAAGACAAAAACGTGACCGCTCATCGTGGACAGCGGGTATGAAGCCATTGTCACCTTGCCGTCTTGACAGACGATAGTTTGTGCTTCAAAAAGGCATAATAACTTTTACCCATGGCGGTAGCGAATGTGACGGATAAGGCTAATTCGCGCTGTAAATTTCATTCACAGTGGGTGCATGTGAACACGTGGTCATTTAGATCATCATGCACCACACGCTCGGTGTGTGACTTATCTGCAATAATTTTCTCCTTTGTCTTTATGCCATTTCTGATGCTTGCCCTCCATGCAACACGTTCAGCGGCATCTTGTTCCCAATGTGCATTATCAATGCCTGTATCAACCATGTCCCACTTACACACATCTTTGTATCGTAGTAGAGGCTGACCCTGAGATCTCCTACCCGTCTGTAATTCTCCAAAAAGATGTCCTTTGGTATTCTACCATCAGTCGTCCTCCTAAGATGTCCTATCCATCTAAGTCTACCAAGACTGAGCCGTCACACAGCCTGATCTTTCCAATACTTCAGTATTTGTGATTTTGTCTTGCCACTTAATACCAAGAATTCTTCGCAGACATAGCATATGAAAGCTGTTTAAACGTTGGGTATGAAACCAAATTTTAAATATTCCTCCAAATACTGACAAATTTTTGTCTTGCTTGCACCACGCAATTCACTATGGGCTGAAAGAAGTAAATATAAGATTAATTAAAAACTATCTGAACTGGAGTAAACGTAGACTAAAAATGCATATTTAAACATGTATGCCTCCACACACACACAAAAACATACTTTTTCACTGGACAAATTTTTCTGGAAAATGATGCTTCTAAAACTGAAATAAAATTTTTTTTTTTAAATTACCAATTGAATTTACATACCATTTATATATCCATCCATCCATCCATCATGTGCCATGCCGGTAAGCGTGGGCGGTCATGTTCTGCCATCTCACTCGATCACCAGAGTCGTGGATCAGTTCCGTGTTTCTGTCTCGACCATGCCACAAGGCCAAGCCATCCAGATACTTGTTTCTAGGTCTTCCCCTTGGTCTGTTTCCCTCGATCTTACCAGTTGTCACCAAGTTCTCCAAATCATTTCTTCTCATAACATGTCCAAAAAATTGTGACTGTCTACGTCTAATGTCTCTGATCAGTTTACGATCTTCATTTGTTTCTTGAAGGACTTGTTCATTGGTCTTTCTGGCTGTCCATGGTATTCTTTGCATTTTCCTCAGAAACCACATTTCTACAGCCATCAGATGTTTTTCAGCCTGGCTGCTCATTGTCCAAGCTTCACATCCATATAGAAGTACAGGTTCTATGTAGCACCTCAACACTCTTTTTCTCGTTTCAATTGACATCTTTTTATTGGTCAGTATGTTTTTCATCTTGCTAAAGGCTACTTTTGCCATGGCGATTCTTGTTCTAATCTCTTCCAGGCATCTCCCATCAGATGTTATCACTGTTCCGAGATAATTGTACCTATTCACTTGTTGAAGAATATTCCCATTTACTTGTATATTACACTGTGGTATTTCGTTCTTCCTAGTGACGACCATAATCTGTGTCTTTTTACAATTTAATTCTAACCCTTGTTGTTCACTGTGTGTAACAACCGCATCTACTAAATTTTGCAGGTCCTGTTCATTGTCTGCAATCAAGACTGTATCATCTGCATATCTAATGTTATTGATGCATCGTCCCCCAATGTTGATTCCTTCCATATCTTCAATATTTCTGAAAATATTTTCACTGTACTGTTTATATATCACTTACATTTATACAATGTATAATATATATATATATATATATATATATATATATATATATATATATATATATATATATATATATATATATATATATGTGTATATATATATATATATATATATATATATATATATATATATATATATATATATATATATATATATATATTTAAACAACGAGACTTTTACAACAATTTAATGGATACTTATTTCAAATTAACACCAACGGTGAATGCTGAGCTTTACTCGAAACACTGCAGAAACTGAGATGCCGGCACTAAGCATTTCGCGCAATTCAGAACAAATAGCGCAAAATGCTTAGTGCCGGCCCAGTATAACCAGTAGTTCAAATCTAACTCTAACAATGAAATCACGGCTACTAACATGGCGGACAGAAGTTACTTATACTGGACGTTTACCCAGCTCGAGTAGTGACTGAGGGTCGCCATTCGGTTAACTTAAACTCTAGTCCATTTTCGAATTGCCCCCCTTAACAATCAAATTACCCCCCTGTGGGACGTGGGCCCCACGTTGGGAAACACTGAGCTAAATGCATCCTAGTAACATGAATACTTGTGTACAATTATTAACCAGCAGCTGAAGAAACAAGAAGGAAATGAAAAATAAGGTAAGAAATATATTCCTTCTACTTTCCTGTCAATTTACACATTATTTACCCCATGCCTCTGTAAATTCTATGTCTTTACTAATATTACACATTGCACCCCTCTCGGGATTCTCCGTGGTGAAGTGGTCAAGCCGTCTGACTCGGGCTCCGAAGGTTGTATGTTCGATTCCTTCATTTCACGAGTACATTTTTTCTGAGACTCCCGAGAGTCGTCGCTGGAGCTACGGAGTTCGTGCTTTGTGCGACGCTTTTCGCGCTGCGGAAAGATACTGAGCTATATGGGGGGAAACCCGGTGCAATGCAGTCGACCCTGTCGACTTTTAAGCTACTTATTTATTGCACCCACTCCCATACGAATCTGGCTACGCCTTGTACTTGTGTCCTTACCCGAAATGACGTTGCTTTACTGTAAGACTAGTTTGTTAGCGTGAATTCACTACATTTTCCCCAATACATGAAAGAAATGTCGCCGCTTTCGATGATTTAAGTTGCTTTTGGACCTTTCAAAGACATTCATTAGGTGGGGGTAAATGTAAGACGGCGGGAAAAATTTCATAACGATGCAACAGACAGTTTTCAAAATAATTGATCGTGAATGACGGCATTAATTTCCGGACAGACTATAGTCGAACTTGTACAAGAAAAAAAAAAGGGGGGGGGGGCAGGATGGTAGGTACCATCCCCTACCCCGGTCCACATGACCCACAGAGTGCCACGGCTAATGTATAAAAGTGGATAAATTAATATTAAAGGGTGGGATTCTGCGATATGCAGCACCATTTTTTCCCTTCAAATTTTCATTTTCTCCTCATTGCTCTCATTTTTTTCATCTTCTTCCAACAACTATAAGACCACACTCCCCTCTGACGTGTCTCCACCTTGTAGTGGTAGAGGGGATTGAATGTTCCAATGACCCCTATAGCTATATTCCGACGGTAGCACAGCTACTGGTAGGGTCACCCATGTCGAACAGGTCAAGGGAGAGGGACCAGACCAAGTTACACACAAACCTGCTGCCTTGTAGGTAGACTGGGGACAGTCAAAGGCTAGGGAAAGCACTCCGAACAAATGCTTGTCGAAATCGGATGCGCAGAGCCACAGGATTGACAACGTAGTGCAACATAACACAATCCATGATGTCACAGATTAAAATTACTCAATATGGTGCTAATCCCGTGAAGACCCATAAGGCGTTGATAGTGCCGCCCCCCCCCCTCCCCCGCCTCGAGGGGATCCACCCATGACTACTGGTGGTCACCTTCCCCTGTGCTGTGGAGTCAAGGCACAGAGGAGTAGGTTAAGAGCTATTGACCAAACACCCCGGACACTCAACATATTACAGTGGAATGCCGAAGGAGTTTACAAGAAAGTCTCCATAACAAAGCGTCTTTATAAAGATAGAATAGATGTGGCATGCATTCGAGAGACACACCTCAACGCTAATCGTAGATTCTCAGTCAGAAGATATCAGGCCACACGTTACGACCGCAAAGGACACAAAGGAGGAGTTCTAATACTTACACGAAATACAATACCTTGCAGCGAAGTATCTGTGATATCTGACAACCAAACGGAAATTATAGGTGTTGAAATAATGATAAAGGAAGTGAAAATAAGAATTTACAATCTGTATAGCCCAGCAGATAAGGACCTTACACTCTCAAACATGAAAATCACTGACACAAATTGCATTATTGTCGGAGACTTTAACAACCATTCAGAAAGATGGGGATACCCAGATACTGACAACAGAGGAGATGTAGTGGAGGACTGGAAAATATACTCAAATCTCCATCTACTCAACAAAGCGGATGGCATACCGAGCTCGTACTCTAGAAGATGGTTTACCACTTCTACTCCAGACTTAGCTTTCTGCACAGGAGACAACCTCCACAAAATTGAAAGCCATATGCTTGACCAGTTAACGGGACTATCAAACAGGTAGTGGCCACAGTCAATCAAGCTTGTAATGAATATGGATTGTGTTCCACTGGAGCAAAAGCCTTTGCCTCGCTGGAATTCAAACGAGCTGATTGGGACTTATGTGCCATACTAACAAACAAATATTATGAAAACATAAATAGACGATATGGCAACATGAAGCAAATGGTTAGTTAGTTAGTCTTTCCTCTTGAGCCTAAGGCGGCGCATAGGGCAGAAGTCATGGCTCTCCATGTCTGGCGGTTCGCTGCTACCTGTTGTAGATCTTGGATGTTCACTTGGCCGTTGAATGAGCCTTCTCTGATGATGGTTCTACGCAGGGTCTCTCTTGGTCTTCCCCGTTTTCTTTTCCCTACTGGTGACCATATGAGGGCTTGGTAGGAGAGTCTTGTCTTGTCCATTCTGAGTACATGGCCGATGTAGTTCCAACGGCATTTTCTTATAAAATTGGATACAATATCTTGCTTAGTCTCTTGTCTTATTTTCGCATTGGTTTTGAAATCTTTCCACTGGATGTTTAGAATTCTTCTAAGACATTTGTTCTCAAAATTGTCTAATTTTTTTTTATCTAAAGCTACCGTTGATTTCCAACTCTCACATTCATACGTTAGCACTGGAATCACACAAGAATTGAAGATTTTAAGTTTCGTATGTTGGCTGGGTGTCTTTGACTTCCAGATGTTTAACAGTTTATTGAAGGCACCAGATGCCAGTGAGATTCTAGATAATATTTCTGGTGATGAGTCCCCTGTAGATGTCATTTTGCTTCCTAGGTATGTGAAGCTGTTGACTTTTTCAAGAACATGGTTGCTTAATTTGATGTCGTCTGAACTGTTGGTAAGATCGATAGTTTTTGTTTTTGTGGTGTTAATTTGGAGACCAGTTTGTCCTGAAACATTTTGGAGATGGTTTATTTTCTCTTGGGCATCTGGGTGTGTTGAACTCAAAAGCACTATGTCGTCAGCAAAGTCCAGGTCTTCTAGAATTTTGTCAACACAATGGATACCCCTACATTTTGTTGTTTGTGCATTTGCGCATGAACCAATCGATAGCTATTCCAAAGAGCATCGGTGACAAGACACAACCCTGTTTCACTCCCGTCTCCACTGAGAACCAGTCAGAGTTGCCTGATTCTGTTCTCACGCAGCAACGTGTCTCCTTATAGAGAGATTTTGTGATGTTGGTATATTTGGAAGGAAAACCATAGATGTTAAGTAGATTCCAAAGTGAAGGACGGTGGATACTGTCTAAGGCTTTTTGAAAGTCGCCAAAGTTGGTGATTAATTTCGACTGGAATTCTACGGAGTCTTCAATGATTATTGAGGGTGAAAATGTGGTCTATGCATGACCGTTTTGGTCTGAAGCCAGCTTGTTCTTCGCTGAGCCTTTCATCTATAGACTTTTTCAATCTCTCAAGTAGCATGCAACAAAAAAGTTTTCCTGGTACTGACATTAGGGTGATACCATGCCAGTTATTACAATCAAACATATCACCTTTTTTTGGCAGTTTAAAAATTACACCATCCTTCCCCTGTTGTGGTGGGGATTCGTTTTGCCAGATTTAATTGCCAGACATGGAGTCTGCTTTGAAGAACTGTAAAAAATCAGAAATAAATATCATAATGGGTGATTTCAACGCAAAAATAGGAAAGCAAAGCGATGGATACAGTGTAGGCAACCATGGTTTGGGAGAGAGAAATGAAAGAGGTTACAGACTTGTAGAATGGGCAAAAGAACAAGAATTGGTTGTAGGAAACACCTGGTTTAAACAACATCCTAGAAGATTATGGACATGGAGGAGTCCAGACAGCAGGATTAAAAACCAGATAGATTACATCCTGATAAGCAAAAGGTTTCGAAATGCATTAACAGTTGTAAAAACAGTTCCAAATGCGGACTGTTACAGTGATCACAGATTAATTACTGGCACATTGAGGGTAAAGTTAAAGAAAGTCAAGTATACAGCAGGAAACCCTAAATATGACTTGTGCAAATTGAAAACTGACAAAGAAATACAAGATAATTTTAACATAGAAGTAAAGAACAAATTTGATTTATTGTCTGATCTAGAGATCCTATTTCAAGATGTAGATGATCAATGGGAAATGCTGAAGAATTCAATCAGTTGTGCAGCAGAAAAAACTATTCCAAAAGTAAAGAAAGTTGGCCGTAAGACATGGATGACTGAAGAAATTTTACAACTAATGGAAACAAGAAGACAGAACAAAAATAATCCTGCCAAATATGAAGAAATTCACAGAAAAGTCAGAACCTTATGTAAGGAGGCTAAAGAAACATGGCTTGAGAAAAATTGCAGAGAAATTGAAAAACAACACAACAGTAAAAATGCAAAACTAATGCACAAAAGAATTCAGGAGATTACTAATCAAAGAACACGTACATCAGCAGGCTGCCTAAAGACAAAAGATGGAAGAGTCATAATAGAAAAAGATCAGATATTACATGAATGGTCAGATTACGTGAAAAACCTGTATGACGATAGCAGAGACGAACAATATATTGTTCAAAATAACAATGAAGGGCCAGCAATTTTGAAAATGGAGGTTCAGAATGCTCTTAATCATATGAAATCTGGCAAAACCCCCGGTCCAGACAGCGTCACAACAGAAATGATTAATGCTTTAGAAGAATATGGAATAGATAAAGTTACCAGTCTGCTTAATACAATATATGATACTGGAAACATACCTCATGAGTTATGTTTTTTTTTTTTAGCATATCCTTTTTGCAGGACTTATAGCTGTCAACACCAGCATCTTTCAGCTGTATGTTGATCTCTTGGCAAGATTACGCTCAGTAGTTTGCCATTGCTTTCTGAGCGGCCGGCTCAGTATCCCGCAAGTCACGAGCGGGGGTCGAACCGCCTCAGCTCTCGCTCCGCTACGAGACTCTGCGTGATAAACGGGATTACAGAGAGAAAGTGTTGTAGCCCCACAGCCAGAGAGACCGGCTCATGAGTTATGTAATTCTGTATTTATTGCAATCCCAAAGAAATCAGGAGCCTTGGAATGTGATCAACATCGAACAATTAGTATAATGAGTCACATCACGAAGATTTTGCTAAGAATTATCATGCAAAGAGTTAGGAGGAAAATACAACCTGAAATAGGAGAAGAACAATGTGGGTTTGTAGTAGGCAAGGGTACAGTAAATGCTGTGTATATACTGAGAACCGTAATCGAACGTTCTATAGAAGTAAACAAAGATCTACACCCTTGCTTCATTGACTACACAAAGGCTTTTGATAAAGTGAGACATGTCAACATGATAAGGATGCTTGAAGAACTACAAATTGATGGGAAAGACCTTAGACTTGTAAAAAACATATATTGGAAACAACAAGCTGCCATAAGAGTTGATAATGAAGTAAGGCAATATCAGCCTATTAAGAGAGGTGTGAGACAGGGATGTGTAATGTCTCCAGATCTGTTTTCCCTGTACAGTGAAAATATTTTCAGAAATATTGAAAATATGGAAGGAATCAACATTGGGGGACGATGCATCAATAACATTAGATATGCAGATGATACAGTCTTGATTGCAGACAATGAACAGGACCTGCAACATTTAGTAGATGCGGTTGTTACACACAGTGAACAACAAGGGTTAGAATTAAATTGTAAAAAGACACAGATTATGGTCGTCACTAAGAAGAACGAAATACCACAGTGTAATATACAAGTAAATGGGAATATTCTTCAACAAGTGAATAGGTACAATTACCTCGGAACAGTAATAACATCTGATGGGAGATGCCTTGAAGAGATTAGAACAAGAATCGCCATGGCAAAAGTAGCCTTTAGCAAGATGAAAAACATACTGACCAATAAAAAGATGTCAATTGAAACGAGAAAAAGAGTGTTGAGATGCTACATAGAACCTGTACTTTTATATGGATGTGAAGCTTGGACAATGAGCAGCCAGGCTGAAAAACATCTGATGGCTGTAGAAATGTGGTTTCTGAGGAAAATGCAAAGAATACCATGGACAGCCAGAAAGACCAATGAACAAGTCCTTCAAGAAACAAATGAAGATCGTAAACTGATCAGAGACATTAGACGTAGACAGTCACAATTTTTTGGGCATGTTATGAGAAGAAATGATTTGGAGAACTTGGTGACAACTGGTAAGATCGAGGGGAACAGACCAAGGGGAAGACCTAGAAACAAGTATCTGGATGGCTTGGCCTTGTGGCATGGTCGAGACAAAAACACGGAACTGATCCACGACTCTGTTGATCGAGTGAGATGGCAGAACATGACCGCCCACGCTTACCGGCATGGCACATGATGGATGGATGGTAACAAACGTTGTAAGGTATTCTCATCTGCTGCTTTGAGCATTTCACCTGAGATGTCTTCACCAACAGCTTTGTTGTTCTTCAATTTTTTGATGGCTGCTTTAATCTCTGCCATGGTGAATGACTCACAGGAGGCATCTAGTGGTGGCATGGTGATTTCTCCATCCAGGTTGGGAACACTGTCAGGCTGCGGTCTATTTAATATTTCTTTGAAATGTTCTGCCCATCGTTGCTTTTGGTGGTCATCGGATATCAGTAGTTTACCTTGTTTGTCTTTGATGGGTTTGTTTGGTGTAGGTGAGTGATTGCATAGATTGCATTACTTCTTCTTTTCCACTCTCTACTTTGTGTATCCCTAAAGGGCCCAAAGATGCGTCTTAAAACTTGGTTCTCAATGGTTTGTAACAAGGCTTCGTCTCCTTTCGCCTTTATATGTTACTACATTATATGTATCTTCCATGCATAGTCTGGTCATGTTGATTAACTTCCTTGGTATTCCAAATTCCTGCATAGCATTCCATAGACTATTCCTAAGGACACTATCATAAGCCTTTTTAAAATCCACAAAAATGTTATGGAGATCTCTTTTATATTCCCAATTTTTCTCGGCTATTTGTCGTAAGATAAATATCTAATCTATTGTTGATCTGTTTTGTCTAAAACCCGCCTGGTAGTCACCTAATATGTCTTCTGAATATGGTTATAGTCTATTTAGTAATACTGCGGATAGTATCTTATAGCTTGTGGAAAGTAGTGATATTCCTCTATAATTTTCACATTAGATCTTGTCTCCTTTCTTAAAGATAGGTATCAATAATGACTCTTTCCAGTCATGGGGTAATTCTTCTGTCCTCCAGATTTTTATTATTAGTTCGTATAGCTTTAGATGTAATGCATGGCCACCTGCCTTTATAAATTCAGCAGCAATTCCAACAGTCCCAGTTGCCTTATTGTTTTTAAGTCGTGTGATTACATATAGGATTTCTTCAAATGTAGGTTCTTCAATTTGTGATTCACACGTTAGAACCTCTTCCTGTGGGAAAGTGTTACTTGGAGCTTCACAATTTAGTAATTCAACAAAATATTCTTTCCATGTGTTGCACATTTCCTCATTGGTATTTATCATATTCCCATGTTTGTATTTTAAAACATATGTGTGTTTTTGTGCCCTCGTTTCATTGACTTCAGTTCTTTAAAAAAAACTTTCTGGATTCGTTTTTCTGGTGATTAGTTTCCATATCTTTGATTATATTACTCATATATTCTCGCTTCTGCTGTCTAACTATTTTTGTAGCCTCTTTACATTAATTTCTATATTGCTCTTCCTTTTGGATGTTGTTGATGTCATTTAACCATAAATATCTGGCATTCTTTTTCCTAATGACTGCTTCTTCACATTTTTGATTGAACCATCTGTTCTTTCTTTTGCGTGTTAACACACCGAGACATTCTTCTGCGGTAGATTGAATTGTATTCTTGATGTTCAACCAAGTTTGGTCAACGCTTTCCTCCAAAGGTTTTGCAAGAGTTTCAAGTTTACATTTTATTTCGTCTGTAAATTTCTCTTTGACTGTAATTTCTTGTAGTTTTTCTCTGTTATATTGCTCCAACGAGGAAGTGGTCCCTGTGGCACTCAGTTCCTCTATAACTTCTAACTTGTATGTTTGATGCATTTCTGTTGTTAATTAAAATGTGATCTATTTGGTTATAGGTTCTCTTGCCACATATCGAAGCCTTGCTTATAATGAGCACATAGACCAGGTGATCACAAAGGCCAAGCGGGGTTTGGCTGCGATGCGGGTGATGGCGGCAGCAAACTGTGAGCAGCGCCATATATATCTTCTATACGAAGGGCTGGTCATGTCTGTTTTTGAGTATGCGATGGCAATCCTGACTCTCAGCCGTAAGCAGATAGAAAGGATGGAAAGGATACAGAATGAAGCTATGCGCATTATTCTTGGATGTACAAGAGATACAGCATGCAGGGCGATGCGCTACCTTCTTGATTTTCCAACCATTGAAGACAGAATACAAGTCTGCAGAGCTCGCGCCTACCTCAGAGTTAACGCAAACACACAACATCCAATGCATAGTGAAATTATTAAGGTGAAGGGCAGCAGGTTAAAAAGAGGACGGTCGTGGATGGGTCAAGCTGAAGACATTCTTCAACAGGTGTGTTCACTTGAGGACTTAGAACCTGGCGAGGAGTGGGTACAAGTGCCAACAGATTTCTGCACATCCTTTTCATTTTGCATCCAACTAGATAGAAAATGCAGACAAGAAAACCCGGCAGCTGTGGAGGCGGAAGTACAAGCGTTGATTTTCGAGAATTCGCTAGACGGTGATGCTGTCATTTACACAGATGGGTCGGCCGTCCGACATGTGAGAAGCTCATGGGCCTTTACGGCTCAGGCCGGAGGGAGAATTGTGAAGGACTCTAGTGATTTTGCTGAGACCACAAGTAGCCTGACTATGGAAGTTATGGCAGTGAGTAAAGCAATAACATGGCTCGAGACACAGACATTTACTAGGGCATGTTTCCTTAGCGACTCAATGAACATGCTCAAGAGGATAGAGATGGGGGGATCCGAAGAGAATGGTTGCTGTCTCTGGGGCGGTCTCGGGTGGCAAATATTAGTTTCATCTTCGTGCCAGGGCATGCGGGAGTACAAGGGAATGAGCGGGATGACAAGCTCGCAGGTGAGGCTACTGTGGAGGGCGGACGCGCCATGGACCAGGCCGACATTCTGAATGCTCTACGAGAAGTAAGACTTTTGCGAGAACCAAGTGATGACTGTGAATCTACAACCATGGCCAGACTGCGAGAACAGCAAATTAAAAGAGGGGTGGCTAAACAAGAACACTACGCAGGAAGCCAAAGAAGATTGATAAACCAACAGAACTGGCGTCGTTAGCCGCTACACGCTGCAGGATTTGCTGAGGAGGGGACCCGAGCACTTATGGACTGAATGGTTCGATGTGCAATTAGGATAATCTGTCGACTAACTATCTCTTGTCACATGATTTCCAAGTTTGTTTATGTATATCCTTTCTTTGCAGTCTGGTACTGCTAATCTGCAGTCCTTTGCTTCTGCCAGGTTGATGACTCTCCATCCATTATCATTTGAAGTTGTATGTAGGCTTTCCATACCGGCCAATTTTTTTTATGAGTTTGCTCTCTACCTATTTTTGCATTGAAGTCTCCCAGCACAATCAGGATGTCCTGTTTGGGGATTTCTTCTATGACATCTTCCAAATCATTACAAAAGTCTTCTTTAACGTCATCTTCTTTCTCTTCAGTAGGTGCATGAATATTAATCATCGTTATATTTTTCCATTTACCTTTTATTCGTAATTTACTAATTCTGTTATTAACAGCTTTAAAGTTTAGAACGTTCCCCCATAACTCTTTTTTGATGACAAAACCTGTTCCTAATTCATGTTTATTTTGTGTGTTTCCTCCATATATTACAATCATTCCATTTCGCTCTAAAGTACCCTCTCCCGGCCACCTTATTTCTTGAATTGCTGTTATATCCATTTGATATTCAACCAGCTCCCGGGTTAGTTCTTCAGCCGCTCCAGCTCGATATAGTGTCCATACATTCCATGTTCCAAATCTCAAGAGTCCTTTAACTTTCCGAGGTCGTTGTCCAAATAAGTCAGTCCGGATTCGAGGCTTATGTATCTGTTTCGTAACAAAATAGTTTTTACAAAGGTGGGGATGTTAACCCCACGCTTCAACCCCCAACCTGGAGGACCAGGGTATTTCTCATTGTCTGTTCTCTACCCTTTGACCTGTCCGGCTTGGGAGGCCCTGCTGGTAGTTACGCTACAACCGGCATAGCTCTCATGGTCATTGAGAAGCTCAAGATCCCCCACCACGACAAGGTGGAAACACCACCGGGGAGATCTTCAACTTTGTCCTATAAAATTTGTGGTTCTTCAGTCCAGTATGGTTTGTAATTTTTCCTCGCTCCTCTTGGAATGGACGCAGTCTCATCTCATCATGTTGCTCTTGTACCTTGTAGTGTTGAGGTGAAGAATAAACAGTGGAAGAGTGTCCGCTTATGAGCTTCATTATAGATATTCCCATGGACTCTGCTATTCCATCCGTCCATCATTTACATGTTCGGCCTCTTCCTCTGCTTCCATTTGGTCTGTACATCATTGCTTGTTATGGGATACTGTTAGGTGGTAGCCCACTTGCATGGCTAAACCATTTTACTTGCTGCCTTCTAATAAAATCTAGCGCTGCTATAACCCCAACTTCAGTCTTGATTTCTTCATTTCTGATCTTATCTATTCTTGATACATTGAATTTTCTTCTCAGGAATCTCATTTCTGTTGTTGTGACTTTTCTGTTCTCCTTTTTTTTTCATTGTCCAATTTTGGCACTAGTAGCGTAGAGATGGTAGGAAGATTGTGTTGTAAAGTGCTTTCTTAGTAACTATTGATACATGTTTGTTCTTTAGTATTGGTGCCATTTGTCCAAAGGCTTTGCCTTATTTGCATTCATTTTCGATCTTGTCTTCTGATTTGCCATTTGATGATATTATACTTCCTAGGTACTTGAAAGTCTTTACTTGTTTCAGGGGGTATTCATGTAGGTGAATTGTTGTTGTTTGTTCTTCTTTAGTTAAAGTCATTACCTCTGTTTCACTTGTGCTAATTTTCATGTTATGTTCCCTACACATTTCGTTTAGACTATTCACGTGGCCTTGTAATTCAGCTTCTGATTTTACTATTAGTGCTTGGTCGTCCGTAAACAGGAGTTCTCTAATGGTGTAATTTGCAGATGATTCTTCTTGTGCTCTCGTCATGCGGTGTTCTTGCGGTCTCTGTTTGGCTGGTTTCTTTACATTGTCTTTCTATACAGGTTATGAGCAAGAGAGGGGACAGGACACAACCTTGTCATACTCCGGTGTGATACTCCATAATCTTATGGTGAAGGGTTCTGAGTGTCCTCCAGTTGCTCCGACTATGCATTCACTGTTGTTGTAGAAGCTTCTACATAGGTTTGTTAGATGTATACTCACTCCATATTGTTTAAGGATTTCACATAGCTTGTTTCTATCTACTCTATCAACTGCCTTTTCTTCGTCGACAAAGGCTAAGTAGAGTGTTTCATTAAATTTGATTGATTTTTCTGTAAGTTGTCTAAGAGCAAAAATAGCACCTGTGCTTCCTGTGTTTTTCCTAAATCCACGTTGTGTTTCTCTTAGCTGAATTTCTATAGTAGTTCGTAATCTTTTCACAAGAATTTTGCAAAATATTTTCCCAGTATGACTCAAAAGGGAAATGCCTCTGCAGTCTCTTTTGCTGCCTTTGTTTTTCCAAATTGGGACAATTATGGCGTTTCCCCAGTCTCGTGGTGTCTGTTGTTCCACCCAAACATGGTTGAATAGTTTATGTAGCCATGCTGTTCCTATTTCTCTTGCTGCTTTAATTAGTTCATTTGATATTTCATCTTGTCCCGGTGATTTGTTCAATGGGGCTAATCTGTTAGGTTCTGTAATTTCTTCTTTCAGTATGTCTGGTTCTAATTCTTCAGTGGCATCTGTGTTTCTTGAATTCCTGTGACATCTGATGGAATGTTGAGAAATTTTACAAAGATTTCAGTTAGTTCTTTCTCATAATTTTCCCTCACTGCCTCGTCGTTGAGGTTAGTTACATTTACCGATTCGCATGGCATGAATTCTCCTGGTCTTTGCTTTCTTCTTCTGTTGGTTCTTATTGTGGCAACAACTGCTTTGTGGACTGTTTATACTTAAGTTGGGTATTGCCCTTGCATCTAATATATTTCTCTTTCTTTTATTTCTTGTTAACATAAAATCAATTTGGCTTTTGGTATTTAGATGGTTCCATGTATAGCAGGTGTATATTTGTGAGTTTTTGTGTTTATAGAATGTGTTTGCTATATAGAGGCCACGTATCTCTATCAGTCTACTTCCGTTATTTCTTTCATTATGTCGGTATCCAAATGCTCCAAGATGTTTTTCTATGCCCGCTCTATTATGCCCTAGTCTTGCATTGAAGCCTCCCATAACTATGATCTTGTCCTGCTTCTCTATTTTATTTAGCACGTCATGGATGCCTTCATAGAATTCCTCGCATTCTTGCTAATTTTTGTTTGTATTACATTGAGCAAAGATATCAACAAATGGGCATTTACTGTTAACATTAATAGAGCACCTCACATAGTATACAAAGACCGAAACATTTGCTTCATTTACCACACCAGGACTTTAGATAAAGATCTACACCGACATGATAAAACTTCTTGCACATATCCAAATGTATGGGAAAGACAAACTTGTAAACAGCATGTTTTGAAAACTATCATAAAAACTGAATGCTCCAAGATGTTTTTCTATGCCCACTCTATTATGTCCTAGTCTTGCACTGAAGCCTCCCATAACTATGATCTTGTCCTGCTTATCTATTTTACTTAGCACGTCATGTATGTCTTCCTCGCATTCTTGCTAATTTTTGTTTGTATTACATTGTGCGTATCTTTCTGATATATATTTTATTTCTAGTATTCCTGTTTCTAGCCGTGGTTCAATGACTATTCCCACACCGTGTTTTGCACTTTCTTGCTGTTCAACTCGAGTAGACAAACGTGTTACTGCGGTGGATATCCTTGCACCCTTCCCCCTTTATTCTGGTGTCCGCTATTCCCATCAGTCCAATTTTCCTCTCTTCCATTGTTTCTATAAGTACTTCCTCTTTACTATTAAAACCGCAGACGTTCATTGTGCCTATTTTTTGAATCGCTGATCTATCTCGTAGTCCATTAACATTGCCGGGTCTAAATATATTTGGGCCAGTCCATTTATACTTCTTAGTTTGTCTAAAAGCAGTATGAAGATCCCCTGCCGCCTTGCTAGGCCAGTCGCAGGTTTAGGACAAAAATCTGACCATAGGGAGTCCATCTCCCCTGGCAAGCCAGAGCCCCGTTAGTCCATAACCTCACGGTCATGGTTTCCCGGGGATTGACTTGTGTAGTCTGTGGGTCTCGGCAGGCTACTAATTTTCACCCCTCTTGGGAGAGGCTAGCCGATCCTAACCCTAGGGCTGCAGAGCCAGGCGCTGTCCACATCTTATAAACCCTGGAATGGACTCAGTGACCGCTTGAATTATTGCTTTGTTTAGAATTTCCATCATTTGTTTCAAGTTGCCATGTTGTGTATGTTTTCACAATGTGTCTGTTAGTATGGCAAATCTATCCCGATCAGCTCGTTTGTAATTCCAGCGAGGCAAAGGCTTTTGCTCCTGTGGAACATACTCCACATTCATTACAAGCGATTGGTCTGTGGTCACTACCTGTTAATTGGTCAAGCACATGGCGATCATTTTTGTGGAGGATGTTTCCTTTGCAGAAAGCTAAGTCTGGGGTAGAAGTGGTAAACCATCTTCTAGAGTAGAAGCTCGGTGTGTCGTCCGCTTTGTTGAGTAGATGGAGATTTGAGAATATTTCCCAGTCCTCCACTTCATCTCCTCTGTTGTCAGTATCTGGGTATCCCCATCATTCTGAATGGCTATTGAAGTCTCTGACAAAAATGCAATTTGTGTCAGTTATTTTCATGTTTGAAAGTGTTAGGCCCTCATCTGCTGGGCTATACAGATTGTAAATTATTATTTTCACGTCCTTTATCAGCTTCAATTCCAACTTCACAGCAACGGGTCTCCCCATCATGCTCTGTTCCTGTAAGAAATGCTCCACACGGCCCTATGTAAAAAGTGGAATAGACAGGAGTCTATACAAGCCAACAGCCCACACAGGTGCACTGCATATTGCCGCCGTCAGAATGCCAACACACAAGGCCTCCACAGAAAATACAGTTCATCGTCGATGGAAGTGGCAGTCACTAGAAAACCAGCAGCCACAATTGACTGCATTAAAAGTCGAGAGGATCGACAGACTGACCGCCACCATTCTGAACAAGCAGTTCACGCTACAATAACCGCAGGCAGATGTAAAAACATTCCAAACAAAATTCACAGCTCATAGTGTCACGCCACGCACGCATCTCAGTAGCAGGGCGACGGAACCATCCTTTATCATTACATCAACACCTATAATTTCCGTTTGGTGGTCAGGGGTCACAGATACTTCGCTGCAAGGTATTGTGTTTCGTGTAAGTATTAGAACTCCTCCTTTGTGTCCTTCGCGGTCGTAACGTGTGGCGAGATATCCTCTGACTGAGAATCTGGGACGGGTATCGAGGTGTCTCTTGATTGCATGCCACATCTATCTTTATGAAGATATGTTAGGGAGACTCTTGTTAGAAACTCCTTCGGCATTCCACTGTAGTATGTTGAGTGTCCGGGGTATTTGGTCAATAGCTCTTAACCTACTCCTCTGTGCCTTGACTCCACAGCACAGGGGGAAGGTGACCACCAGTAGTCATGGGTGGACCCCCTTGAGGCAGGGGGCCCGGCACTATCACCGCCTGATGGGACTTCACGGGATTAGCACCATAACGATTAATTTGGATTTGTGGATATTAATATAATTTTTTTTCCTGCATATTCTTTACAGGACATTGCTGTCAACACCAGCATTTTACTGCTGTTGTTGATTTCTAGGCAAGATTACGCTCAGTAGTTTGCCATTGCTTTCTGAACAGCCGGCTCACTTATCCCGTAAGCTACCAACCTGGCAAGAACTGCTTCCAATTCTCGCGTGCTGCATTACCCTATGTGGATAAATGGGATTACGGAGAAAGTCGTTTGACCCCTAGGCCAAAATACACGTACAATATATATATATATATATATATATATATATATATATATATATATATATATATATATATATATATATATATATATATATATATATATATATATATATATGTTTCTTCGCATATTCTTTACAGGGCTGGCTTCCTGGCCTAGAGGTTAGCGACTTTTCTTCGTAATCTTGTAGGTAACGTAACGACAGTGAGAATCAGCAGTGGTTCGAATCGCATCAGTAACTTACGGGGTATGTGAGCCGGCCGCTCAGAAAGCAATGGCAAACTACTGAGCGTACTATTGCCAAGAAATCAACAATCAGCTGAAAGATGCTGATGTTGACAGCGATGTCCTGTAAAGGCTATGCAAACAAACAACAATTCTTTACAGGGCATTGCAGTCAACACCAGCACTTTTCAGCTGCTGTTGATGTCTTGGCAAGTTTTACGTTCAGTAGTTTGCCATTGCTTTCTGAACGACCGGCTCACAGACCACCGTAAGTAACCAGCGCGACGCGATCCGCTGCCGAATCTCGTGCAGCTGTGTTTTGTAAGTGAGTATATGGAATTATGAACAAAGTCCTTAACCACTTCACCAGGGTGAACAGCATATATACACAAGATAAACATACATACATGAACATGCGATAAAATACATACATGAACATGTGATAAACATGCACATATGAATGCACAATAAACATGCATATGTGAACATACAATAAACGTACATACATGAACATGTGATAAACATACATACGTAAATGTACAATAAAAATACATACGTAAACGTACAATAAACATGCATATGTAAACATACAATAAACATGCTTACGTAATCGTACAATAAACATACATACATGAACATACACACAATGTTGGGAGATAACACAAGATAAACATACACACAATGTTGGGAGATAACACAAGATAAACATACACACAATTTTGGGCGATAACACTAGATAAACATACACACAATGTTGGGAGATAACACAAGATAAACATACACACAATGTTGGGAGATAACACAAGATAAACATACACACAATGTTGGGAGATAACCATACACACAATGTTGGGAGATAACCATACACACAATGTTGGGAGATAACCATACACACAATGTTGGGAGATAAACATACACACAATGTTGGGAGATAACCATACACACAATGTTGGGAGATAACACAAGATAAACATACACACAATGTTGGGAGATAACCATACACACAATGTTGGGAGATAACCATACACACAATGTTGGGAGATAACCATACACACAATGTTGGGAGATAACCATACACACAATGTTGGGAGATACAAGATAAACATACACACAAAGTTGGGAGATAACACAAGATAAACATACACACAATGTTGGGAGATAACCATACACACAATGTTGGGAGATAACACAAGATAAACATACACACAATGTTGGGAGATAACACAAGATAAACATACACACAATGTTGGGAGATAACACAAGATAAACATACACACAATGTTGGGAGATAACACAAGATAAACATACACACAATGTTGGGAGATAACACAAGATAAACATACACACAAAGTTGGGAGATAACACAAGATAAACATACACACAAAGTTGGGAGATAACACAAGATAAACATACACACAATGTTGGGAGATAACACAAGATAAACATACACACAATGTTGGGAGATAACACAAGATAAACATACACACAAAGTTGGGAGATAACACAAGATAAACATACACACAATGTTGGGAGATAACACAAGATAAACATACACACAATGTTGGGAGATAACACAAGATAAACATACACGCAATGTTGGGAGATAACACAAGATAAATATACACACAATGTTGGGAAAGAAACAAGAGACTTGTGATTTTCAGTAATTTTATTTATCATAATCATTGTGTGCCATGGTGATAAGCATCAGCAATCATGGTTTGTCATCTCACATTATCATCAAAGGTCTGTGTTCTTGTTCCAAATAACCATGGTATTTATTTCTTTGTCTTCCCCTTGTCCCCTATCAGTCTTCCCCCTTCTCCACTTCCACGTTTCCCCCTTCTCCACTTCCAGTCTTCCCCTTCTCCACTTCCAGCCTTCCCCTTCTCCACTTCCACATCTTT
Organism: Cepaea hortensis; assembly: GCA_963921405.1. Lineage (NCBI taxonomy): Eukaryota > Metazoa > Mollusca > Gastropoda > Stylommatophora > Helicidae > Cepaea > Cepaea hortensis. The sequence goes on from OY992894.1 coordinate 98,487,116, forward strand.
CCCTTCTCCACTTCCACATCTTTCCCTTCTCCAATTTCAGCCTTTCCCTTCCACGCCTTCCCCACTTCCAATCTTTCCTTCCTTCAATACCAGTGTTTCCCTTCTCCACTTCCACACCTTCCCCTTTTTCACATCTCCCACTTCTCCATTTTATTGTCAATCTCTATTTTCTGACACAGAAATATCAATTGTTGGGGAATCTTTGAGGCCAGCGAATGAGCCTGAGAAAACATTCACAGGTACTGATTTGTACTCATCGAAGTAAAGATTAGAGGAGATATTTACTGGAACACTCCTGAGACAAGGCCAAGTTATTTACTGAACCAAACCTGAGATAAGACTGAGTTATTTACGGAATCACTCCTGAGACAAGACAGAGTTATTTACAGAACCACACCTGAGACAAGACAGAGTTATTTACAGAACCACACCTGAAACAAGGCTGAGTTATTTACTGAACCACTCCTGAGACCAGGCTGAGTTATTTACTGAACCACACATGAGCTGAGACTGAGTTATTAACTAGTACACCCCTGAGACAAGGTGGAGTTAGTTATCAAACCATTTCTCCTGACTGTGGAACTGTATCTTATTTGACTTGACTACAGTTGTACTTGACTGTCCCATTGTGTCTGTCTGGTTTTGGCCTGGTCTTGCCAAGTTCTTTTAATGTTATTTGTTGTCAGCGTGCCTGGGCGCACTCAAGTCAGGTCCTGTACAGGTTTTCTGTGTGACAGACTTGTTTGTGTCTGCGTTGTGGGAATCCCTGTGGCCTGTTTTGTTTCGTAGACACAGGACACTAAACTTGCCAAATGGTTGAGCGACACTGATGTCATTCTCCGGTATGTGCCACCCACCATCATCCTTGACTGGCCCTGTCACATACAGGTGTCTTTTCTGTGGGTACAATGATACAAACTATACATTCTGTGGGTAAAATGACACAAACTACATTCTGTGGGTAAAATGATACAAACTGTACATTATGTGGGTAAAACAACACAAATTGTACATTCTGTGGGTACAATGATACAAACTGTACATTCTGTGGGCACAATGATACAAACTGTACATTCTGTGGGCACAATGATACAAACTGTACATTCTGTGGGTACAGTGATACAAACTGTACATTCTGTGGGTACAATGACACAAATTGTACATTCTGTGGGTACAATGATACAAACTGTACATTCTGTGGGTACAATGACACAACATGAACAATGTTTTCTCATAAATGTCACACCAGCACAGATATAAACACAGACGCCAGTAGAAAGCTGATATACAAGCAAACTTACAATGACATTTGTACAAATGATGACCACAAACACAAAGGTTCCCCACTGAAAGCCTGACATTTAACACATGAATTCAAGAGAGTGTGTCATGGCCATGTCTGCTGGCAGTAGTGTTGCTAAAGATGTTGAGAGTTGGTCGCATCATGGTGCAGATGAACAACTTGATGTCACAATGGGAATAAAGATGTTGAGAGTTGTTGGTTGCATCATGATGCAGATGGACAACTTGATGTCACAGTGAGAATAGAGATGTTGACAGTACTGATGGATATGTCAGATTACCAGAGAAAAATGGATGTAATATTGTCAGATGAATCCAAATTCAGGATAGATCAAAAAGTAAACAAGTCGGAGGACCTGGATGCTATAATGAGGAAAGAGATCCAGTCACTTGTGAATGTGGGACTCATCAGTGAGGCCACTGCAAAAACGCTCACACCACGTGGCTCACACACTCCTCAGATGTACGGTCTACCCAAACTTCACAAGCCCGGCATCCCGCTAAAACCTATCCTGTCCATGGTTAACTCTGCACAACACCGAATGGCGAGATGGTTAGCCGAAATGTTAAAGCCAGTACGACAGTCCTTCGATCCAAAAATACCCAGAGATACATTCCAACTGGTGGAATTATTGGATACTATGGACATAAATAACAAACACATGGCATCCATGGATATAGCCTCCCTATTCACTAACGTTCCATTAGAGGAAACAGTGAAAATAATAAGGGAACGCATTGAAGACAAACAACTAAAATTAGGCATACCAACACCTATTCTGGAGAGGCTACTACTACTATGTACCGCCAACATCCAATTCAACTTTCTAACTAAGTCATACCGCCAAATTGACGGAGTGGCCATGGGGAGTCCTCTTGGTCCTATTCTAGCGGACATCTTCATGGCACACTTAGAAGAAAAGAGATCCTCAGACATCAACAACATGGCCTTTTACCGGCGTTATGTGGACGATATACTAATTATCACCACAGACGAGCTACAAGCAACATCGTTTCAGGCCACAATGAACAAGACGCATAAAAACATCTCTCTATCTATGGAACACGAACACAACGAAGCGTTACCATTCCTAGATATTCTAATGAGACGTAGAGCAGACGGCACAATTCAAAGATCGGTGTATCGCAAAGAAACATGGACTGGCCAATACCTAAATTTTCAGAGCTTCACACCTGTCCAGTACAAACGGGGCTTAGTACGGACCTTGTTTGACCGTGCTAGAAAGATATGCACCCAGGACACACTGACAGAGGAATTTGAAACTCTGAAGAATGTCTTAAACCTGAATGGGTACTCCACAGGATTTATAAAGCGCCATTGCCAACAGCCCAAACCCAAAGCAGACGTAACTACAGTCCCTAAACTCAAGGTATTCATCCAGCTAACCTTTCGAGGGGATGACGTAATGCAACGTCTACAAGACCGGCTTACTACAGCAGTAGGTCGAACATTCTGTGCGGCAACTCCAGTCATTAGATGTAAAACCGTACCCATTCCTACACCAACAGTCAAAGAGCCTGTTCCTCTGTACGCCACAAACAATTGTATTTACCAATTCACATGTAGATGCCAGGCCGTTTACATTGGTCGAACGGAGAGACAGCTTAACAAACGGGTGTCAGAACACATACCTCAATGGGTCAACAAGATACAACACACAGGAGATGCTAGCCGCGAGGAGCCGACACACCGGAAGCTCCCGGCGTCCTCAATCGGCAGGCACATTGTCGCCAGTGGCCATGTTGTGTCCAGAGACACTGCATTTCGCGTGTTGTTTAGAACACAAAATACTCGCTTGTTAAAATTTGCAGAAGCAATTATGATCTATCAACGCAAGCCAGAATTGTGTAAACAGAAAGACATGTTAGTCAGCTTAAAATTACCGTGGCAGATAAGTGACATTACTGTGCGAATTTGTGTATATTTCAACTTGAAGGATTTATCTAGTTAATTTCACGTAAGTTGTGTGATTTCTGCAGTATGTACCTGACGAGATGCAGCGAAATATGCCAGGCAATAAATCGTGCAATCTATTGTTTGTATCTTCGTTATTCAAATTCACTACGGGAAAACATTGTTTTGAATGTTGAGAGTTGTTGGTTGCATCATGATGCAGATGGACAACTTGATGTCACAGTGAGAATAAAGATGTTGAGAGTTGTTGGTTGTGTCAGCAACCGATGCGATACTTCAGTCTTTGACAGTTGCATCATGATGTAGATGAACAACTTGATGTCACAGTGAGAATAAAGATGTTGAGAGTTGTTGGTTGCATCATGATGCAGATGAACAACTTGATGTCACAGTGAGAATAAAGATGTTGAGAGTTGTTGGTTGCATCATGATGCAGATGGACAACTTGATGTCACAGTGAGAATAAAGATGTTGAGAGTTGTTGGTTGCATCATGATGCAGATGGACAACTTGATGTCACAGAGAGAATAAAGATGTTGAGAGTTGTTGGTTGCATCATGATGTAGATGGACAACTTGATGTCACAGTGAGAATAAAGATGTTGAGAGTTGTTGGTTGCATCATGATGCAGATGGACAACTTGATGTCACAGTGAGAATAAAGATGTTGAGAGTTGTTGGTTGCATCATGATGTAGATGAACAACTTGATGTCACAGTGAGAATAAAGATGTTGAGAGTTGTTGGTTGCATCATGATGTAGATGGACAACTTGATGTCACAGTGAGAATAAAGATGTTGAGAGTTGTTGGTTGCATCATGATGCAGATGGACAACTTGATGTCACAGTGAGAATAAAGATGTTGAGAGTTGTTGGTTGCATCATGATGTAGATGAACAACGTGATGTAAGTCAGTAAATACTGGGAAGTGCATTAGCATGGTGGCTATCTCAATCACAGCACATCAAATACTGGGAAGTGCATTAGCATTGTGGCTATCTCAATCACAGCACATCAAATACTGGGAAGTGCATTAGTATGGTGGCTATCTCAATCACAGCACATCAAATACTGGGAAGTGCATTAGCATGGTGGCTATCTCAATCACAGCACATCAAATACTGGGAAGTGCATTAGCATCATGGCTATCTCAATCACAGTGCATCAAATACTGGGAAGTGCATTAGCATGGTGGCTACCTCAATCACAGCACATCAAATACTGGGAAGTGCATTAGCATGTTGGCTATCTCATTTATCACAGCACATCAAATACTGGGAAGTGCATTAGCATGGCGGCTATCTCAATCACAGCACATCAAATACTGGGAAGTGCATTAGCATGGTGGCTATCTCAATCACAGCACATCAAATACTGGGAAGTGCATTAGCATGGTGGCTATCTCATTTATCACAGCACATCAAATACTGGGAAGTGCATTAGCATGGTGGCTATCTCATTTATCACAGCACATCAAATACTGGGAACTGCATTAGCATGGCGGCTATCTCAATCACAGCACATCAAATACTGGGAACTGCATTAGCATGGTGGCTATCTCATTTATCACAGCACATCAAATACTGGGAAGCGCATTAGCATGGTGGCTATCTCAATCACAGTGCATCAAATACTGGGAAGTGCATTAGCATGGTGGCTATCTCAATCACAGTGCATCAAATACTGGGAACTGCATTAGCATGGTGGCTATCTCAATCATAGTGTATCAAATACTGGGAAGTGCATTAGCATGGTGGCTCTCTCAATCACAGCACATCAAATACTGGGAACTGCATTAGCATGGTGGCTATCTCAATCACAGCACATCAAATACTGGGAACTGCATTAGCATGGTGGCTATCTCAATCATAGTGTATCAAATACTGGGAAGTGCATTAGCATGGTGGCTATCTCAATCACAGCACAACAAATACTGGGAACTGCATTAGCATGGTGGCTATCTCAATCACAGCACATCAAATACTGGGAAGCGCATTAGCATGGTGGCTATCTCAATCATACCGCATCAAATACTGGGAAGTGCATTAGCATGGTGGCTATCTCAAGCACAGTACACCAAATACTGGGAACTGCATTAGCATGGTGGCTATCTCAATCACAACACATCAAATACTGGGAAGTGCATTAGCATGGTGGCTATCTCAATCACAGCACATCAAATACTGGGAAGTGCATTAGCATGGTGGCTATCTCAATCATAGCACATCAAATACTGGGAACTGCATTAGCATGGTGGCTATCTGCATTAGCATGGTGGCTATCTCAATCACAGCACATCAAATACTGTAATGGGACGCAGAGGTGTTTCCAAGGCACCAGGGCCGGGTTATATACTGGCCAAGACCTATTGACGCGTCCTCGTCGAGCGTCCTGGGCAACAGGTCCCTTCGGGGTCCTGGCTAAAGTCAGTAGGATCGCCGATTCCTCCGAAGTCGGAGAGTGTCTGCCTGTACGGCGAGGAACCACCAGTCTGCACACCAATAAGCCAGACATGGGACAACGGATACTCACGCAAAACTCAGGTCCTGTATGACATCACACTGATGTTGGACAACAGGATGCTTTCATCCGACATACAGGACTTCGCGTTGGAGCTCAAGCCAACGAACACAAGCAAGCAAGCAAGCAAATACTGTAATATTTATAGCTACTTACATATAGTATTCACGCTGACACAGAACTTACTCCAATGACAAACTGTCCGGACTTGGTAATGAACCAATCATAAACTTGAGCAGATCGGACCCACTGAAGGAAGAGTGGCCGCAGGCTCGGCTTCAGCAGATATTTATGGTCGCGCAGTTTGTCAGAAGACACCACTAGTGTATGTTTCCCACAGTGCAAGGCCGCGTACAGGAAGAAAGCATCATCAGATTTCCTGAAACCATCATTGAGAATGATAACCATACAGTCACACTTCAGTAACAACAAGCTGTCACAAATGTTCACACTGACCCAGTCTAACTGTTTGGTTAATCTGTCACAAATGTTCACACTGACCCAGTCTAACTGTTTGGTTAATCTGTCAACTGCAGCTGGTTTCTGTCAAGCCACATGACCATACAGTCACACTGTTCTGTAACAACAAGCTGTCACAAATGTTCACGCTAACCCAGTCTCACTGCAGGTCATGTAGACAACACTTATATGGTAGAGGTCATGTAGACAACACTTATATGGTATAGGTCATGTAGACAACACTTATATGATATAGGTCATGTAGACAACACTTATATGGTATAGGTCATGTAGACAACACTTATATGATATAGGTCATGTAGACAACACTTATATGGTATAGGTCATGTAGACAACACTTATATGACATAGGTCATGTAGACAACACTTACGTGGTATAGGTCATGTAATGTAGATAACACTTATATATGGTAGAGGTCATGTAGACAACACTTATATGATATAGGTCATGTAGACAACACTTATATGGTATAGGTCATGTAGACAACACTTATATGGTATAGGTCATGTAGACAACACTTATATGATATAGGTCATGTAGACAACACATATATGGTATAGGTCATGTAGACAACACTTATATGGTAGAGGTCATGTAGACAACACTTATATGATATAGGTCATGTAGACAATACTTATATGGTATACGTCATGTAGACAACACTTATATGATATAGGTCATGTAGACAACACTTATATGGTATAGGTCATGCAGACAACACTTATATGGTATAGGTCATGTAGACAACACTTATATGATATAGGTCATGTAGACAACACTTATTTGGTAGAGGTCATGTAGACAACACTTATATGGTATAGGTCATGTAGACAACACGTATATGGTATAGGTCATGTAGACAACACTTATATGGTATAGGTCATGTAGACAACACTTATATGGTATAGGTCATGTAGACAACACTTATATGATACTAGCTGACCCTGCCCGGCTTCGCCCAGACCCTGGTGGGGAGCATCTCATTTAATTCATATAAGTAGTCATATAAGTTCTCGTTCCCGTTACCGACTGACTGTCTGTCTGTCTGTCTGTCTGTCTGACCCGGCCCGGCATTGCCCAGCTCCTGGTGTGGAGCATCTCATTTAATTCATATAAGTAGTCATATAAGTTCCTGTTCCCGACTGTCTATCTGTCTGTCTATCTGTCTGTCTATCTGTCTGCCTGACCCTGCCCGGCTTCGCCCAGTCCCTGGTGGGGAGCATCTCATTTAATTCATATCAGTAGTCATATAAGTTCTCATTAAATTCATACAACAAAAAAAGTAACTTAAAAGAATGTCCTTCCACACACCATCCATTATTTTTAATGAAAACTCTTTCTAATCACCTGCATGACTACAGTAACTTCTTAAGCAAAAAAAGATGAGTTACAATGTTATGCATTGTGCATTATTTTTATGAAAACTTTGAAAATGCCTTACAGATTGTATCATTATTTATTATAACTCATATGCCGGTACATAACTCTGGACAAAGAGTTTATAAATCTTTGAAAACGATGCCACGATATGACTATAAGTTATACAGAAAAGTTATGCCCCTTGAAATAACTTTTACAGAGTTAGGTCCCCTGAGATATATGAAATTATGATGAAAAATGAAAAATGAAATAATACTGAGTAAGCAGGCGATTTCACACTAACAAAATATCACAGTTGGCAGCGCTGGATTAAAAGGAAGGCGTGTAGAAAATTTCATCTCAATCGGATGGGCCGTTCGCGAACAAATAAAGGACATACATAGATACAGAGATACATAAATACGGACGCACATCCTAATTTATATATAAGATAGGTCATGTAGACAACACTTATATGGTAGAGGTCATGTAGACAACACTTATATGATATAGGTCATGTAGACAACACTTATATGACATAGGTCATGTAGACAACACTTATATGATATAGGTCATGTAGACAACACTTATATGACATAGGTCATGTAGACAACACTTATATGGTAGAGGTCATGTAGACAACACTTATATGATATAGGTCATGTAGACAACACTTATATGGTATAGGTCATGCAGACAACACTTATATGATATAGGTCATGTAGACAACACTTATATGGTATAGGTCATGTAGACAACACTTATATGACATAGGTCATGTAATGTAGACAACACTTATATGGTAGAGGTCATGTAGACAACACTTATATGATATAGGTCATGTAGACAACACTTATATGACATAGGTCATGTAGACAACACATATGACATAGGTCATGTAGACAACACTTATATGATATAGGTCATGTAGACAACACTTATATGATATAGGTCATGTAGACAACACTTATATGACATAGGTCATGTAGACAACACTTATATGATATAGGTCATGTAGACAACACTTATATGATATAGGTCATGTAGACAACACTTATATGGTATAGGTCATGTAGACAACACTTATATGATATAGGTCATGTAGACAACACTTATATGATATAGGTCATGTAGACAACACTTATATGGTAGAGGTCATGTAGACAACACTTATATGATATAGGTCATGTAGACAACACTTATATGACATAGGTCATGTAGACAACACTTATATGATATAGGTCATGTAGACAACACTTATATGGTATAGGTCATGTAGACAACACTTATATGGTATAGGTCATGTAGACAACACTTATATGATATAGGTCATGTAGACAACACTTATATGGTAGAGGTCATGTAGACAACACTTATATGACATAGGTCATGTAGACAACACTTATATGACATAGGTCATGTAGACAAAACTTATATGATATAGATCATGTAGACAACACTTATATGACATAGGTCATGTAGACAACACTTATATGACATAGGTCAAGTAGACAACACTTATATGGTAGAGGTCATGTAGACAACACTTATATGATATAGGTCATGTAGACAACACTTATATGGTATAGGTCATGTAGACAACACTTATATGATATAGGTCATGTAGACAACACTTATATGATATAGGTCATGTAGACAACACTTATATGATATAGGTCATGTAGACAACACTTATATGATATAGGTCATGTAGACAACACTTATATGGTATAGGTCATGTAGACAACACTTATATGATATAGGTCATGTAGACAACACTTATATGGTGTAGCATAATGGCTAACCACCATTATTCAGTTAGCAAGACCGCAAGCCAAGAAGAGGAAATAATAAAACAATTGACTTCACAACCGCAAACTGAAACTAGGACTTAAAACTTAACATCGAAACTGGAACTGCATAAGTGACAGATGACGTGGATTCTTAGAAAGATTTCATCAGACAAAGCTCGGAAGACCATTGGACGAAATAGACATGTGACCCGCTTTCGCGCCAACGCATGCTTTGCATATGTTAATATTTCATCAGAATATGGTAAGCCCGCACTTTTCCTGCAACTAGCCTGATGAACAGCAGTGAGAAGCTGGTGTGACCAAATTTTCAAACATGGGATTGCGGAGTGTCTAGATCCGAGGTAAGCTTGTAATTCCCGAGATTAGACTAAGAACCCGATGTATCAGGTATCAATAAATGGTATCCAGTGTTTGTGATGTCAATTGAAATGTATTATTATTAATTAACACCTCTGAAATGTAAAAATGCTCGACTGTAGATTCTGACGACGCAGAGCCGTTCCCGGGCAAACTGACACTCCACTACTCTCTTTGATGAAACTGCAATCTCTGATATTCTTAAAGATAATTATTAACTTTGGGAAGTGCATTATACTACTCCATTCTATTCTGAACAACTGTACGAAGTGATGATTCTAAAGCAATCTTGTGCATTTCAGCAGACACTGATAAAAAATGCTATCACTACCTACAGCTGAAATGACAGTTCGTGTACTAGAATAAGTGCCTTGTTTTAAAACAGACTTATCTATGTCTATTTTCAATTTAGAAAGTTGGGAGAGAAATCCAATCTTTTCTTTCTGCTTCATCTATAGAATGGATAGGGTTTGAAGGATAAATATTTATATTTATGTCACAATTTAATTAGATAAGAGCACTTATGAACTGCATTACCTCAGAAGAGTTGAGCTTCGCGGAACTCCATCACACGAAGTGAACTTAACTCATTACTCAACATAACTTAAAACACAACACCACTCAACACCACACAACCCAACACTCAACATCACAACAACAACAGATAATGGGAGAGAGTTATTAGACACAGAAGAAGAAGTTGGTTAATTGGGAAAACACAGAGAATTATTTATACACATTATAAACACCATTGAGTGAAAGAAATGTTATAAATGTATGTCATTTATTTACACGCATCTTGACACATTCTCACTCTTGTCACTGTCTTACTGTACACGTTCACGGACCCCAGGTCAAATGAGAACTTACATACAGCAGGAACCAGTTGATACAAGGCGTACACAGTGTGATAAACTCTGACCACCCCAAATTAACCCAACACTAGCTTAGAGAAAAAGGAGGGGAGGGGAACTAGTTCCTACTTCAGGAATTTAGATTTCTTCTGACCTACTTTTAGAATATTGTATTGGTAGGAATGCACATATATATGTGAATATTCATCAGTGATTCTTGGTGGCTACATACCAACAACCACCCAACACATCAGCAAACTAACCACCTAAATCAGACCTGAAAGAGATGAACCACAAGTGAGATGGAGGATGACTTGGCCATGAGCAAAGTATGGGGAGGCCTTCAGAGGAGCTATACGGGCAGACCTGAAGTGGATCCATCAGTCAATGGACCCTGGCTTACCTAATCTTCCAGTCACCAGGTTACCTTTCTAATTGGTACACACCACACCCAATTTCAGGAAACTGATATTTAATTGTTGTATCCTCATCACACTTAACATGTACAACATCAAAATGTTTACTATGTTTTCACACTTGTTGACCTCTCATGTATTGATGCTTGTTTATTGATGGCCTGTGAAAATGGTCCAATGTTCAACTTTTCTAATATATCTTGTGTAAATCACAATAGAGATGTATGTACTGGCCAGAAGGCTCAGGCCCAAGTCAATAAATGATTAACATGAATTGACCTTCTGTTAATTTATCAGTTCAAACCTATCTGTGAGTCACCAGCTTCTTTGTACATCATGTTGTCAGAATCTAATGTGATTGATTATGTGTTTGATTGTTTAAAAATAAATCCACTCATAATGACTTACTAAAATGGGGGAGAGAAAACTCTAGATCTATCAACTGCTCAATATCCATGTTTTCTTCATCTAAATCAGGCTGAGAAAATTCTCCAGACTTTCATCAGATTTGATAACCAATAAAAGGGGGCTCCAGAGCTACAGAATCCTTGGAGAAGGGGCAGAATCCCAGTTAGTAATCATTATTCTCACCAGGGCCATAATCTATATCTCCTAGACTACTTAATAGAACGAGGCCTGCAGATAACTCAAGGTTCATATTCTGGGGTTATTGAAGATAGAAGAGGATGGGGCTCTACTTCTTTTGTTAGAGATGGGGCATGCACTACAGTGATCTCCCACTCCCTTCAAAAATATATGACATATTGGGGGCTCGCCCGGGATGGTTCCCATAAATAAATTAAACAATTAAATAATACATTGTGTAATTAAAAAGTTACATAAAACAATCACAATATCTTTAGATTTTGAACATTGTCATTTTCTTATATTGATTGACAGCCACATGATATGAATGACATTAACAGATAAATAAGAGTAGGTGACTGATCATTCCTCCTGAAGAAGGGGGCCATGTTCAAATAGGCTTATACTTCAGAAAGAGGTGCTCCAGGAGAAATATATAGTGTGTATCTACTATACCAACACTACTTCTCTTCCAGAGAAGGTGTTCTTTTCCAGTGGAGTCTGAACTTAACAGCATTTCATCAACCACCGGAAAATCTTATCTGTTGGGAAAACTCTGTCTAATTTCAGATTCTTTTCGTTACTAGGAATTAAATCTGGTTACTTCAGTGCCTGCTGCCTTTGGCTTTTCCAGCATTGACAGACAGACATAACATAGGGTGTTTTTAATATTGCACATGCTCTGTTGTATATTTGCAGATCAGGGACTGACAAGCTTACGCGGATCAGACTAACTGCAATTATATTTTTAGGCAGGGCAAATAAAGCAATAAATTCTAGGCATGGCGGAAACTGCAAAGTTTAGAGCCCAAATAACAGAAACGGGTAGGGAATGCGGGTTAGATAGGTCATGTAGACAACACTTATGTGGTAGAGGTCATGTAGACAACACTTATATGGTAGAGGTCATGTAGACAACATTTATATGATAGAGGTCATGTAGACAACACTTACGTGGTAGAGGTCATGTAGACAACACTTATATGATATAGGTCATGTAGACAACACTTATATGATAGAGGTCATGTAGACAACACTTACGTGGTAGAGGTCATGTACAGTGATGGCCTGGGTGTCAACTTTTTGATGTAAGGAATAAGACTGTTGATTGCACCATTGCCCAGAACCAGGACTGTCTTCCCTTGCAAAGTAAAATATTCCACAGCTTTTTCCAGCTAAACAATAAGAAACATCAAAATGACAGAAAAAACGTACAACATACACACTCCATGAAATAAACACAACATCTACACTTCATGAAATAAACGCAACATACACACTCCATGAAATAAACACAACATACACACTCCATGAAATAAACACAACACACACACCATGAAATAAACACAACATACACACTCCATGAAATGAACACAACATACACACTCCATGAAATGAATACAACATACACACTCCATGAAATGAACACATCTACACTCCATGAAATAAACACAACATCTACACTCCATGAAATAAACACAACATCTACTGCCAGGTTGTTAAGTAGACGATAGGCCCGTTGCTGCCAGGTTGTTGAGTCCAACATTCCCATACCCCACCTGTATATCTGAATCACTGCCGTGGCTGTACTGCCAGGTTGTTGAGTCCAACATTCCCATACCCCACCTGTATATCTGAATCATTGCCAGGTTGTTGAGTCCAACATTCCCATATCCCACTTGTATATCTGAATCATTGCTGTGGCTGTACTGCCAGGTTGTTGAGTCCAACATTCCCATACCCCACCTGTATATCTGAATCATTGCCAGGTTGTTGAGTCCAACATTCCCATATCCCACTTGTATATCTGAATCATTGCTGTGGCTGTACTGCCAGGTTGTTGAGTCCAACATTCCCATACCCCACTTGTATATCTGAATCATTGTCGTGGCTGTACTGCCAGGTTGTTGAGTTCAACATTCCCATACCCCACCTGTATATCTGAATCATTGCCAGGTTGTTGAGTCCAACATTCCCATACCCCACCTGTATATCTGAATCATTGCCAGGTTGTTGAGTCCAACATTCCCATATCCCACTTGTATATCTATATCATTGTCATGGCTGTACTGCCAGGTTGTTGAGTCCAACATTCCCATATCCCACTTGTATATCTGAATCATTGTCGTGGCTGTACTGCCAGGTTGTTGAGTCCAACATTCCCATACCCCACCTGTATATCTGAATCATTGCCAGGTTGTTGAGTTCAACATTCCCATACCCCACTTGTATATCTGAATCATTGTCGTGGCTGTACTGCCAGGTTGTTGAGTCCAACATTCTCATACCCCACTTGTATATCTGAATCATTGCCGTGGCTGTACTGCCAGGTTGTTGAGTCCAACATTCCCATACCCCACCTGTATATCTGAATCATTGCCAGGTTGTTGAGTCCAACATTCCCATAGCCCACCTGTATATCTGAATCATTGCCAGGTTGTTGAGTCCAACATTCCCATACCCCACCTGTATATCACTGTATACTTCAGACATGTGACCAGCTATCTGTAAATGACAAGATGTCAACAAACAATATCTTCAACGACGGCTACCTGTTTCATGTCTGGCCTGCGAAGGTTATGGAACATAACATTCAAGCCATCGATGACCACATCAAACGGGCCCATTTTCTTCACATACTTCACAAAGGAGTCGACCTCCTCAGGGGTGGACTTGAAGAAGATATTACTTCCCACAATCACCTGGTCCAGGAATGTGGTCTTTATTGACTGGAAGTCACTGGAGTCGATCTCTGTCCTTTTCATCTGATGCCCACAGACACTGCAGCAACCACTGTGGAGACAAGAATCACAAGTTTGGAGACAAGAATCACAAGTTTGGAGAAAAGAATCACACTCCATGTCACTCTACACTAGAAACTTGTGTGAGTGAAAGTGCTTGTGATAAACAAAACACAGGGAAGTGGTGTATGCGAAGAAAGGAGAAAGAGAGAGAGAGAGAGAGAGAGAGAGAGAGAGAGAGAGAGAGAGAGAGAGAGAGAGAGAGAGAGAGAGAGAGAGAGAGAGAGAGAGAGAGAGACAGAGTTTTGGGAAAGGCTTTGTAACAAATACGTGAGACATTTTTGTGAGAGAGACACTAGCAGAGATATTTGTAAGAGATACTCCCTGGAAACAGGTAAGTGAGAGAAATGTGTGAGAGACATTAGTGGAGATAGTTGTGACAGAGAAATGTGTGAGAGACACTAATGGAGATAGTTGTGTCAAAGAAATGTGTGAGAGACATTAGAGAAGATAGTTATATCAGAGAAATGTGTGAGAGACATTAGTGAAGATAGTTGTGTCAGAGAAATGTGTGAGAGACATTAGTGAAGATAGTTGTGTCAGAAAAGTGTGAGAGAAAGTAATGGAGATAGTTGTGTCAGAGAAATGTGTGAGAGACACTAATGGAAATAGATGTGTCAGAGAAACATGTGAGAGACACTAATGAAGATAGTTGTGTCACAGAAATGTGTGAGAGACACTAGTGGAGACAGCTGTGTCAGAGAAATATGTGACAGACACTAGTGAAGATAGTTGTATCAGAGAAATGTGAGACTAATGGAGATAGTTATGTCAGAGAAATATGAGTGTCAGAGAAGTGTGTGAGAGACTCTACTGGAGATATTTGTATGAGAGACTCTACTGGAGACAGTTGTGTGAAAGACTCTACTGGAGACTTGTGTGAAAGACTCTACTGGAGAGTTGTGTGAAAGACTCTACTGGAGACAGTTGTGTGAAAGACTCTACTGGAGAGTTGTGTGAAAGACTCTACTGGAGAGTTGTGTGAGAGACTACTGGAGAGTTGTGAGAGACTACTGGAGAGTTGTATGAGAGACTACTGGAGAGTTGTGTGAGAGACTCTACTGGAGAGTTGTGTGAGAGACTACTGGAGAGTTGTGTGAGAGACTCTACTGGAGAGTTGTGTGAGAGACTACTGGAGAGTTGTGTGAGAGACTACTGGAGAGTTGTGTGAAAGACTCTACTGGAGACAATTGTGTGAGAGACTACTGGAGAGTTGTGTGAGAGACTACTGGAGAGTTGTGTGAGAGACTACTGGAGAGTTGTGTGAAAGACTCTACTGGCGACAATTGTGTGAGAGACTCTACTGGAGACTGTTGTGTGAGAGACTACTGGAGAGTTGTGTGAGAGACTACTGGAGAGTTGTGTGAAAGACTCTACTGGAGACAATTGTGTGAGAGACTACTGGAGAGTTGTGTGAGAGACTACTGGAAAGTTGTGTGAGAGACTACTGGAGAGTTGTGTGAGAGACTCTACTGGAGACAATTGTGTGAAAGACTACTGGAGAGTTGTGTGAGAGACTCTACTGGAGACAGCTGTGTGAGAGCCTACTGGAGAGTTGTGTGAGAGACTACTGGAGAGGTGTGAAAGACTCTACTGGAGACAATTGTGTGAGAGACTACTGGAGAGTTGTGTGAAAGACTCTACTGGAGAGTTGTGTGAGAGACTCTACTGGAGACAGTTGTGTGAGAGACTCTACTGGAGACAGTTGTGTGAGAGACTCTACTGGAGACAGTTGAGTGAGAGACTCTACTGGAGACAGTTGTGTGAGAGACTACTGGAGACAGTTGTGTGAGAGACTCTACTAGAGACAGTTGTGTGAGAGACTCTACTAGAGACAGTTGTGTGAGAGACTACTGGAGAGTTGTGTGAGAGACTACTGGAGAGTTGTGTGAGAGACTACTGGAGAATTGTGTGAGAGACTACTGGAAAGTTGTGTGAGAGACTACTGGAGAGTTGTGTGAGAGACTACTGGAAAGTTGTGTGAGAGACTACTGGAGAGTTGTGTGAGAGACTACTGGAGAGTTGTGTGAGAGACTCTACTGGAGACAGTTGTGCGAGAGACTCTACTGGAGACAGTTGTGTGAGAGACTCTACTGGAGACAGTTGTGTGAGAGACTCTACTAGAGACAGTTGTGTGAGAGACTACTGGAAAGTTGTGTGAGAGACTACTGGAGAGTTGTGAGAGACTACTGGAGACAGTTGTGTGAGAGACTCTACTAGAGACAGTTGTGTGAGAGACTACTGGAAAGTTGTGTGAGAGACTCTACTGGAGACAGCTGTGAGACACTCTACTGGAGACAGTTGTGAGAGACTACTGGAGAGTTGTGTGAGAGACTCTACTGGAGACAGATGTGTGAGAGACTCTACTGGAGAGTTGTGTGAGAGACTCTACTGAAGAGTTGTGTGAGAGACTACTGGAAAGTTGTGAGAGACTACTGGAGACAGTTGTGTGAGAGACTACTGGAAAGTTGTGTTAGAGACTACTGGAGAGTTGTGTGAGAGACTCTCCTGGAGAGTTGTGTGAGAGACTACTGGAGAGTTGTGTGAGAGACTCTACTGGAGACAGCTGTGTGTGAGACTACTGGAGAGTTGTGTAAGAGACTACTGGAGAGTTGTGCGTAAGACTCTACTGGAGAGTTGTGTGAGACTCTACTGGAGAGTTGTGTGTGAGACTACTGGAGAGTTGTGTGAGACTCTACTGGAGAGTTGTGTGAGAGACTACTGGAGTTGTGTGAGAGACTCTACGGGAGAGTTGTATGAGAGACTACTGGAGACAGTTGTGTGAGAGACTACTGGAGACAGTTGTATGAGACTCTACAGGAGTGTGTGTGAGACTCTACTGGAGAGTTGTGTGAGACACTCTACTGGAGAGTTGTGTGAGAGTCTACTGGAGACACTTGTGTGAGAGAAGTGTGTGAGAGACTCTACTGGAGACAGCTGTGTGAGAGAAGTGTGTCATAGTCTCAATTTGAGAAAGATGTGCGAGGAAAGTATATGAGAGACAATACTGGAGACAGTTGTGTGAGAGAAAATATGTCATATTACTGGAGATGGTTACATGTGAGAAATGTGTGAGAGGCATTACTGCAGGAAACAGCAGTTGTGAGGATCCCACAGATGGGAGTGAACTCTGAGAGAAATAACTGGACACACACAGTGACCCACTGACCTGCGGTGGTTGATGAAGCCATAGTTGGCCGTCCATTGGTTGGGCTGATACCTGCAGGAAGACACCACACAGGGGATACCATTTGTGACGAACAATCAATGTCACACCACAATGAAATAAATACGACTATCTTCAAGGATAAATTTGTGATGAACAATCAATGTCACACCACAATGAGATAAATATGATTATCTTCACGGAGAAATTTGTGATGAACAATCAATGTTACAGCACAATGAGGTAAATATGATTATCTTCAGGGAGAAAACATGATGCAGATCAGAACAGGACACCACAGACTGAGCAGACACTGAAGATTGAAACTGGTCCTGTCACTCCTGTATGCATAGGACATGTGTGCATGGTCACACCCTGCAGCACCATTCTCTCCAAGCCGTCATGATCTATCTTTCTTCTGCACAATACACGCGATCCCAAAGGACCCCAACCACGTCTGCCTTATCATGCAACAGTACCCTATCCATCAGTGCAGATCCAGCCAATCTGTCAGCCTGCTCGTTTCCCATCACACCAGCATGTCCTGGGGGAAAATCAAACAGATGCTCTCCCCCCCGATGTGTCTCCACCTTGCCGTGGTGGGGGAGCTTGCGTGTCCCATTGACCCCATCTGCTTGCCGATGGATGAAAACTACATATCGGACAGCTTATGGGTTAGGGAACAGACTAAGAGAGACACAACCTGCTGCTCTGCAGGTAGACTGAGGATAGCAGTCAATAGACTAAATCAGGTACACGAAGGCAGAAGACCTTGGTCCGGACAAAACTCTAAGGCTCCCTGTCGAGGGCTGTGGCTGAACGCCTCTAAGCCCTCGGATCTGAGAGCCAGGTCGATACCCACCTACCGAAAAATAGAGGTTAGATACTGAGCAAGCTAGATGCTCAGGTCTGATACATGTTCAAAGGCTCTCAGCTGGGGGATATGAGGGATTCCCGGATGAGAGGGCCAGGCCGTTTCTCGTTCACTGCTGCACGAAGGTAAGGTGCTGAGCCGGCAGCACATTGTAGCCTACCTCGTGAGCGAGTACAAAATGTCAGAAAAGTGCCCCAGTTGAAGGAAATGGTTACGAAAACTGTCTGTATCTAACTCATAGAGAGTGTAGACAAAAATGGAAGAACGCCTCAATGACGCGAAATGGAACGCACGGCGAGCGAACCTATTGCGTGGTCCGAAGTCAAAAGCAAAAGCTTACCGAGTGGATGTCGCTCGCAGTCTGACCGCTCCTGGTGTGTGCTTGAGTGACATGTGGCAAGCGAGATGCCCAACACATGGAAGTGAGGAACTAAAGCAGCCATGAGCAGGACGTGGCAACTCCTCGGGTGAGCCCAGTCTCAGAGCAATATGTGCCGGCTCTGCAATTATGGACGCCTCCTTGGATAGCGAGGGAATGCCCATGGTCTGCCCCTGCCTTCCCTTTAGGGCCAACCGCGATGTCGTTGATCGTCCTATCTTGACCAGCTGAGATGTGGGCGACATCACAACAGTCTAACGTGCCTCAAAACCAGAGGAAGGCTAACCTCATTAAAAAATGCCCGCCAGAAGTCGGAAGTGTCATCCTACGAGTGGCAAACTAAAAATTGACACTACGCAATTAAGTCTGAGTGAAATGTCTCGTCCGAATGTCTCTTGTGCTAGGAACAGCTCTGACTACCTAGTTTCCGAATGCCGCTCTTTTCGGAACAGCTCTGACTAGGTAGTTTTCCGAATGTCTGTCGTGCCTGGAACAGCTCTGATGGGCGCAATGACAAGCACATGTCCAAAAACACGCTGAGTAGATACCGTCTGCAAACCTGTCTGGTTTGTGCGGGAATGGCCCGGGGCAAACGAAATGACCAATATATTGAAGTGAGGATTTAAAGCAGCCATGAGCAGGACGTGACGATTCCCTCGGTAAACCCAGCACCAGGGCGCTATGTGTCAGCCCAGCAACTTTGGAAGCAACTTTGGATGGCGGAAAATGCAATGGACTGTCCCTTCCTTCCTTTGAATGAAGACCGTTGTCTTCGACCGTTCCAACTTGGCCAGCTGGGTTGTAGATGGCACCACAAAAGTGAGTCTCCCAGGAATGCTACCTGGTCAAAAAAGCACGCTGTAGTCGGATGTGTTGGCCTATGGGTTTCGGCCCAAGGGCGCATAACAGACACACCGTAATCACATCTGAAAAAACACTCCGGATGAACGAAAAGAAGAAACAGATGCTCTCTATTTTTAATTGTTGAATTGATGCCTGCCACTCTATCCGAAGCATATCTGTCTGCAACTGTCTCATACTTTGTGAGTCCATTATAATCACAACACGTATGTGATGTTTGTCTTCCTGCCAGTGGAACACCCACGTGACTGCCTTCACCCACATTCTCAAACTGATTGTTGTGGTATCATATGCCAGGCTCTCCTGCACCAAACAGTCCACCAACCTTCGCCACGAACCCCCATGCACTTCTTTTACCTCTTATCACAGAGCCATCTTTTAGATGACACTGATGGTCATGAACAGTCGAGGATCAATTGTTGCACCTCCCATTCAGTGCAACCTGACAGCAAATCCCTGTATTCCTGAGCCAATGTTGTTAAGACCCTGCACAGATATGACTTTTCCACTGCCATTCTCCTGACCCTGCACAGATGTGACTTTTCCACTGTCATTCTGACCCACTCTTCTCCTGACCCTGCACAGATGTGACTTTTCCACTGCCATTCTGACCCACTCTTCTCTTGAGCCAATGTTGTTATGACCCTGCACAGATATGACTTTTCCACTGCCATTCTGACCCGCTCTTCTCTTGAGCCAATGTTGTTATGACCCTGCACAGATATGACTTTTCGACTGCCATTCTGACCCGCTCTTCTCTTGAGCCAATGTTGTTATGACCCTGCACAGATATGACTTTTCCACTGCCATTCTGACCCACTCTTCTCAAGCATGTACACTTCTTTGTGTCCTCTGTCCCAATCCATCCATGATTATCCTCTGATCAGCCTGTGGTCCTTAACTGTGTCCAAGGCTTTATGCAGGGGGTGTTCCATGTCTGCAGCCAATTGGAGATATGATTGAGCCTGCATCACCTTCAGCCTGGCTAAGGCTACACACAACAGGCATGTCCCTAGTGTATCCCAGTATCACCCACATAGCTTCATTCTGTATGTGCTCTAGTTTCACCAGCTGACTCTTTGACATACTGAACAGTCCCTAATCCATACTCGATTACTGAGAGAATCAGATGTTGAGAGAGTATGAACAACATTCTTTGCTCCATGTCCATTGTTGCCATGATCTTCAGCACACCAAGTCCCTTCTTAGAACTGAGAGAATCAGATGTTGAGTGAGTATGAACAACATTCTTTGCTCCATGTCCATTGTTGCCATGATCTTCAGCACACCAAGTCCCTTCTTAGACAACATTCTTTGCTCCAAGTCCATTGTTGCCATGATCTTCAGCGCACCAAGTCCCTTCTTAGAACTGAAAGAATCAGATGTTGAGAGAGTATGAACAACATTCTTTGCTCCAAGTCCATTGTTGCTATGATCTTCAGCGCACCAAGTCCCTTCTTAGAACAGAGAATCAGATGTTGAGAGAGTATGAACAACATTCTTTGCTCCAAGTCCATTGTTGCCATGATCTTCAGCACACCAAGTCTCTTCTTAGAACTGAAAGAATCAGATGTTGAGAGAGTATGAACAACATTCTTTGCTCCAAGTCCATTGTTGCCATGATCTTCAGCACACCAAGTCCCTTCTTAGAACTGAGAGAATCAGATGTTGAGAGAGTATGAACAACATTCTTTGCTCCATGTCCATTGTTGCCATGATCTTCAGCGCACCAAGTCCCTTCTTAGATCTCATAACAGCCGCTTCCACATGTCGAAGGTGATTCCCAGGTACCTCAGTTTACTCTCTCTGTTAACATTTCTGTCATTTATTGTAAGACTTGGGATGTCAGCCTCACCAATCCCATTGTCCTGAGAGCACCATAACCCAGCGTTATTTGGGTTAATGACAATACCCATCTCCGTACACCAGTTGATCACTTTCTTTATTGTCTCCTGCAACTCCTGAAGTTTTCCTCACACAACCAGACATCCACACACCAGATGTTTCCCCCCACACCAGACATCCATATGCCTGGTGTTTTCCCCACACACCAGATGTTTTCCCCACCACCAGACGTCCATACACCTGATGTTCTCCCCACACACCAGATGCCCATATGCCTGGTATCGCCCACCAAACAATTTACACACAATAAATAGCAAATAGTACACAATGCAATACACAACCAAAGTCAATGCACAAGACTGTGTTAGTGTACTTAGTGTATGGGAAAAGCCCAGATGGCATCTCTGATCTTGCCTTCCTCTTGCAGTAAGCACCACAATCTCTGATCTTTCCTTCCTCTTGCAGTAAGCACCACAATCTCTGATCTTGCCGTCCTCTTGCAGTAAGCATCACAATCTAGGATCTTGCCTTCCTCTTGCAGTAAGCACCACAATCTTTTCCACATCATAGTTTAGCTTGTTGAACAACAGCCCTTTTCTTCCCTATTGGCAAAGCCAATCTTCATAAGATGTCACATCACCTGTAATTCATGCCACCGAGCTGTAATGGTGAACTTCAGGGCAAACCAGGTGATTGGGTGATGATGAGTTCATAATGCTTGACTGAAATAACCAGATGATTGGGTGGTGATGAGTTTATCATGGGTGACTGAAATAACCAGATGATTGGGTGGTGATGAGTTCATCATGGGTGACTGAAATAACCAGGAGATTGGGTGACGATGAGTTCATCATGCTTGACTGAAATAACCAGGAGATTGGATGGTGATGAGTTCATTATTATTTTTTTTTAAATTTTGCATATCCCTTGCAGGATGTTGCAGTTAACACCAGCATTTTTCAGCTGCTGTTGATGTACTAGGCAAGTTTTTACGTTCAGTAGTTTGCCATTGCTTTCTAAACGACCGGCTCCCATAACAGCACGTTATAAGACAACGCGACACGGTCTGCTGCACAAATCGGTCACGGCTGAGTTTCAAACGGCTGGTGTGCGGCTCACAGACTGCGTTCGCAAGCCTTTGGCCACAAAGACTGGAGGTCATTATGGGTGACTGAAATAACAGGAGATTGGGTGATGATGAGTTCGTCATGCTTGACTGAAATAACCAGATTGGGTGGTGATGAGTTAATCATGGGTGACTGAAATAACCAGGAGATTGGGTGATGATGAGTTCATCATAGGTGACTGAAATAACCAGGAGATTGGGTGGTGATGAGTTCATCATGGGTAACTGAAATAACCAGGAGATTGGTTGATGATGAGTTCATCATGCTTGACTGAAATAACCTGAGGATTGGGTGGTGATGAGTTCATCATGGGTGACTGAAATAACCAGGAGATTCGGTGGTGATGAGTTGCTCATCATCATCATTGGCACCTTGCCGTCTTGACAGACGATAGTTTGTAAGGGATGGAGTTATTGCCTCTCCATAGCACAAAGCCTGGGCTAAAATATAGAGATCATGTGTTGCCCATGCAGCATGATCCCTCTCTCGGCCTGCCTAGTTCACTCCAGAGGAAAGGTAACACCTCTACATCTGGAACAAGACAAGCTGCAGAAGCTGCCGGATCAGCAAAGCAATGCTCTAATTGTCCGCCTGTCGGAGCTTCGATCCTAGACCAGCCACCAACCAAGGCTTAGGGCCTGGTCTGCCCTGCCATGACACTTTGTCTTTAGGTTGCATTTCCTCGCACCAGGGTAAGGCTTGTACCCTCCCAATTGCGCTCTTCCGCTAGAAGCCGTTGGCTCAATGTGGGGTGTCAGGTTTGGTAAGCGCCGCCCAACGTTCGGCGCTAACAGAAAGCACGTAGTACCGTCTACTGTTATACGGTAGCTCAGTCATATCTGACTAAGACCTGACACAAAGTCTTCATCATGGGTGAGTGAAATAACCAGGAGACTGGGTGGTGATGAGATAATCATGGGTGAGTGAAATAACCAGGAGATTGGGTGATGATGAGTTTATCATGGTTGACTGAAATAACCAGGAGATTGGGTGGCGATGAAATCATCATGGGTGACTGAAATAACCAGGAGATTGAGTGATGATGAGTTTATCATGGTTGACTGAAATAACCAGGAGATTGGGTGGTGATGAAATCATCATGGGTGACTGAAATAACTAGGAGATTGGGTTGGTGGTGAGTTGTTCATAGGTGAGGGAAATAACCAGGAGATTGGGTGGCGATGAAATCATCATGGGTGACTGAAATAACTAGGAGATTGGGTGGGTGGTGAGTTGTTCATAGGTGAGGGAAATAACCATGCCAAACCTGTGAAACATGTCCACCACTTGCTCCAGCTCAACCCTCTTCAACAACAGCTGATGTTTCTGGAAGAAGTCCATCACAATCTGCAAGCCCTTCTGGTTGTTGCTGGACAGACCCTCTTCTACCACCTGCAGCAAAACAAGGACAGATGGCCTACCTGATCACAACACACAAGAGTGGTCACTGCTATACAAACAGAACATACAAGTTGTCACAAACAGAACTGATGAACTGTCCAACAACATGCACACAAAGGTTGAAACAAACAGAACTGATCAACTGTCCGTTCATGCTTTTATGTAGTCACCAGAACAATTTCAGTGACTTGTCTTTGCTTATTCTTTGACACAACTCTGCCAATTTTTCACTCTTTACCACTATAACCAGTTTTTTGAAACAGCTAACTTTTGTATCGATGTCTCTTTCCAAGTGCAAGATAAGACTAGGATGGGCAACTCTGTTCTTTTTAGCGTTTCGCCATTTTCTTACAGCACCTCACTTACTCACCCAGGCCTTTTCCACCTCAAAATTCCACCGAGGTGGCTGCTCCCAGGTTTTTCCCCTGCAATGTTGATTTCTGCGCTTGTCGCGCCTTATTTTACCCACCACATCTTGCCCTGCACTGTCATACTGGAAAGTCTTGACCTTTGACTTGTGCTGCCTGGTTCTGCCTCTCTCCACCAATATACTGCAAGGGTGATGGTCGCTGCCATGGTACCCTACGATGCCCCATCTACACAATGTAGTGAGTGTAGGTGAAACCAGAGCCAGGTCAATAACACTATCCTCATCACCTGGTCGATTCGTTGTCCTGGTGACACAGCCACTGTTGATACATACTAGGTCGATGGTTTCAAGTGCAGCCTCGAGCTCCTCCCCATGTGTTGGAAGAAATGTTCCCCCATAATCTGCCTTGAATTCTCTACAGAAAATGACATTCATCTTGTGACACAATATGTGACTCAAGCACTGCCACCTCGGGAAATCCATGCGCACATGGCAGGCATAAACATTCACTAACACGAATGGTTGCCCAGACTGAACTCTGAAGGCCTGTATTTGAATCTCCTCGTTGTCCCACCTAGACAATGTCCACCCCTGAAGCCACTATACCATCTAAATTAAGAATTGCCAATGTGATTCTACCATAATTGTTTCACTGTCCCATAATTACATATCTGTGCCATAATTATTCCATTCTTCCACATTTGTTCCACTGTGCCATAATTACTCCTCTGTACCATAATTACATATCTGTCCCATAATTATTCCATTCTTCCACATTTGTTCTACTGTCCCACAATTACATATATGTGCCATAATTACTTCATTCTTCCACTGTGCCATAATTACTCCACTGTACCATAATTACATATCTGTGCCATAATTACTACATTCTTCCACATTTGTTCCACTGTCCCAAAATTACATATATGTGCCATAATTACTCCATTCTTCCACATTTGTTCCACAATTACTCATCTGTGCCATAATTGCTCCACTGTACTATTACTGTTCCCACCTGCTGGTATTTCATAGTGGCCAGAGTTCTGCTGAGGAAAGTCAAACTAAACTAGATGATCTGTGAAGTAATCGTTACCTTTGGCAAAAAACTTGTTATCCCAGCCGGGTCAGACAGTTGTTCAAGCTCTGACAGTGCAATCTGGCAAACATCTAGGTTGTGGTTTCGTATACCAGCTAGGAGAATTTTCACAAAACTGGTGGGGTTGGGGCTGCTTGTCTCTCGCCAAGTTTCCAAAAGCTTCATGCATTCCTGGTAGTACTTGGTCGATGACAAGCCACTGATGAGCACCTGCAAAAGAAGTTGTGTCTGTCAATAGAAGAAACATGCCTAAACAATCTACGCACAACACCACAGAACTAGAAAATACAGAATCTGAGAATAACTGAGTGAACACATGTATGGTAGTAGAAAATATAGAATCTGAGAATAACTGAGTGAACACATGTATGGTAGTAGAAAATATAGAATCTGAGAACAACTGAGTGAACACATTTATTTTTTGTTGTTGTTGCATATCCTTTACAGGACATCGCTGTCAACACCAGCATCTTTCAGCTGTATGTTGATCTCTTGGCAAGATTACGCTCAGTAGTTTGCCATTGCTTTCTGAGCGGCCGGCTGACATACCCCGTAAGTTACCGATGCGATTCGAACCACTGCTGATTCTCACCGTCATCACGTTACTGACGAGAATATACGAGATTACGGAGAAAAGTCATAACCTCTAAGCCACGAAGCCGGCATGAACACATGTATGGTAGTAGAAAATATAGAATCTGAGAATAACTGAGTGAACACATGTATGGTAGTAGAAAATATAGAATCTGACAATAACTGAGTGAACATATGTATGGTAGTAGAAAATATAGAATCTGAGAATAACTGAGTGAACACATGATGGTAGTAGAAAATATAGTATCTGAGAATAACTGAGTGAACACATGTATGGTAGTAGAAAATATAGTATCTGAGAATAACTGAGTGAACACATGTATGGTAGTAGAAAATATAGAATCTGAGAATAACTGAGTGAACACATGTATTCATTCATTCAGTAGCATGTCCTTTGCAGAACCTCGCTCCCATAACAACCTTCCGGAAAGCTACTCGATCACAAGCAAGATGTCCCGCGTCTGATACACCCATCTCGAGATCATCCGTCACATCCTGCACCCATCTTCTCTTTGGCCTTCCTCTTCCTCTCTTCCCAGGCATATACCCTTCCATTATTGTTCTCTCCAAACTTTCGTGACGTTTCAAGTGACCAAAATACTTCAATTTTCTTTGTTTTATCGTCTTTAATAGCCATCCCTCCTCAATATTCAACTCTTGAAGTATGGACGCATTTGTTCTTTTCTTTACCCAAGATATTCTTAGAACTCGTCTATAACATTTATATTCAAAGGCGTTTATGCGCTGTTCAGCTTGTTTAGTAAGTGTCCATGTCTCACAGGCGTATGTTGCAATGGGAAAGATGCATGCTCTTAAAAATCTAATTTATGTAGTTCTGTCTGTCCCACTCCATAATTTATTCATCTGCTTTAGTCTTTGAAGAGCAATGGACAGTCGCCGTTTAATTTCTTTCATTGTGTCACCGTTATTGGTAATCAATGACCCAAGATATTCAAAATTTTCCAATACCTCCAATTTTCCCCCATTAATGTATATTTCTTTCTCCATTGTAGTTTTATCTGTGTTTTTGCTATGTTAAGATATAAGTTGTGATTTTCACTATTCAATTGGGTTGAGGCTATTAGGTTTTCTATGCCATTATGTGTTGTGGATAGTAATACTGTATCATCAGCATATCGAATCTCTGGTATGTCATGACCGCCGATATTTAGGGCATCATATGGCTCCCTGTTTATATCATCTCTTACATTTCTCATTATATTTTCGGCATACAGGTTAAACAAATAGGGTGACAGCACGCAGCCCTGACGGACTCCTTGCTTGATGTCAAACCAATCTGATGCCTCGTCATCTATTCTAACTGCTGCTTGTTGGTCTAGATATAGCATTTTCATGAGATGTACTACATGTGATGGGAAGCCCATATTCCTCATGATTTCCCAAAGTTTCTGATGTTGTACACAGTCAAATGCCTTTGAATAATCCACAAAACATGAGAATAGGTTTACATTAAATTCTCTGCACTTCTCTATTATTAAACGCATGTTGAATATGTGATCTCTTGTTCCTCTTCCTTGTCTAAATCTAGCTTGAACTACGTTAATCTCTTCTTCCATTTTCTTACTAAGTCTTCGCATTATGACTTTTAGTAGAATTTTACTTGCATGACTGATCAGGGCAACAGTTCTATAGTTGGTGCATAATTTCAGATTGCCCTTTTTTGGTATTGGAATGAAGATAGTTCTCTTCCAATCTTTTGGCCATATACCATATTTCCAAATCTTTGTACATAATGCATGATATATGTGTATGCTTTCTTCTCCTCCCGCTTTAATTAGTTCAGCTGGTATCTCATCACATCCAGGTGATTTACCATTCTTCAGATTCTTTATAGCCCAAGCAATTTCATCTAATGAGAGTTCAGGTTCTGTCTCTACTGTCATTGGCTCATGTATCTCATTCATATCCTCACTGTCACTCATATCATACATTTCACTGCAGTACTCCTGCCATCTTTCTAGAATTTGTCTAGATTCTGTTAAGGTATTTCCCATCTTGTCACAGATAACATTCAATTGAGGTTGAACATTTCTTGTCAATAACTTCATTTCTTTGAACATTTCATAATCTCTTCCAGCCTTATGATATTGCTCTATTCTGGTACAGCAATCTTGTATATATTGATTTTTGTCCTTCCTTGTGTTCTTTCTTATTTCTCGAGTTAAAGATTTATACTTCATCCTGCGGTTAATTGATTCTTCTCCTTTCTGTTTCAGCTCCCTTCGTTGTTTTATTAATTCTAACGTGTCTAATGTAATCCATGGCTTAAGTTGCTTTTTCTTGGTCGGAATTAGATCTTTGGCTGCAGTTATCAAGATATCTCTAGCTTGTACTGCCAGTTCATCAGGTGTCATTTCTTCTTGTACAGACATCAAGACCCCAAAGCGATTCCTAACTTCTATGTTGTATGCGTCTGGTATGTTTGTGAGATCAAAACGAAGTGGCCTTGGTCCTCGGGTAAGCTTTTTGAGGTTTAATTTCAGATCTGCTTCTAATAACTGATGATCTGTATCACAGTCTGCACTTCGTAGGGTTTTTGCAGATGTTATGCTTGATCTCCATCTTCTATGTATTAAAATATAATCTATCTGATTTTTGGTAAAACTGTCTGGAGACTTCCATGTGAAGAGTCTTCTTGGATGTTGTTTAAAAAGTGTGTTGGCTATCGTTAACTCATTTTCTGTGCAAAATTCAATTAATTTGTCACCTGCATCATTTCTATTTCCTAATTCAAATTTTCCTAAAATGTGTCTCTCATTTTCAGCTCTGCCTGCACTTACTTTTGCATTAAAATCTCCCATTATTATTGCTATATCATTATGACCAATCTTATTTAATGTGTCTTGTAGTGTGTTGTAAAAATCTTCAATTTCGTCCTCCTCTGCTGCTGAAGTAGGTGCATATATCTGTATGAGAGTTGTGTTTTTTGGACGGCCTTTAAGTCTAATAGTGAGGATTCTATCACTAACTGGATTATATCCCATTAAAGTTTTTGCAGTTGTCTTATCTAGACAAAATGCCACTCCACTCTGGCCTCCGACATCTCTACCAGAATAAATGAAAATACTTCCATTTTCAGTTGTAAAATGTCCCTTGCCGCTCCAGCGATGTTCACTTATTCCTAAAATTTGAATGTTTAACTTCTCAATCTCATCACACACTACTTTAAGCTTTCCCTCATACAAACTTCTCACATTCCACGTTGCCATTCTCACTCTGTTTCTTAGTCTGACACAGGGGATTTCCTTGGTAACACAGTCAGGATTAACTCCATGTATGGTAGTAGAAAATATAGAATCTAAGAATAACTGAGTGAACACATGTATGGTAGTAGAAAATATAGAATCTGATAATAACTGAGTGAACACATGTATGGTAGTAGAAAATATAGAATCTGAGAATAACTGAGTGAACACATGTATGGTAGTAGAAAATATATAATCTGAGAATAACTGAGTGAACACATGTATGGTAGTAGAAAATATAGAATCTGAGAATAACTGAGTGAACACATGTATGGTAGTAGAAAATATAGAATCTGAGAATAACTGAATGAACACATGTATGGTAGTAGAAAATATAGAATCTGAGAATAACTGAGTGAACACATGTATGGTGGTAGAAAATATAGAATCTGAGAATAACTGAGTGAACACATGTATGGTAGTAGAAAATATAGAATCTGAGAATAACTGAGTGAACACATGTATGGTAGTAGAAAATATAGAATCTGAGAATAACTGAGCGAACACATGTATGGTAGTAGAAAATATAGAATCTGAGAATAACTGAGTGAACACATGTATGGTGGTAGAAAATATAGAATCTGAAAATAACTGAGTGAACACATGTATGGTAGTAGAAAATATAGAATCTGAGAATAACTGAGTGAACACATGATGGTAGTAGAAAATATAGAATCTGAGAATAACTGAGTGAACACATGTATGGTAGTAGAAAATATCGAATCTGAGAACAACTGAGTGAACACATTATAGAATCTGAAAATAACTGAGTGAACACATGTATAATACTAGAAAATATATAATCTGAGAATAACTGAGTGAACATATGTATGGTAGTAGAAAATATAGTATCTGAGAATAACTGAGTGAACACATGATGGTAGTAGAAAATATAGTATCTGAGAATAACTGAGTGAACACATGTATGGTAGTAGAAAATATAGAATCTGAGAATAACTGAGTGAACACATGTATGGTGGTAGAAAATATAGAATCTGAGAATAACTGAGTGAACACATGTATGGTAGAAAATATAGACTCTTGAGAATAACTGAGTGAACACATGTATGGTAGTAGAAAATATAGAATCTGAGAATAACTGAATGAACACATGTATGGTAGTAGAAAATATAGAATCTGAGAATAACTGAGTGAACACATGTATGGTGGTAGAAAATATAGAATCTGAGAATAACTGAGTGAACACATGTATGGTAGTAGAAAATATAGAATCTGAGAATAACTGAGTGAACACATGTATGGTAGTAGAAAATATAGAATCTGAGAATAACTGAGTGAACACATGTATGGTGGTAGAAAATATAGAATCTGAAAATAACTGAGTGAACACATGTATGGTAGTAGAAAATATAGAATCTGAGAATAACTGAGTGAACACATGATGGCAGTAGAAAATATAGAATCTGAGAATAACTGAGTGAACACATGTATGGTAGTAGAAAATATCGAATCTGAGAACAACTGAGTGAACACATTATAGAATCTGAAAATAACTGAGTGAACACATGTATGGTGGTAGAAAATATAGAATCTGAAAATAACTGAGTGAACACATGTATGGTAGTAGAAAATATAGAATCTGAGAATAACTGAGTGAACACATGATGGCAGTAGAAAATATAGAATCTGAGAATAACTGAGTGAACACATGTATGGTAGTAGAAAATATCGAATCTGAGAACAACTGAGTGAACACATTATAGAATCTGAAAATAACTGAGTGAACACATGTATAATACTAGAAAATATATAATCTGAGAATAACTGAGTGAACATATGTATGGTAGTAGAAAATATAGAATCTGAGAATAACTGAGTGAACACATGTATGGTAGTAGAAAATATAGAATCTGAGAATAACTGAGTGAACACATGATGGTAGTAGAAAATATAGTATCTGAGAATAACTGAGTGAACACATGTATGGTAGTAGAAAATATAGAATCTGAGAATAACTGAGTGAACACATGTATGGTGGTAGAAAATATAGAATCTGAGAATAACTGAGTGAACACATGTATGGTAGAAAATATAGACTCTTGAGAATAACTGAGTGAACACATGTATGGTAGTAGAAAATATAGAATCTGAGAATAACTGAGTGAACACATGTATGGTAGTAGAAAATATAGAATCTGAGAATAACTGAATGAACACATGTATGGTAGTAGAAAATATAGAATCTGAGAATAACTGAGTGAACACATGTATGGTGGTAGAAAATATAGAATCTGAGAATAACTGAGTGAACACATGTATGGTAGTAGAAAATATAGAATCTGAGAATAACTGAGTGAACACATGTATGGTGGTAGAAAATATAGAATCTGAGAACAACTGAGTGAACACATGTATAATACTAGAAAATATAGAATCTGAGAATAACTAAGTGAACACATGTGGAAGAAACATTAGCAGAGGCAGAAGAGATGAGAGAAACATTAGGAGAGGCAAGAGAGATAAGAGAAACATTAGGAGAGACAAGAGATGAGAGAAACATTAGGAGAGACAGGAGAGGTGAAACACTAGGAGAGGCAAGAGAGATGAGAGAAACATTAGGAAAGACAAGAGATGAGAGAAACATTAGGAGAGACAGGAGAGATGAGAGAAACATTAGGAGAGGCAAGAGAGATGAGAGAAACAGGAGAGACAGGAGAGATGAGAGAAGCATTAGGAAAGGCAGGAGATAAAAATAACACTAGGAAAGGCAGGAGAAACATTAGGAGAGATATGAGGAGAGACTGGAGAAACATTAGGGATGGTATTAAAAGAGAAGAAGCATCAGAAGACACAACTGGAGAGACAGATCAAGGATGTGAAGAAACATGTCACAAATAGAATCAACATAACACACAGGTGTTGCTACTACAGCTGTCGCTCTGCTGGAATATTCTAACCACAACAGTGTGTGGGTGACAGTGTGTGGGTGTCAACACAGTTGTTGCTACTACAGCTGGTGCTCTGCTGGAATATTCTAACCACAGCAGTGTGTGGGTGACAGTGTATGGGTGACAGTGTGTGGGTGTCAACACAGTTGTTGCTACTACAGCTGCTGCTCTGCTGGAATATTCTAACCACAGCAGTGTGTGGGTGACAGTGTGTGGGTGACAGTGTGTGGGTGTCAACACAGTTGTTGCTACTACAGCTGCTGCTCTGCTGGAATATTCTAACCACAACAGTGTGTGGGTGACAGTGTGTGTGTGTGTCAACACAGTTGTTGCTACTACAGCTGCTGCTCTGCTGGAATATTCTAACCACAACAGTGTGTGGGTGACAGTGTGTGGGTGTATATGTTTGAGTGTTAAACACAAGTATGACAACTGCTTGATCACCGACACTATCCCAATGAATTCTAACTGATATGTGTGATGATGGCCATGTTATTACAACAGGTAGAAGATGACAGAGAACAGACTGGCCAAACCTCGATGGATGCAGCATCTAAGATACTAGTCCTGGACAAGAGATGCTGGTAGTGCTTGTAGGTCTCCTCATGCTGGACATCCGAGTTTGCGCAGGTTTCTCCAAGAAGCCCGATGTAAAATACCAGAGTGATTACGTTTGCTGCCTTTTTGTGCCTCTCTAAATATTCCATGAGGCTTCGAGCCACAGAAATATTCTTGTCCACATACAGTGTATGCATACACATCACTACCCACGATTCCTGGTCAGTTAAGGACAGACTATTGGCCACCTGCAGCCAATCATCATCAGTCCATGGCAAATCCCCTTTGTTGTGGATCATCTCGCGAAACAAGGACTGCTGCTCCAATCTGTTCTTCCTCATTGGCCTCGATGCAGGAGCTGACTCACTTGTGGTAGTTGGCCTCGATGCAGGAGTTGACTCACTTGTGGTAGAATCTAAGGCAGGTTGACTGCCTGACAACATTGTGCTGTGGCAAGCTGATTGTGACCATACCAATTTCTTTTGCGGACACAGCCACACATTGCCAGGAATCAATGGACCACAAGTCCACTTGGCATGGTATAATCTACAGACCGCATTAAAGACTGACCGGCTGCACATGACATTGCCCCTGTTCAACTGAGCACCACACAATTTCATACAGTTTGAAAACAGTTGCACTGGCAACAGATAAGATGCACACATTCTTTTTGGAATTGTCTCTCAGGAACTGATATATGGACTGAGGTCTCCCTGGAACTGATATATGGACTGAGGTTTACTTGGAACTGATTTACAGATTGAGGTTTACTTGGAACTGATTTACAGATTGAGGTTTACTTGGAACTGATATACAGACTGAAACTGTAGCCTCACAGTAACTGCAGGAAAGGGTTGTCTTCAAGTAGCTTCACACAAGCTGAAATATTAAACATTCCATTACTAGCCAAACTTTTATCTACCTTAGCCACACAACTAATATGGACACACATCTATCTTATGAAAGTCTCACTGTATCTACTATGCTATTGTCTCCGCTGTCTGGTATTAACATTTTTATTGTTTACGGCAACCCGACCCAAAACTGCGCCTGTGCAGAAGGATCCATTGCATCACCAAAACTGGCTATGAAATTATCCTGCATGCTTCCAACATCATTCATTCATATATCACATGACAATAACAAACGCCATCTCAGTTTCTGCAGAATAGGTCTGTCTAACATTCCGTGCATAGCGACTGGTTGAAATTACCTTTGTCATTTTTATAATTAAAATATTTTGGCAAACAGTAATTAATTTTATTTTATTTGCTGTTCTCATAAGTCCTTAGATATTTTGAGATGTATATTCAAATTCTGCACCTATTTTTACATATATGGGGAAAGTTTCATCAATGATTGTCATTGAACGCTGGTAGAAAAAAAATTAATTTCTGCGGACATGTTTTTTTGTCTTAATGGACACCCGAAATGGCGGCTCCACATTATCAATCAGACAAGTACACTTTTTAACACTCAAAACGTGCAAATTGAATTACTAAAGTTAAAGAGAATACAAGGTTAAAGATTATTAATATTTGTCTTGATTTTTGCATCTCTGTTTAGTATTTGTCAATGGTAGTGTCTGATGGAGACATTTTGTTGGAGACACTCCGATCTGGAAACAATAATCGAGAAGCTGTTCAGACAACAAAATCTGAGAAAATTTTGTTTCAAGATCCCGAAATTCAAATGTGAATATCTCCACTTAGAACTGATGTACAGACATTATTGTGGTACCTTTAGATTTGGTTTTTCAAGGCCTATCCATGTGTGGTAGTCTCAGTAAATACATACTCAATTTGAAAATCATGATCTAGCCTGCTACGGTATATATTCTTTCTCACTCTGCTAGTTTCCCCGATGTTATGTCTCATTCTAACTGCTACAGCACAGCCTTCCACAGTTTCTCCACATCTTCTCTAGTCTCTGATACAGTTCCCTTATCTTCTCCAGTCTCAGTCTATCATATAGTTTCACCATCTTTTCTAATCTCAGATCGCTGGTGAAGGTAATGGACACACTGAAGAGCTACAATATCTAGCAATGTCAGAGTCATCGGGTTTTCCCGTTTACTTTTCAGTTTCGTTTTCTTAATTTCGCGAACTTTTTGTAGCGTCGTCGAGTGATTACTTCCGGTTGGACATGTCCGAAAAAAAATTAAATAAACGATAGCGGTGTGGTACGATGAAAGGGGACGTTATTCTTATATATTCAGCACTGGGCTTGTGTTAGGCGCCAACTTATTTTTTGCCGAAGAAACGATTTATCTGGATTTTATTTGGTTCTGTTCACGATTAGTAAGGTAATTTGTCTTATAACTCCTTGTACATTAAAGAAAACTTAAATTTTTATTGCATTTTTGAGTTCCTCGTTCAATTGTACATAAATGTGGAGAGTTGCAACATCCCCCTATTAGTTCTTCTTAGGAAAATTTTTTTTTTAGTATACCGAATACCGACCGTCATAGCCAGTCAATGAGAATGAATAGACTGAATAGCGCATCCATGTAATTTGACTTATAACTCCTTGTAGATTAAAGAAAAGTGAATTTTTTATTGCATATTTGAGTTCCCCGTTTAATTTTACATACATGTGCACATTTGCAAACATCCCCCTATTTGTTTTTCGTTACGAAATTTTTTTTTTAGTATACCAGCATAGCCAGTCATACTGAGAATGAATAGACTGAATAGCGCATCCATGTAATTTGACTTATAACTCCTTGTAGATTAAAGTAAAGTGAACTTTTTATTGCATATTTGAGTTCCCCGTTTAATTTTACATACATGTGCACATTTGCAAACATCCCCCTATTTGTTTTTCGTTACGAAATTTTTTTTTTAGTATACCAGCATAGCCAGTCATACTGAGAATGAATAGACTGAATAGCGCATCCATGTAATTTGACTTATAACTCCTTGTAGATTAAAGTAAAGTGAACTTTTTATTGCATATTTGAGTTCCCCGTTTAATTTTACATACATGTGCACATTTTCAAACATCCCCCTATTTGTTTTTCGTTACGAAATTTTTCTTTTAGTATACCAGCATAGCCAGTCATATTGAGAATAGACTGAATAGCGCACCCACTTCACAAAACTCCATCTATGGCGACACCCACGCTATAGTATAGTAATACTACTATACTATTATAGGCAATCCTTTCTTTATTTCTTGTAAAAAAAAAAAAATTTTTTTTGGGGGGGGGGGGGGGGGGGGGGGGGGGGGAGAGGGGGTTTTGATTCACAACCAATGTTAATGTAACTTTTATTTTTGCATCTTTCATTTTATGTTTTATTTACATTATGATAGTCTGTTGGAGACATTTTTATCTAACCCCACAATAGATGATAGAATCAGAATCAATTTTACTTTTACCTTTGACAATCACGGCCACGTTTCCTGAACATTTAGATGAATAACTAGATGATGTTACATGTTGCACATATATATTCTGAAACATAAAAAGCATTATTTAACCAAACAATGGCCATCACTTGTGACACTCTTTCTTGAACCATTTCCTGTGAAATTCAAGACTGCCTGTCACACCTACTGTGCCACAGCCTGGACATACATCACCAACACAGCACCCAGAATCAACCTACACACCACCATTAAATACACTGCTACAATCAGGCATATCACAATCAGGACATTCTTCTTCATCACCTTCTGTTTCAGCGTCCTGTGGACAGTCACCAAAGAGACTAAAGAGAGACTGTGACAACTGCGTCCACAAGCAACGCACTATTATAATCATGACAAAGAAGATAAAATGTTTGCGTGAGCAGGTGAAAGGGCTTCTCAAAGCTCCACCCAAGAGGAAGACATCACAGTTGTCTGTGAAAAGGCTGAATGAGATGGTTAAAAGGACGAAGCAGTCAGCAATGCACTGGAGGTTGAAATATAAAGATGTTAAGGAAAAGCATGACGATAATTTGAAAAAACTGCAGGATCTGCATTATCTAAAGGAAAAAGTAATTGTCCTAAAACCAGCTTTAGATACCAGCCTGACAGAAAATGAGAGGGTATTGGCAATGTTTCCGGATCCGGTCAGGGATATGCACTACTGACGAGCTCAAATGAGGGCGAAACTCGAGTATAGTGTTTCCATATTGACGTGGATAGGCCTTAGGTTCATACCAGAATGCGATCGCCGTTGCCAGTAGTGGATTGTGCTCAATATTTAAATTTCAAATCTCGAAACAACCACATAATCAATATTCTTGTGTATTGTGCTATATGTATATATCTATTTCTAGGGTATTTTATGATTTATATTTTTCAGTTCAAGGGAGACCCTGCGTAGACCATCATCAGAGAAGACTCATTGAACGGCCAAGTAAACATCCAAGACCTGCAACAGGTAGCAGCGAACAGCCAGATCATGGAAATAAATGTAAGTACATTTTAATTTTGTTTGGAGGTAGAGAAGCTATGAAGCCATTTTAAATTGTTAATTAGGTCACGGCACATCCTATAAAAAAAATAAATAATACGTCAAGTTAGGCCTCGCCGCCCCGGACGCAATGAGATATGGCACAATGTTGTCCGTTTAAAAATAAACGCCACGGTAATAGAAGGCAAATAATAAACAGTTGGCGGCCATTTTAAATTGTTAATTAGGTCACAGCACATCCTATAAAAAAAATAAATAATACATCAAGTTACGCCTCGCCGCCCCGGACGCAATGAGATATGGCACAATGTTGTCCGTTTACAAATAAACAAGCCACGGTAATAGAAGGCAAATAATAAACAGTTGGCGGCCATTTTAAATTGTTAATTAGGTCACGGCACATCCTATAAAAAAAATAAATAATACGTCAAGTTAGGCCTCGCCGCCCCGGACGCAATGAGATATGGCACAATGTTGTCCGTTTAAAAATAAACGCCACGATAATAGAAGGCAAATAATAAACAGTTGGCGGCCATTTTAAATTGTTAATTAGGTCACGGCACATCCTATAAAAAAATAAATAATACATCAAGTTACGCCTCGCCGCCCCGGACGCAATGAGATATGGCACAATGTTGTCCGTTTACAAATAAACAAGCCACGGTAATAGATGGCAAATAATAAACAGTTGGCGGCCATTTTAAATTGTTAATTAGGTCACGGCACATCCTATAAAAAAAATAAATAATACGTCAAGTTTGGCCTCGCCGCCCCGGACGCAATGAGATATGGCACAATGTTGTCCGTTTACAAATAAACAAGCCACGGTAATAGAAGGCAAATAATAAACAGTTGGCGGCCATTTTAAATTGTTAATTAGGTCACGGCACATCCTATAAAAAAAATAAATAATACGTCAAGTTAGGCCTCGCCGCCCCGGACGCAATGAGATATGGCACAATGTTGTCCGTTTACAAATAAACAAGCCACGGTAATAGAAGGCAAATAATAAACAGTTGGCGGCCATTTTAAATTGTTAATTAGGTCACGGCACATCCTATAAAAAAAATAAATAATACGTCAAGTTACGCCTCGCCGCCCCGGACGCAATTAGATATGGCACAATGTTGTCCGTTTACAAATAAACAAGCCACGGTAATAGAAGGCAAATAATAAACAGTTGGCGGCCATTTTAAATTGTTAATTAGGTCACGGCACATCCTATAAAAAAAATAAATAATACGTCAAGTTAGGCCTCGCCGCCCCGGACGCAATGAGATATGGCACAATGTTGTCCGTTTAAAAATAAACAAGCCACGGTAATAGAAGGCAGAATTTCTCAAGTTTCCAATCTTAGGGCCGCGATAAATCCTGACTTATCAGTTAATTCATCATTGCGCTTCCTGTTATTAAATTACGTCACCATATAATTCATAACTCCGCTTAGAATCAACGTACAGTCTTCGTTGAGATACCGTTGGATTCGTCTCGTCAAGCTCTATCTAACTGGTATGATTTCATAAGTAAAAAGCCAAATTTTAAATATTGACCAAAATACCTACAATATCGGATGAGCATGAGAAATCGCAACTGGTCTCACCTTCACAAAAATGTGAATATCTTCACTTAGAAGTGACATACAGGCATCATTGAGGTATCATTAGATTTTGATTTTCAAGGCCTATCTATTGTGGTGGTCTCATGAGTAAATACTCAAATTTAACATCGTGATGGTATTCATTTCTGGCTTTTTTGTTGTTGCCAGTTGACAATGACTGCCTGCCTCTTTCCCAGTCCCCAAGAAATCATATCGACATAAACGATGTGCTTCCAGTATGACTTGCAAAACAGTTAACGACTTACAGGCTATTTAACTGTGTAAGTACTAGTCAATGAAAACTTGTCAAGAAAGTGAAACACAAACAAGTAAACAAGGGTATCTAGGCTCCTTCAACTACTCCGGCATGGAGGCTTCCATCTTTGGATCACAGATGCGGTAATATACAACTTCCCAAATATAACCGCAGTCAGTGTCTGTGGCGGTGTCTGTATTTTGGAAGATAATCTTATAGTTAAGTTTGAGATAATGATGAAAATAAAAGGAAGAAATACTACAGCATCACTTGAGTGTAACAGGTGGCTTAGATTTGAGAAACGACAAACAATAACAGGCTGTTGCTGCCGGCGTTTGTCGGTGCTGCAGGGAGCCTACTCTCCAGCGACCGTTATATTGTCCAGCCAAACAATCAACATAAATTATTGGAGGCCCGGGCATTGCCAGCTGCGGGTACTTTTGTTGGGGAATCAGTCACTTCTAGTCATCGCTGTCACTCCTAGCATCTAGTCATAGTCACAGCTAGGCACATCTAGGGTTTATACTGAGGCACCGCCAGCTGTGGGTACTTTTGTTGGGGAATCAACTCACGTCTTCTAGTTCTAGTGTCACGCCTAGTGCCTAGCGACCGTCTAGTCATCATACTAATTTTTATTTACTATATTATTAATTATTTCATAGTCACAACTGAGCTAGGCACGTCTAGGTTTTATACTGAGGCACCACCAGCTGTGGATCCTTTTGTTGGGGAATCGGTCACTTCGTAGTTCTTCTAGGTTCAGATAGCCTCTGGTCTAGTTGTAGTAGTAGTGATAGTATTAATTAGTAGTTAGTCATCGCTGTCACTCATCCGACTCCTCCTAGCTTACTTCTAGTCACAGTCACATATAGGCACCTTTAGGTTTTATACTGAGGCAACGACAGCCTTATAATACTTACTACACTACTTTATATGTATAATATTTGACAGTCAGTTCCTTACTATTTTTAGCACAGAGGAAGCCCCAAGTTACTACAGACAATGTACACTTTCAGTCTACAGAAGTGTCACTTCCTGGTCTAGGGTCATTACCCTCAACAACTCAACTGCTGGAAGACCTATTGCCACATGAAACCCACAGTGGAACAGCTAAATAGCTCAGCCACAAGCCACATGGGTAGTAAATTAGTATATTTGACGTTGCACATCTGACCGCCAGGAACAAGAGTCACTAGCACTGAGAATAATTGCACAGACATGGGCTAAAAAGGATGGAGCTGATGAGAATTTGCGTCCATGAAAGATCATGTCTCATTACGTGAAAGCAGCAAAGAAGACCTTCAGTAAAAACGCCCAGGACTGCCTGGTGCGGCCACTGATCAAACAGCGGGAAACTGGGGAACTGTGTGACATAGTTCTCAAGCTGAATGGACGCAGCTACAGTGCCCACCGAGCCATCCTGGCATTGTGGAGTCCATACTTCCATTCCATGTTTACTTGTGATATGAAGGAGAAGAACATCAGTGAGCTGGATCTGTCGGCATCACTCATCTTGGAACAGGTGAGCCCTTCATTGCTTCTAAGGCACATCACTTATTGTCACAAGCATTATCTGTTGTCACAAATGTCTTTTTTTTTTGGGCGCTCACCTTGAACTCAAGCGTAATCCATACACGTGTGGATTAGCTTTGTCTATTAACAGTGTCCCTCGCCATCGCGAACAGACTCCAACTTCAGAGATACTTGTAATTTTTAGTCCTGCTGTCTAGTGTAGGGGTTGAACCCCTTACCTCGGTACCAGCTACAGGGTGTTTCTTCTTCTTCTTCTGCATTCATTCGGATTGCTTTTTCTGATGTAATTGTGTTGTGCATGTTTACAGCAGGGCTGCGATACTTGCGCCTTTTGCCAACACATCCGACTTCAGCGGGCATTTGTTGGCCCGGATTAGTCTTCCCGGCACCGGATGTTTAAGAACACATGTTCTTATCCATTCTGCCATGCTTACCTACATGTCACTTATTATCATAAATGTCACATATTATCACAAGTGTTACCTATTATCTCAATTGTTATCCGTTGTCACAGATGTCACTTATTATCTCGTGTTACCTGCTATCACAAATGCCACATGTTACAGACACGACATATGTTCATAAGTGTTACCTATTATCTCAAGTATTACCTGCTATCTCATATGTCACATATCACAGATGTGACATCATCATAAGTGTTACCTGTTATCATATAATGTTCTTGGTTTTAGGAATCTACATTATGGCACTAGAGGCAATAGAGTGTGGTCTTTGGTGGGAGAGAGAGAGAGAACCCACTTGTAACAAAGAAGATTAGTAGAGTCAGTTAATCACTGGGCTACTGATATCAGCCAAATTCAGTTCATGAAGGTGGCAGGGAACTTATTACACAACTTGACCTTTGATTGAGTGTTCCCAATGATGACGGCCTTCTTCCTTCATCGACTGGCTTCCCTTCTCTCTCTGGGTGATGCCTGGTTCAGGTTTTTCAACTGCTTGCTGTCATCTTGTCTGAGGTATCTCAGACAAATTCTCATCTCAAACCTCAAGCAGTCTATAGTTATTCAGCCTTGTACGTCAACCTCAAGCAGTCTATTATCATTCAGCCTTGTACGTCAACCTCAAGCAGTCTATAGTCATTCAGCCTTGTACGTCAACCTCAAGCAGTCTATAGTCATTCAGCCTTGTACGTCAACCTCAAGCAGTCTATTATCATTCAGCCTTGTACGTCAACCTCAAGCAGTCTATTATCATTCAGCCTTGTACGTCAACCTCAAGCAGTCTATAGTCATTCAGCCTTGTATGTCAACCTCAAGCAGTCTATAGTCATTCAGCCTTGTACGTCAGCCTCAAGCAGTCTATAGTCATTCAGCCTTGTGTGTCAACCTCAAGCAGTCTATAGTCATTCAGCCTTGTACGTCAACCTCAAGCAGTCTATAGTCATTCAGCCTTGTGTGTCAACCTCAAGCAGTCTATAGTCATTCAGCCTTGTACGTCAACCTCAAGCAGTCTATAGTCATTCAGCCTTGTATGTTAACCTGGCTGGTGCGATTGGTTGCCAGTACTCAGATTTATATATGACACATCGTGTGTTGCCAGTGCTCAGATTTAAATATGACACATCAAGCAAAAAATGAACTAATGCAGAAGAAAAGAATGAACTAATACTGCATCAAAGAATGAACTAATGCTGAAGCAAACAGTGAACTTAAGCCTGAGCAAAGAATGAACTAATGCTGAGGCAAAGAATGAACTAATGCTGAAGCAAACAGTGAACTTAAGCCTGAGCAAAGAATGAACTAATGCTGAGGCAAAGAATGAACTAATGCTGAAGCAAACTAATGCTGAAGTGAACTGTTACTGTAATTTAGATTTAGATGTAATTTAGAACTAGCAAAGACATCACATGTGCTGTGTTTGTGACATTGGTTGACATTGATCTCCTCCAACAGGACTCTGTGTTTGGTACCATCCTGGACTACATGTACACGGGCTCGCTGCCGCTGACAGCAGATTCTGTCACAGATGTGGTGAAGATCTCAGACTTTCTTCTCCTGGACGATGTCAGGGACTACTGTCAACAGTTTCTGCTGAGCCTGGGAAACCTTGACCTGTCCAACTGCCTTCGAGTGCGTTTTTTGGCAGAAGATCACAACTTACCAGAAGTGGCAGCTGCCGCTAGGAGCATCATAGAGTCTCGTTTCCATGACTATCTGATACAACATGACGATATTTTGGAGCTGCCATGGGATTGGTTGAAGAAACTTCTGGAAGATCCTTGTGTTGTCCAGCACACGGGCTACAATGAGCTTCGTAGACTGGCTGCCCGATGGATTGATCACGACAAGTGTTTCAGAACTGCTTACCATCAGCATCTGATGGCCATTATCAATGCTTGGATTTCTGATTATGCAAATGAGGCTTCCTATTTGGGTAGAGAACTGAGAAGTTCCCTGGAGGGCAAAGATTTCAGAAATTCTATGGAAGGTCAAGACCTGAGAAGTTCTGATCAAAGCAGTTCTGTAACTACTGGTGCTGCAGACACAGGGGTAGACACGGGGGAACCTTTGGCAAGTGTGAAAGCTGAAGCATTGCAAACATCTCAGATTTTATTCACTGTCGTATGCAACCAGGGCTTGAAATTTCTTAAACTGTTTCTCTACAACCTGGATGAGCAGGTGTGGTTGCACTTCCCTGTGTCCGGAGAGCGACTGCTCAAGTATGTACCCATGAGACAGACGGTGTGCAACATGTTTGCTCACGAGGGCAAGCTCTATATGTATTTGTGTTCTTCCTTTCCCTACCCGACCGACATGCTGAAGATCAATATACTGACCATTGACCTACTGACAGGCCAGCCGGCACTATTTTCATTTAGAACCATGGATTACTACAAGCCCACCTACAGAACCACACTGACCAACTTCCGCACGGCTCCGCCAGCTATGGTCATGTGCAGTGGTCAGCTGTTTGTGGTTGGCAACAAGGAAGGTGCTGGTCACTTGTTTGCTTGCAACCTGGCAAACAACCAGTATGCTTGCTATCAGATACCTGGCACTCGCTTCATTAGTTTGGCTCGGTGTGTGGTCAGAAGTGACCGACAAATTTTTATTTGGTATAGACACAGGACAGGTCCTTCAGAGGAGTTCTCCATCAAGAAGTCGGTTGGTTTTGTGTTGTTTGATGCCAAGATGAAAATCTTCAGCTCCTGGGAACTCACGCCTCCGGATATTTCCTACGATGATTTTGCCAAGTGTTATGCCATGTGTGTGCGCGATGACACAGTGCACATATACCAGCCAGGTGAGCCAGCAATTGTTCTAGACGAAGTCAGAGCTAAGTGGGTCACATCCTTACGTCGCATTCCAATCCCAGGTTCAGGTTACACAAGAGAATCTCAAGCTTATGGTTATCAGATAGCCATCCCCGCCCAGGAAGGCATCCTGGTTCTGAACAATTGGCAGCCTTACACCACCTCATTGCACGAAGTCTGTGAAAAGTTTCCATGTGCCATGGCTCATATTCCGCCACCAATTGACAATATCTCTGTTGCTGCTCTAGCAGAACTGCCTGGCTCTGTGCTGGCCACACTTCAGCGCTGCACACATTACGACGAAGCTTACGCTAGTGCTCTCCATGTGGCCATGCAGTACTCGGACGGTGACACCGATGACAGCGCTGGCTCCGTTCTGGAGGAAGCTACTTCTGACAATGATGAGTATGAATATGATGAAGATATTTATGAATATGATTATGAAATAGATGGTTATGAAGTCTGACATCATTAGCTTGCAGTTTTCACAATGCCTACTGTATTAGTAGTACATACTGGCTGATGGCCATCAGGTTCTGTGCAGTACCCAGTGCAGCAAGGCAAGTAGGCAGCACAAGTATTCTCAGCTGCTGCAAGTAGGTGTGCTTGACACAGTGGTGCTGCATGTGATAGTAACAAGAGCAGGACTGGCAGAAGGCTTTGTCTTTGAATTGTAGCAAGAGCAGGGCTCACAGAAGGCTTTGTCTTT
Organism: Cepaea hortensis; assembly: GCA_963921405.1. Taxonomy (NCBI): domain Eukaryota; kingdom Metazoa; phylum Mollusca; class Gastropoda; order Stylommatophora; family Helicidae; genus Cepaea; species Cepaea hortensis. Next base: position 98,531,760 of record OY992894.1, read on the forward strand.
GAATTGTAGCAAGAGCAGGGCTCACAGAAGGCTTTGTCTTTGAATTGTAGCAAGAGCAGGGCTCACAGAAGGCTTTGTCTTTGAATTGTAGCAAGAGCAGGGCTCACAGAAGGCTTTGTCTTTGAATTGTAGCAAGAGCAGGACTGGCAGAAGGCTTTGTCTTTGAATTGTAGCAAGAGCAGGACTGGCAGAAGGCTTTGTCTTTGAATTGTAGCAAGAGCAGGGCTCACAGAAGGCTTTGTCTTTGAATTGTAGCAAGAGCAGGGCTCACAGAAGGCAATGTCTGTGACACTTACAGTAACATAAGCAAGACTGGCAGACAGTAACAAATAAACTTTATTTTCAAAGGGTCACAAATTGGGCACTCAGGCCCGTCTAACATTCAGCCCTTCCAGTCACTCATCTTTCGTTCATATATTGTGCATGTTACATTCACACAGGAAAAAGACATTGTCAAATGAATGTTGTAAACAAACTATGCATAGTACAATGTTATGAGAGAGGCAGGCAGGCAGACACACGTACATTCATAAACTCATACATACATATGTTCATACACACTTACTTCATTGACTCAAAATCTCAGTTATGCACACATTCAATAATACACAAATACACACTTCCTTGCATACACATAAACTTACTCACAATCACAAACAAAGATTTACTTACATCCTCATACCCACTCTTTCTTCCTCCCTCCCTCAAGCACATATATCCTCATTCATACATACAACCAGGCATACATAATAAGAAGAGCAGGCCTGACAGGGGCGTTGTCTATGACAGTAACATGAGCAGGACTGACAGAAGAAGTTGTCTGTGACATATGACAGTAACATAAGCAGGACTGACAGAAGTCTGTGACATGTGACAGTAACATGAGCAGAATGACAGAAGTTGTCTGTGACATGTGACAGTAACATAAGCAGAATGACAGTTGTCTGTGACATGTGATAGTAACATAAGGACTGACAGAAGTTGTCTGTGACATGTGATAGTAACATAAGGACTGACAGAAGTTGTCTGTGACATATGACAGTAACATAAGCAGGACTGACAGAAGTTGTCTGTGACATGTGACAGTAACATAAGCAGGACTGACAGAAGAAGTTGTCTGTGACATGTGACAGTAACATGAGCAGGACTGACAGAAGTTGTCTGTGACATGTGACAGTAACATAAGCAGGACTGACAGAAGAAGTTGTCTGTGACATGTGACAGTAACATAAGCAGGACTGACAGAAGTTGTCTGTGACATGTGACAGTAACATAAGCAGGACTGACAGAAGTTGTATGTGACAGTAACATAAGCAGGACTGACAGAAGAAGTTGTCTGTGACATGTGACAGTAACATGAGCAGGACTGACAGAAGTTGTCTGTGACATGTGACAGTAACATGAGCAGGACTGACAGAAGAAGTTGTCTGTGACATGTGACAGTAACATAAGCAGGACTGACATAAGTTGTCTGTGACACATGACAGTAACATAAGGACTGACAGAAGTTGTCTGTGACATATGACAGTAACATAAGAAGAATGACAGGAGTTGCCTGTGACAGTAACATAAGCAGGATAGACAGAAGAAGTTTGTGACATATGACAGGAGTTGTCTGTGACATGTGACAGTAACATAAGCAGGACAGACAGAAGTTGTCTGTGACATGTAACATAAGCAGGACAGACAGATGAAGTTGTCTGTGACATATGACAGTAACATAAGAAGAATGACAGGAGTTGCCTGTGACAGTAACATAAGCAGGACTGACAGAAGAAGTTTGTGACATATGACAGGAGTTTCTGTGACATGTGACAGTATCATAAGCAGGACAGACAGAAGTTGTCTGTGACATGTAACAGTAACATAAGCAGGACAGACAGAAGAAGTTGTCTGTGACATGTAACAGTAACATAAGCAGGACAGACAGAAGAAGTTGTCTGTGACATGTGACAGTAACATAAGCAGGACAGACAGAAGTTGTCTGTGACATGTAACAGTAACATAAGCAGGACAGACAGAAGAAGTTGTCTGTGACATGTGATAGTAACATAAGGACTGACTGAAGTTGTTTGTGACATATGACAGTAACATAAGCAGAATGACAGGAGTTGTCTGTGACATGTGATAGTAACATAAGCAGGACTGACAGTTGTCTGTGACATATGACAGTAACATAAGCAGGACAGACAGAAGTTGTCTGTGACATGTGACAGTAACATAAGCAGAACTGACAGAAGTTGTCTGTGACATATGACAGTAACATAAGCAGGACTGACAGAAGTTGTCTGTGACATGTATTAGTAACATAAGGACAGACAGAAGTTGTCTGTGACATGTGATAGTAACATAAGGACTGACAGAAGTTGTCTGTGACATATGACAGTAACATAAGCAGAATGACAGAAGTTGTCTGTGACATGTGACAGTAACAAGCAGAATAATAGTTGTCTGTGACATATGACAGTAACATAAGCAGAATGACAGTTGTCTGTGACATGTGACAGTAACATGAGCAGAATGACAGAAGTTGTCTGTGACATATGACAGTTACAGTGACAATCACAGACTAATGGAAAGGTCTACTATATGACACTTGTTTGTTTGGGCAGCTAGCACTTGATTTAATTTAGGCTATCTTAAATGATACATACATATTTGCTGATATCTCACACATTAGTTTTTATGTCTATGTTAGACAGACAAGTATTTGTTGGTGTCTCACATTTCAGTTATGTTTATGATAGACATGTGTTTGCTTGTGTCTCACACTTCAGTTTATGATAAGCAGACCGGCTTTCATTGGAGTCCGTCTTCAGTATGTATTTAATTATACCAAGGTAGTCTCACAAATGCTGGTACAGGACTGTCTCACACATTTTGACCTGCCAGAAATAAAAAGTTTCTGTAATTTTTTTCTACAGTTGAGTTCATTCTTTTGTATTTCTGTTCACTCATTCTGTACATCTGTATATATGTGATACATCAGTATCATAATATGTACCTTATACAACTTGTGCACAACTGTATGCATGTGATACATCTTGTGTATATGTCTGTATATACATGATGCATCTCGTGTATATCTGTGTGTGTGCGCGCGTATGTCAGTTGGCTGTCTTTCTCTCTCCCCCCCCCACCCCCTTCTCTGTCTTTCATTTCTTGTGTATATCTATATGTATGTGATACATCTTGTGTATATCTATATGTATGTGATACATCTTGGGTATATCTATATGTATGTGATACATCTTGGGTATATCTATATGTACATGGCACATCTTATATACTGAAGCATATTAAAAATGCACCACTATTTTATATATATATATATATATTACATTGGCACCTTTCCGTCTTGACAGACGATAGCTTGGTACATTGTGCTTCAAAAAGGCTGAATAACTACGATCCATGGCGGTGGCGAGTGTATATATATATATATCCATTCATCATGTGCCATGCCAGTAAGCGTGGGCGGTCATGTTCTGCCATCTCACCCGATCACCAGTACTTGCTTCTAGGTCTTCCCCTTGGTCTGTTCCCCTCGATCTTGCCAGTTGTCACCAAGTTCTCCAAATCATTTCTTCTCATAACATGCCCAAAACATTGTGACTGTCTACGTCTAATGTCTCTAATCAGTTTACGATCTTCATTTGTTTCTTGAAGGACTTGTTCATTGGTCTTTCTGGCTGTCCATGGTATTCTTTACATTTGTATATATATATATATATATATATATATATATATATATATATATATATATATATATATACACACACACACACACATTGATGCCTAGAAGGTGGAAAAAAAAAGTAGTAATGGATTTTGGATTTTTGCCGTGATTATCATGATAAAGAGCTGAAAGTATCGCACAAAGCGCGAACTCCGTAGCTCCAGCATCGACCCCCAGGAGTCTCAGAGAAAATGCACTTATAAACCGAAAGATGCAGCCCAGAATCGAACCCACAACCTTCGGAACATGAGCCAAATGGCTTGACCACTTCACCATGGAGACTACCCACAGGGATTGCTGTGTTCGTCAGCACAACCGACTTGGAGGTGGCGATATTCACATTTGGGGAGGATTCAGTTTTCACCATCGCTTGCCTCTTCACGCCTTCCATGGACATTTTAATGCTGTGACATATTGAGTTGAGGTTCTGGATGCAATGGTTGCTGGTCAAATATCATTCACTGACCTTGGTTAAATATAATCCTACTGACCCCTGGCCAAATATCCACACTGACCCCTGGTCAAATATCATCCACTGACATTGGTTAAATATAATCCTACTGACCCCTGGCAAAATATCCACACTGACCCCTGGCCAAATATCATCCACTGACTCTTGGTCAAATATCACACTGACCTGGTCAAATATCCATACTGACCCCTGGTTAAGTATCATCCATACTTACCCTTGGTCAAATATCACACTGACCTGGTCAAATATCCATACTGACCCCTGGTTAAGTATCATCCATACTTACCCTTGGTCAAATATCCAAACTGACTCTTGGTCAAATATCCACTCTGACCTGGTCAAATATCATCCTTACTGACCCCTGGTTAAGTATCATCCATACTTACCCTTGGTCAAATATCACACTGACCCCTGGTTAAAAATCACCCACACAAATGCACAGATAAAACACTAACCACACTCAGTCATGGGCCAGCATCATCCAAGTGACGGCAGCTGTCTGGGCATTAATCTGGACAGGGCCACTGTCAAGTCTTTCAAGGAACTCTTTCCAAGGAATGGATGCAGGAAGGGCATCTGCAGACAGAAACAGCATTCTCAAAGTCTGATGCGTTTTCTATGAGCCAGTGTCTGCAGCTGGCTAGTTTCTGGGAGTGGTGAATCTATGCTGCAACACCAGACTACAGAAGGTATACATACATGTGCACTAACAACTAACTGTCTGGACACTGACCACTAACTGTCTGGACACTGACCACTAACTGTCTGGACACTGACCACTAACTGTCTGGACACTGACCACTAACTGTCTGGACACTGACCACTAACTGTCTGGACACCGACCACTAACTGTCTGGACACTGACCACTAACTGTCTGGACACTGACCACTAACTGTCTAGGAGTGGTGAATCTATACTGCAACACCAGACTACAGAAGGTATACATAGATGTGCACTGACCACTAACTGTCTGGACACTGACCACTAACTGTCTGGACACTGACCACTAACTGTCTGGACACTGACCACTAACTGTCTGGACACCGACCACTAACTGTCTGGACACCGACCACTAACTGTCTGGACACCGACCACTAACTGTCTGGACACTGACCACTAACTGTCTGGACACTGACCACTAACTGTCTAGGAGTGGTGAATCTATACTGCAACACCAGACTACAGAAGGTATACATAGATGTGCACTGACCACTAACTGTCTGGACACTGACCACTAACTGTCTGGACACTGACCACTTACTGTCTAGGAGTGGTGAATCTATACTGCAACACCAGACTACAGAAGGTATACATACATGTGCACCAACAACTAACTGTCTGGACACTGACCACTAACTGTCTGAGAGTGGTGAATCTATACTGCAACACTAGACTACAGAAGGTATACATACATGTGCACTGACAACTGTCTGGACACTGACCACTAACTGTCTGGATACTGACCACTAACGTCTAGACACTGAAAACTGTCTGGACACTGACCACTAACTGTCTGGACACTGACCACTGACTGTCTGGACACTGACCACTGACTGTCTGGACACTGGCAACTGACCACTGACTGTCTGGACACTGGCAACTGACCACTAACTGTCTGGACACTGACAACTAACTGTCTGGACACTGGCAACCATTTGGAGAGCATGCTTGCAAGAGAGTGAATGGGAGGCCAGTTACAAATGGTGACTATGAGATCCTGTAGGTGTTTAGTAGGTCCTAGTGGTTAGGACAGACAAGTTAATGCTGACCTTGCTGTCTAAGAATTCACAGACATTGTGGGAAGTGAATATGATAGCTGGATTGAAGCTACTGAAGAAATGGATGAAGTTGTCATGTTCATCTGTGAACATTTCAGCGATATTCACACCATTATTTATGTCTCAGGAAATGTGCTTCCAAACATTTGCAACATTTGTTTTAAGGTGACCCATAAAGAGACAGACACAACTAGGACCTATGTTGGCATCCACAGTGGGATGGCTGATATGGTAAAAGTATTCACTGTTAAACTCAACAGAGTTTCAGCCTGAGTATGTGTTCTGTGGAACGTACAAGAGTCACCGTGGTAGCGATAGGTTGACAAGAGATTGAACAGTACTGTCTAAGAATTCTGATATGTGCAATACAGGAGAAAGCGGGGATGACAGACATCCAGTGTTGCTGGGTTTGTAGGTTTTAGCAGAGAGGTATCAGGCAGGGTCTGGCCATGGAGGGTTGTTGGGTTTGTACATGCAGGGTTGTGGCTGAAACACAGCCTTCTGGATAAGGGAGTCTAAGTGTCCTTAATACATGTATGAATATGATAATAGAGACATACTTGTAGTAAAGTGTAACATATATGGATATGATAATAGAGAAATAAGTGTAGTAAAGTGTAACATATATGGATATGATAATAGAGACATACTTGTAGTAAAGTGTAACATATATGGATATGATAATAGAGAAATAAGTGTAGTAAAGTGTAACATATATGGATATGATAATAGAGACATACTTGTAGTAAAGTGTAACATATATGAATATGATAATAGAGACATACTTGTAGTAAAGTGTAACATACTTGTAGTAAAGTGTAACATATATGGATATGATAATAGAGACATACTTGTAGTAAAGGGTAACATATATGGATATGATAATAGAGACATACTTGTAGTAAAGTGTAACATACTTGTAGTAAAGTGTAACATATATGGATATGATAATAGAGAAATAAGTGTAGTAAAGTGTAACATATATGAATATGATAATAGAGACATACTTGTAGTAAAGTGTAACATATATGAATATGATAATAGAGACAAACTTGTAGTAAAGTGTAACATATATGAATATGATAATAGAGACATACTTGTAGTACAGACTGTACAAGCTCCTGCAAGCACATGTTGTCTTTATCTTGCCCATCATCACTGTACACTGTCACACCCAGGCACATCAGGAGAACCACTCCGAGGAGAGATGACACCACTTTCTCGTGGCAGCTAATGTTGAATATGGGAAACTCTGTGAACATGATGACAACATGCAGAGGTTATTATATGTGTACTATTGTACATAGCTAGTCACAGACACATGAACTTGTGACCTGACTGAAACAATGAACACTAAAATATGAACTTGTGATCTGACTGAAACAATGAACACTAAAATATGAACTTGTGACCTGACTGAAACAATGAACACTAAAATATGAGCTTGTGATCTGACTGAAACAATGAACACTAAAATATGAGCTTGTGATCTGACTGAAACAATGAATACTAAAATATGAACTTGTGACCTGACTGAAACAATGAACACTAAAATATGAGCTTGTGATCTGACTGAAACAATGAACACTAAAATATGAACTTGTGATCTGACTGAAACAATGAACACTAAAATATGAACTTGTGACCTGACTGAAACAATGAACACTAAAATATGAACTTGTGATCTGACTGAAACAATGAACACTAAAATATGAGCTTGTGATCTGACTGAAACAATGAACACTAAAATATGAGCTTGTGATCTGACTGAAACAATGAACACTAAAATATGAACTTATGATCTGACTGAAACAATGAACACTAAAATATGAGCTTGTGATCTGACTGAAACAATGAACACTAAAATATGAACTTGTGACCTGACTGAAACAATGAACACTAAAATATGAACTTGTGACCTGACTAAAACATCATCATCATGTGCCGTGCCGATAAGCATGGGCGGTCATGTTTTGCCATCTCACTCGATCACTAGAGTCGTGGATCAGTTCAGCGTTCCTGTCTCGACATGTTTTAGAACATTAATCTATACATTCACTGTAATTTCCACAAAGACGATGAAATATGTGAACATTTATTGTAATCTCCCCAAAGATGATGAATTGTGTGAACATTTACTGTAATCTCCACAAAGATGATGAATTATGTGAACATTCACTGTAATCTCCACAAAGATGATGAAATAAATGAACATTTACTGTAATCTCCACAAACTGATGAAATATGTGAACATTCACTGTAATCTCCACAAATATGATGAAATATGTGAACATTTACTGTAATCTCTGTGTGTCAGGTCTTAATCAGAAATGACTGAGCTACCATACGACAGTAGACGCCAAATATTGGGCGGCGCTTACCAAACCCAACACCCTACATTGTGCCAACAGCTTCAGGCAGAGGAGCGCAACTGGGAGGGTACAAGCCTTATCTTGGTGCAAGGAAATGCAACCTAAAGTTAAAATGCCATAGCAGGGCAGACCAGGCCCTAAGCCTTGGTTGGCGGCTGGTCTAGGATCGAAGCTCTGACAGGTGGACAGTTTGAGCATTGCTTTGCTGATCCGGCAGCTTATGCAGCTTGTCGGGTTCCAGATGTATTGGTGTTACCTTTCCTATGGAGTGAACTAGGCAGGCTGAGAGAATGATCATGCTGCATGGGCAACACATGGTCTCCATATGTCAGCCCAGGCTTGGTGCTATGGAGAGGTATAACTCCATCGGTCTCGGAATCAAAGCGAGAGGTAGCAGTTACGGGTTATAATCTGGCATAGACATGGGGTGCCACAGGTTGCCTCTGACAGTGGGAGACACCAATAGGTGTCACTGATCAGCTACCGCCCATCTCAAGCTGGGTATCCCCCAGTCAATTGGGTGCTGATCCGCCACAGCCTGCCTGCTTCAATGGGTGCTTGGGGCTAGGACAAAATCTGAATTGCAGACTGTAAAACTAATGTATCAGGAACTACTGAAAATAAAAACAGAAACCTCAAGCTGTGGCTTGCAACCTGGAACGTAGGAACAATGTGTCCAGGATTTTCCACTGACCTGACGAATATTGACGATGTGAGAAAAATGGCTGTGATTGATGCCGAACTGAATTGTCTTAACATTGATATTGCTGGTCTGCAGGAGACTAGCCTCCTGAGGAAGGGTCACTCAGGGGAAAACTATTACATCTTATTTTGGAAAGGCAGAGGGCAGAAAGTAAACAGACAACATCGAGTGGGCTTTGCAGTAGTTACTACTGGGAATTGTTTAAATTCCAGCTGGCAAAAATGAAAGATTTTTATCTCTGCACTTGGCAACCACTTGTGGTTTTGCCACCATTATCATTGCATATGTACCGACACTCACTTCCTCTGATGATGTGAAGGATTTATTCTATGAGGAGTTAGCTTTTGTGATCAAGGCAGTACCAAAATCTGACAACATGTATATACTCGGTGATTTTAATGCATGTGTAGGCAAGGACTCAAGTTCAGGGCCAGCGAGCCTTGGAAAATACATCGGTCACATGATTGACAATGGGCAAAGGCTGCTGGAGCATTGCACCAGAAACGACCTATGTAAAACGACCTATGTATTACAAATTCCTTTTTTAAAACAAAAGAGCGGCATAAGTCATAAGGTCACATGGAAACATCAAAGATCTCGCCAATGGCATCAGCTGGACTTCATCATCACATGGAGACAACATTTGAATTAAACATCATTAACTTGAAGTTACCACAGTGCTGATTGTGATAATGATCATTCTTTGGTTGTTGCAAAGAGAATCTACACAACTAAATACAAATCTAGCTCCAGGATTAATATTATTAACACCCAAGATCCTCTTAAGTGCTTTGAGTTCCAACAGCAACTTTAAGACACTTTCACTGATACATCAGAAAATTGTACTGCAGGTGAAAAGTGGGGTAAACTTAGGGAAACTCTATAAAGCAGAGGTGGGGGTTTATGATACTGTGGATCATAAGAGGCAGGACTGGTTTGCGGCAAACAGAAAAAAAAGAAGATGGCTCTCTTAAGAATCAAGGAAAGAATTACATGAAACACTCTCTGTGCCAGGCTGTGTGCAAATGACTACTTGATCAAGTTATCTGAGTCCATTCAAAATGCAAATGATAAGGGAAACATCAGAAGCATATGTAAGGGACAAAGAAGGCCTGTGGTCCAATGATAAAAAAAAGTGCACCACTGAAAACCTTGACTGATAAGAAACAGCAGATGGATAGATGGGTAGAGCATTATTTGGAACTTTACTCAACGGAGACCAAACTAGCGGATGATGCCCTCAATGCCATAGAGGCCCTGCCAACTCTTGACCACCTGGAGACACTTCCCACCATAACAGAAGTTAAGTGTGCAATTAATGAACTTGCATCTGGCAAGGCTCCAGGTAAGGATGGGATTCCAATAGAGGTTATCAGGAGTGGGTAAGACACACTCACTCTACAGGTCCACCAGCTAATAGAGCTATGCTGGCAAGAAGGACAAGTCCCACATGATTTCAAAGATTCAAGCATCATAACACTGTACAAGAACATGGGGGATCAGAGTGACTGTAACAACTATAGGGGTACCTCACTTCTGTGTATTGTTGGGAAAGTATTTGCCAGAATTGTTCTGCGCAGACTTCAAGTCCTGGGAGATCACGTATCAGTGTGGCTTTTGATGGAAATGGTCTACCATTGATATGATATTCTCATTGCGACAAATGCAAGAAAAATGCCGGGAACAAAATCAACAACTGTTTATTGCCTTCATCGACCTCACAAAGGCATTTGATTTGGTCAGTCGTGAGGGTCTGTTCGAGGCACTAAAGAAGATTGGCTGCCCACCAACTCTTCTGTCCATTATGGAATCGTTCCACACAAGTATGAAGGGTATAATCAAGTTTGATGGTACAACTTCAGAAGAGTTTGAAATCAAGAGTGGAGTTAAGCAAGGTTTTGTACTGGGAGTCTCCGTGTCGAAGTGGTTAAGCTGTCTGTCTGACTCGGGCTCCGAAGGTTGTGGGTTCGATTCTTGGCCACGTCCTTCAGTTCACAATTGCATTTTTCGGAGACTACTGAGGGTCATCACTGGAGCTATGGAATTCATGCTTGTTGTGATGCTTTCCGAGCTGTGGAAAGAGACTGAGCCATTTAAAAAAACAACTCTGGTGCAATGAAGTCGACTTTTAAGCTACTTTCTTTTAAAGGTTTTGTACTTGCTCCCACCCTCTTTGGAATATACTTTTCACTTCTACTGAAATATGCCTTTCATGATCAGGATTGTGGTATATACATTCACTCATGCTCAGATGGCAGCCTCTGCAATGCTCAGAGATTGAAGGCCAAGACCAAAATTAGGAGGGTACTGATCAGAGAGTTGCTGTTTGCAGATAATGCTGCAATTACGATCCACTCTGAGGAAGAATTATGTCTACTATCTGCATTCTCCAATGCTTGTTCTGAATTTGGTTTAATAATTAACAAAAAGAAGACACAGATTATGTCACAAGGTGCACATGGGGTACCATCAATCTTTATTGACGACGCCGAACTAGAGATGGTAGACCATTTTACATATCTAGGATCAGTGGTAAATAGCAAATTATCTCTAGATCAGGAAATCAACATCCGGATTGGTAAGGCAGCAACAACTATGAACAGGTTAAGAAAAAGAGTGTGGGAGAACAGGAAGCTTACTGCCAAAACAAAAGTCCTTGTCTATCAAGCCTGTTCCTTAGTACTCTTCTTTATGGCAGTGAAGCCTGGTCAACTTACTCAAACTAAGAGAAACATTTAAACAGCTTTCATATGTGGTGCCTGCGAAGAATTCTTGGTATTAAGTGGCAAGACAAAATCACAAATACTGAAGTATTGGAAAGATCAGGTTGTGTGACAGTTTATTCCATGCTCAGTCTTTGTAGATAGGACATGTTAGGAGGATGGATGATGGTAGAATACCAAAGGACATCTTTTTTGGTGAATTACAGATGGATAACAGATCTCAGGGTCGGCCTCTACTATGATACAAAGATGTGTGTAAGCGGGACATGATTTATACAGGCATTGATAATGCACATTATGAGCAAGTCGCCGCTGAACGTATTGCATGGAGGGCAAAGATCAGAAATGGAATAAAGACAAAGGAGAAAATTATTGCAGATAAGTCACACACGAGCACATGAGACGTAAAATGGTGTGTGATGGTGAAAATTACAATGTGTTCACATGCATCTATTGTGGGCGAACATTTACAGCGTGAATTGGTCTGATCAGTCACATTCGCTACCGTCATGGGTTGTAGTTATTATGCCTTTTTGAAGCACAATGTAACAAACTTTTGTATGTCAAGAAGGCAAGTTGCGATGATACTGTAATCTCCACAAATTGATGTAATATGTGAATATTTACTGTCATCTCCACAAAGTTGATGTAATATGTAAACATTTACTGTAATCTCAACAAAAACGATGAAAGATGTGAACATTTACTGTAATCTCCACAAAGTGATGAAACATGTGAACATTCACTTACGACATAGGTTGTCTCCAAAAAGACCCATGTTAGAGCTGAGATCATCTCTGGCACAACTGAGTGTAGCCTGCAGTGTTTTCCAGGTCTGACTTCCAGCAGAAACAGCTAACATCATCTTCAATAAGACAAACACACATATATCTAATACATACATCTACATCTTCAGTGAAACAAACATACATACACACATCTACATCTTCAGTGAAACAAACATACATACATCTACATCTTCAGTGAACCAAAAATATTTAACAAGGCAACGGGGGCAATGGGGAGGCCGTAAGCAACAAGGCAGATGAGGTGGAGCAAGGTGTTTTAGATTCAAATGCGACCGTCTGAGCCTCAAGAATACTTGTATTCTTTATTGGAATTGTGCCAGCGTAAAACAACGAGGCCCTATTCTGGAAAACCTGGTGTACAGGAACGACATTGTAGCGCTTCAGGAGATGAGACAGGGTGATAATTCACTCCATATTGCTGGCTTCCAATGTTTCTACAATAGGTGACACCTGGGAATGATGATTCTCATTCGCGACAGTATAGTGGTTTCAGAGCTGGATATGTTGAGATGGGACTGTGACAACATACAAATACAGGCGGTTAGAGTTCAATCTGGTCTACCATTTGTGTTGGTTAATGCGAGTGTGGATTCCTAGAAGTGGCAGTGCTTAAGTGACATATTAAGTTGGGACGCAGAGGTGTTTCCAAGGCACCAGAGCCAGATTTTATACTGGCCAAGACCTACTAACATGTCCTAGTCGTGCGTCCTGGGCAACAGGTCCCTTTGGGGTCATGGCTAACGTAGTAGGATCGCTGATTCTTCTGAAGTCGGAGAGTATCTGCCTGCACGGCGAGGAACCACCAGTCTGCACACCAATAAGCCAGACATGGGACAACGGATACTCACACAAACCTCAGTCCGCTATGACATCACACTGATGCTGGACAACAGGATGTCACCATCCGACATACAGGACTTCATGCTGGGGTTAACAGCCAGTGAACGCAAGCAAGTAAGCACATATTAGGTCACGAGAGGAATGTTATTTTCTGTGGCGATTTCAACGCTAAGGGCAGATTATGGGGAAACATTTCCTCCAATACACAGGGGGAGGAGCTCGAGGATGCACTTGAAACCATTGACCTTGTTTGTATCAACAGTAGCTGTGTCACCAGGACAGCAAGCCGTCCAGGTGATGAGGACAGTGTTATTGACCAGGCACTGGTTTCTTCTTCACTCACTACAGTGTGTAGATGGGGTGTCCTAGGGTACCACGGCAGCGACCACCACCCTTGCAGCATATTGGTGGAGAAAGTCAAGACTTTCCAGTATGACAATACAGGGCAAGATGTGGTGAGTAAAATAAGGCACAACAAGCGCAGAAAGCTTCATGGTAGGAAAAAAAGCTGGGAGCAGCCACCTTGGTGGAATTTGGAGGTGGAAAAGGCCTGGGTGGATAAGCGCAGTGCTCTAAGGAAATGGCATAACGCCAAGAAGAACAGAGTTGCCCATCCTAGTCCTTGCGTGCACTTAGAAAGAGAGATGCACACAAAAGTAAGCTATTATAAAAACTGGTTAAGGTGGTTAAAAATTAAAAATGGGCAGAGGTATGTCGAAGAGTAAGCACAGACAAGTCACTAAAATTGTTCTGGCGACTACATAAAAGCATGAATGGGGTGGTCAAGAATAAAAGTATTCCTGACTTCCAAGGTGTTGACCTCATCTGGCAGAGGACTGACGAGAATAAGGGCAAAGTCCTCTTTCAATGCTATCTGGAGCAGAGCAACCAGACAGACATGGGAGGCCAAAATCTTGCCAAGGAGGTCACCTCAGACAGGTGCAAGGCTCAGAACACTTTGGATGAAGACACAGTGACAGTGAAAGAAATCAAGGCTGTGCTTCGACGAAAATAAAACAGCGCTCCAGGGCCAGATGGCATAAGGTATGACATCAATATGTGTACTGAAAATGAGCTAGAGGAACTAGCAGACATGTACAACAGTATAGGGAGTGCTAGCCTCAAGGAGGAATGGTAACACAGCTATCTGATTCCCTTGCCGAAGCCAGGCAAAGACCACATGAAAATTCAGGGATATCGAGTTATAACCATGCAGAATACAATAGGCAAGCTGCTGGAGAAGTTAATTGCCAGGAAAATATCAAGCCAGCTAGAGAGGCAAGGTGTTTTCCCACCTGCCCTGGGAGGGTACCATCCAAAAAGAGAAACCTGGACCAATGCAGCAGTTTTTGCCCATGATGTCTATGAAGGTTTCCACTCAGGCATTGAAACCTTTGCTGCAGCGATTGATCTTGAGGAAGCTTACAACAAAGTATCAATGGATATTTTAATGCTTCAGCTTCTTGAACTCAAGATAAGTCCTTTCCTCCTTAGTTGGATCGCTGCAGCCCTCTTCCAGCGGAAAGTAGTTTTTAGATGTGGTAGATGGACTTCAGAATAAACAACAATATATCCTGGCATACGACAGGGATCACCATTATCTCCGGTGCTGTTTAACGCCTAAACTGTGAGAATCACCAGCGAGCAATTCATAGGACCGGGGAGGACACTGTCGTGTGCAGCTGATGTTTTAGTGTATCGTCAGGGTAAGGATAGAGATCAGGTTGCTGTGGAACTACAAACCGAACTCAATCGCATAAGTACTTGGTGTGTTGAAGTTGGGGCATTGGTCAACCCAACAAAGGCAACAGTGACATGGTTCTCTTTGAATAATCATATTGTCAACACTCCAACACCAACTGTAAATCTGGATTCAGAGACTGTAGAAAAAACGCAGGCATTGACTTACCTGGGGATACGATTTGATCAAAGCCTCGCTTATACTGAGCACTTAGACCAGGTGATAACAAAGGCCAAGCGGGATTTGGCTGCAATGTGGGTGATGGCGGCGGCAAACTGTGAGCAGCACCATCTATGTCTTCTTTACGAGGGACTATCAGCCATAAGCAGATGGAAAGGATGGAAAGGATACAGAACGAAGCTATGCGCATTATTCTTGGATGTACAAGAGATACAGCATGCAGGGCGATGCACTACTTTCTTTATTTTCCAACCATTAGGGACAGAGTACAAATTTGCCGAGCACGTACCTACCTCCGAGTCAACGCAAACACACAACATCCACTGCATAGCGAGATTAAGAAGGTAAAGGGAAGCAGGTAGATGATACTGCAGAGTAGCTGCAGACACAGATGACCCGTTGCATGAGGCGCTGGACGTAGTTAAGGGTCAACAACTGATAAGAGGGAAATCATGGATGGCTCAGGCGGAGGATACGATCAGACAGGTGTGCATCTTGGAGAACATTCGGCGAGGAGAGGAGTGGGTCAGAGTGCCAGCAGAGCAGTCAGACTTGTGCAGAGTTATAATCACATTGAGCCGGGAGTGCAGGGAGTGGCCAGCAGGGCCACGGAAGTGGAAATCCAGCAACTAATTCAGGATAATGCTCGCTTGGGTGATGTGATTATCTACACAGATGGGTCGGTGTTGAGAGGGAGGAGAAGTGCCTGGGGGTTCTTAGCAAAAGCTAATGGTTGACGTTCGGTGCAGGAGAGCCTGGCATATGATACCACAACATCTAGCGTAAGAATGGAGGTGGAGGCGGTCAGTGCAGCTTTCCGCTGGATGGAGAATACGATACACACACACATCGTGATTGTAACTGACTCAGAAAGCATGCTGAGGAAGGTGAGGACCGGCAAGCTTTGTGCAGAGTGGCTTGCTTCGCTTCGGAGGTCAATGTTGACAAGCATCGTCTGGATCTTTTCTCCACGTCATGCTAGTGTGCTGGGGAATGAACAGGCGGACAGATTGGCTGGCTCTGCAAAACTTGGCGGAGTATTGATGCATGACAAGGCAGACGTGGTTGCGACCTTGTGGGAGCACGTGTACACCTCGGAGGAGCAAATGAATCACCATGTTCTGGCAAGAATGAGACAGTGAGGAGTGACGAGGGGATCTGGCCGACGCTCAACGCTCAAAGGAAAGGCAAGACGGACATATAATCAGATTGCTACTGGTACTATTGGTGTTGGAATTCTTTGCTGGCTGCTGAGGATGGGGACGGAGCGCTTATGGGAATGCCCCGAATGCTGTGATGTCGGTTCCTAAATCAATCAATCAATCAATCTATCAGGGCAGCAGGTTAAAAAGAGGAAAGTCGTGGATGACAGGAAATGCAGACAAGAAAATCCAGCTGCTGTGGAGTGGAAGTACAGGTTCTGATCTTCGAGAATTCTTTAGAGGATGATGCTGTCATTTACACGGATGGGGTGAGAAGTTCATGAGCCTTTATGGCTCAGGCCAGAGGGAAAATTGTGAAGGAAGATTCTGGTGCTTTTGCTTTGACCACAAGTAGCCTGACTATGGAAGTCATGGCAGTAAGTAAAGCAATAACATGGCTCGAGACACAGAATTCACTCGGGCATGTGTTCTTAGTGACTCAATGAGCATGCTCTGGAGGATAGTGATGGGGTGGGTCCGCTAGAGAGTGGTTGCTGTCTCTGGAGCGGTCTCGGTAGGCAAAGATTACTTTCATTTTCGTGCCAGGGCATGCGGGTGTACAAAGAAATGAGCAGGCTGACAGGCTTGTAGATAGGGCTACTGTAGAAGGCGGACAACCCATGGACCAGACAGAATTCTGTACGCTCTATGAGAAGTAAGTCGTTTATGAGAACCAAGCGATGACTGTGAGTCTACAATCATGGTCAGGCTGCGAGAACAGCAAGTTAAAAGACGTGTGGCCAAACAAAAACACTACGCAGGAAGCCAAAGAAGATTAATAAACCAACACAGAACTGGTGTTGTGAGCTGCTAAATGCTGCAGGATTTACTGAGGAGGGGATCTGAGCACTTATGGACTGAATGGTTTGATGTGCAATGAGGATGATCTGTCAACTGACTAACATTTTTAGTGAAACAAACATCCATACATATATACATCTACATCTTCAGTGAAACAAATATACACACATCTACATTTTCAGTGAAACAAACATACAGTATATCAAATACTAGCTGACCCTGCCCGGCTTCGCCCAGACCCTGGTGGGGAGCATCTCATTTAATTCATATAAGTAGTCATATAAGTTCTCGTTCCCGTTACCGACTGTCTGTCTGTCTGTCTGTCTGTCTGTCTGTCTGTCTGTCTGTCTGTCTGTCTGACCCGGCCCGGCATTTCCCAGCTCCTGATGTGGAGCATCTCATTTAATTCATATAAGTAGTCATATAAGTTCCCGTTCCCGACTGTCTATCTGTCTGTCTATCTGTCTGCCTGACCCTGTCCGGCTTCATTAAATTCATACAACAAAAAAAGTAACTTAAAAGAACGTTCTTCTACACACCATCCATTATTTTTAATGAAAACTCTTTCTAATCACCTGCATGACTACAGTAACTTCTTAAGCAAAAAAAGATGAGTTACAATGTTATGCATTGTGCATCATTTTTATGAAAACTTTGAAAATGCCTTACAGATTGTATCATTATTTATTATAACTCATATGCCGGTACATAACTATGGACAAAGAGTTTATAAATCTTTGAAAACGATGCCACAATATGACTATAAGTTATACAGAAAAGTTATGCCCCTTGAAATAACTTTTACAGAGTTAGGTCCCCTGAAATATATGAAATTATGATGAAAAATGAAAAATGAAATAATACTGAGTAAGCAGGCGATTTCACACTAACAAAATATCACAGTTGTCAGCTCTGGAATGAAAGGAAGGCGTGTAGAAAATTTCATCTCAATCGGATGGGCCGTTCGCGAACAAATAAAGGCCATACGGACAGAGATACATAAATACATACAGAGATACATACGCACAAGTCTTTTTTATATATAAGATAAGTAGGTAAACGTGATGAGTTCAGACAGACAAGGCAACAACTAGCAGACATGTACAACAACAGTATAGGGAGTGCTAGCATCAAGGAGGAATGGTTACAGAGCTATCTGATTCCCTTGCCGAAGCCTGACAAAGACCACAAAAAATTTCAGGGATATCGAATTATAACCATGCAGAATACAATAGGCAAGCTGCTGGAGAAGGTAATTGCCAGGAAAATATCAAGCCAACTAGAGAGGCAAGGTGTTTTCCCACCTACCCTGGGTGGGTACCGTCCAAAAAGAGAAACCTGGACCAATGCAGCAGTCTTTGCCCATGATGTCTATGAAGGTTTCCACTCAGGCACTGAAACCGTTGCTGCAGCGATTGATCTTGAGGACGCATACAACAGAGTACCACTGGATTTTTTAATGTTTCAGCTTCTTGAACTAAACGTAAGTCCATTCCTCCTTAGTTGGATCGCTGCAGCCCTCTTCCAACGGAAAGTAGTTTTTAGATGTGGCAGTTGGACTTCGGAACCAACAACAATATATCCTGGCCTACCACAGGGATCACCATTATCTCCGGTACTGTTCAACGCCTACACAGTGAGAATCACCAGTGAGCAGATCACTGGACCTGGCAGGACATTGTCATATGCCGATGATGTTTTAGTGTATCGTCAGGGTAAGGATAGAGAGGAGGTTGCTGTGGAACTACAAACCGAACTCAATCACATAAGTACTTGGTGTGATGAAGCTGGGGCAATGGTCAACCCAACAAAGGCAACAGTGACTTGGTTCTCGTTGAATAATCATATTGTCAACAATCCAACACCAACTGTAATGCTGTGTTCAGAGACGGTGGAAAGAACGCAGGCAATGAATTACCTGGGGATACGGTTTGATCGAAGCCTTGCTTATAATGTGCACATAGACCAGGTGATAACAAAGGCCAAGCGGGGTTTGGCAGCGATGCGGGTGATGGCGGCAGCAAACTGTGAGCAGCGCCATCTATGTCTTCTGTACGAGGGGCTGGTCATGTCTGTTTTGGAGTATGCAATGGCAATCCTGACTCTCAGCCATAAGCAGATAGAAAGGATGGAAAGGATACAGAATGAAGCTATGCGCATTATTCTTGGATGTACAAGAGATACAGCATGCAGGGCGATGCGCTACCTTCTTGATTTTCCAACCATTGAAGAGAGAATACAAGATTGCAGGGCACGCGCCTACCTCAGAATTAACGCAAACACACAACATCCACTGCATAGTGAAATTAGGAAGGTGAAGGGCAGCAGGTTAAAAAGAGGACGGTCGTGGATGGGTCAAGCCGAAGACATTCTTCAACAGGTGTGTTCACTTGAGGACTTAGAACCTGGCGAGGAGTGGGTGCAAGTGCCAACAGACTTCTGCACATCCTTTTCAGTTTGCATCCAACTAGATAGAAAATGCAGACAAGAAAATCCGGCTGCTGTTGAGGCTGAAGTACAAGCGTTGAGCAGCAAATTGAAAGAGGGGTGGCAAAACAAGAACACTACGCAGGAAGCCAAAGAAGATTGATAAACCAACACAGAACTGGCGTCGTTAGCCGCTACACGCTGCAGGATTTGCTGAGGAGGGGATCCGAGCACTTATGGACTGAATGGTTCGATGTGCAACGAGGATGATCTGTCGACTAACTAACTAACTAAGGCAACAACTACTGTATTTATGTAACTTGATGACAGTCTGGATAAAACAAGAATATATGACAATGATTGATATCATCAGACATCTAACACAGATGTCACAGCACATGACCCGATGCACTCCATCTCTCTCAGGAGCGAAGAGTGTGGACACTTATAGTAGTCAACTATTCTAGGATATGACAGTGACAAGTGTATACAGCTACATACTTGAAGAGTGTGGACACTTATAGTAGTCAACTATTCTGGGATATGACAGTGACAATTGTATTACACAACTACATACTTGAAGAGTGTGGACACTTATAGTAGTCAACTATTCTAGGATATGACAGTAACAATTGTATTACACAACTACATACTTGAAGAGTGTGGACACCTATAGTAGTCAACTATTCTAGGATATGACAGTGACAAGTGTATACAGCTACATACTTGAAGAGTGTGGACACTTATAGTAGTCAACTATTCTAGGATATGACAGTGACAATTGTATTACACAACTACATACTTGAAGAGTGTGGACACTTATAGTAGTCAACTATTCTGGGATATGACAGTGACAATTGTATTACACAGCTACATACTTGAAGAGTGTGGACACTTATAGTAGTCAACTATTCTAGGATATGACAGTAACAATTGTATTACACAACTACATACTTGAAGAGTGTGGACACTTATAGTAGTCAACTATTCTAGGATATGACAGTGACAAGTGTATACAGCTACATACTTGAAGAGTGTGGACACTTATAGTAGTCAACTATTCTGGGATATGACAGTGACAATTGTATTACACAGCTACATACTTGAAGAGTGTGGACACTTATAGTAGTCAACTATTCTAGGATATGACAGTGACAAGTGTATACAGCTACATACTTGAAGAGTGTGGACACTTATAGTAGTCAACTATTCTGGGATATGACAGTGACAATTGTATTACACAGCTACATACTTGAAGAGTGTGGACACTTATAGTAGTCAACTATTCTAGGATATGACAGTGACAAGTGTATACAGCTACATACTTGAAGAGTGTGGACACTTATAGTAGTCAACTATTCTAGGATATGACAGTGACAATTGTATTACACAACTACATACTTGAAGAGTGTGGACACTTATAGTAGTCAACTATTCTGGGATATGACAGTGACAATTGTATTACACAACTACATACTTGAAGAGTGTGGACACTTATAGTAGTCAACTATTCTAGGATATGACAGTAACAATTGTATACAGCTACATACTTGAAGAGTGTGGACACTTATAGTAGTCAACTATTCTAGGATATGACAGTGACAAATGTATACAGCTACATACTTGAAGAGTGTGGACACTTATAGTAGTCAACTATTCTGGGATATGACAGTGACAATTGTATTACACAGCTACATACTTGAAGAGTGTGGACACTTATAGTAGTCAACTATTCTGGGATATGACAGTGACAAGTGTATACAGCTACATACTTGAAGAGTGTGGACACTTATAGTAGTCAACTATTCTGGGATATGACAGTAACAATTGTATACAGCTACATACTTTAAGAGTGTGGACACTTATAGTAGTCAACTATTCTGGGATATGACAGTGACAATTGTATTACACAGCTACATACTTGAAGAGTGTGGACACTTATAGTAGTCAACTATTCTGGGATATGACAGTGACAAGTGTATACAGCTACATACTTGAAGAGTGTGGACACTTATAGTAGTCAACTATTCTGGGATATGACAGTGACAATTGTATTACACAGCTACATACTTGAAGAGTGTGGACACTTATAGTAGTCAACTATTCTAGGATATGACAGTGACAAGTGTATACAGCTACATACTTGAAGAGTGTGGACACTTATAGTAGTCAACTATTCTAGGATATGACAGTAACAATTGTATTACACAGCTACATACTTGAAGAGTGTGGACACCTATAGTAGTCAACTATTCTAGGATATGACAGTGACAAGTGTATAAAGCTACATACTTGAAGAGTGTGGACACTTATAGTAGTCAACTATTCTGGGATATGACAGTGACAATTGTATTACACAACTACATACTTGAAGAGTGTGGACACTTATAGTAGTCAACTATTCTGGGAAATGACAGTGACAATTGTATTACACAACTACATACTTGAAGAGTGTGGACACTTATAGTAGTCAACTATTCTAGGATATGACAGTGACAAGTGTATACAGCTACATACTTGAAGAGTGTGGACACTTATAGTAGTCAACTATTCTGGGATATGACAGTGACGATTGTATTACACAGCTACATACTTGAAGAGTGTGGACACTTATAGTAGTCAACTATTCTAGGATATGACAGTGACAAGTGTATACAGCTACATACTTGAAGAGTGTGGACACTTATAGTAGTCAACTATTCTGGGATATGACAGTGACAATTGTATTACACAGCTACATACTTGAAGAGTGTGGACACTTATAGTAGTCAACTATTCTAGGATATGACAGTAACAAGTGTATACAGCTACATACTTGAAGAGTGTGGACACTTATAGTAGTCAACTATTCTGGGATATGACAGTGACAATTGTATTACACAACTACATACTTGAAGAGTGTGGACACCCATAGTAGTCAACTATTCTAGGATATGACAGTAACAATTGTATTACACAGCTACATACTTGAAGAGTGTGGACACTTATAGTAGTCAACTATTCTAGGATATGACAGTAACAATTGTATACAGCTACATACTTGAAGAGTGTGGACACCTATAGTAGTCAACTATTCTGGGATATGACAGTGACAATTGTATTACACAGCTACATACTTGAAGAGTGTGGACACTTATAGTAGTCAACTATTCTGGGATATGATAGTGACAATTGTATTACACAGCTACATACTTGAAGAGTGTGGACACTTATAGTAGTCAACTATTCTAGGATATGACAGTAACAATTGTATTACACAGCTACATACTTGAAGAGTGTGGACACTTATAGTAGTCAACTATTCTAGGATATGACAGTAACAATTGGATACAGCTACATACTTGAAGAGTGTGGACACTTATAGTAGTCAACTATTCTGGGATATGACAGTGACAATTGTATTACACAGCTACATACTTGAAGAGTGTGGACACTTATAGTAGTCAACTATTCTAGGATATGACAGTGACAATTGTATTACACAACTACATACTTGAAGAGTGTGGACACTTATAGTAGTCAACTATTCTGGGATATGACAGTGACAATTGTATTACACAGCTACATACTTGAAGAGTGTGGACACTTATAGTAGTCAACTATTCTAGGATATGACAGTAACAATTGTATTACACAACTACATACTTGAAGAGTGTGGACACTTATAGTAGTCAACTATTCTAGGATATGACAGTGACAAGTGTATACAGCTACATACTTGAAGAGTGTGGACACTTATAGTAGTCAACTATTCTAGGATATGACAGTAACAATTGTATTACACAACTACATACTTGAAGAGTGTGGACACTTATAGTAGTCAACTATTCTAGGATATGACAGTGACAAGTGTATACAGCTACATACTTGAAGAGTGTGGACACTTATAGTAGTCAACTATTCTGGGATATGACAGTGACAATTGTATTACACAGCTACATACTTGAAGAGTGTGGACACTTATAGTAGTCAACTATTCTAGGATATGACAGTGACAAGTGTATACAGCTACATACTTGAAGAGTGTGGACACTTATAGTAGTCAACTATTCTGGGATATGACAGTGACAATTGTATTACACAGCTACATACTTGAAGAGTGTGGACACTTATAGTAGTCAACTATTCTAGGATATGACAGTGACAAGTGTATACAGCTACATACTTGAAGAGTGTGGACACTTATAGTAGTCAACTATTCTAGGATATGACAGTGACAAGTGTATACAGCTACATACTTGAAGAGTGTGGACACTTATAGTAGTCAACTATTCTGGGATATGACAGTGACAATTGTATTACACAACTACATACTTGAAGAGTGTGGACACTTATAGTAGTCAACTATTCTACGATATGACAGTGACAATTGTATTACACAGCTACATACTTGAAGAGTGTGGACACTTATAGTAGTCAACTATTCTAGGATATGACAGTGACAAGTGTATACAGCTACATACTTGAAGAGTGTGGACACTTATAGTAGTCAACTATTCTGGGATATGACAGTGACAATTGTATTACACAACTACATATTTGAAGAGTGTGGACACCTATAGTAGTCAACTATTCTAGGATATGACAGTGACAAGTGTATACAGCTACATACTTGAAGAGTGTGGACACTTATAGTAGTCAACTATTCTAGGATATGACAGTGACAATTGTATTACACAACTACATACTTGAAGAGTGTGGACACTTATAGTAGTCAACTATTCTGGGATATGACAGTGACAATTGTATTACACAACTACATACTTGAAGAGTGTGGACACTTATAGTAGTCAACTATTCTAGGATATGACAGTAACAATTGTATACAGCTACATACTTGAAGAGTGTGGACACTTATAGTAGTCAACTATTCTAGGATATGACAGTGACAAATGTATACAGCTACATACTTGAAGAGTGTGGACACTTATAGTAGTCAACTATTCTGGGATATGACAGTGACAATTGTATTACACAGCTACAAACTTGAAGAGTGTGGACACTTATAGTAGTCAACTATTCTGGGATATGACAGTGACAAGTGTATACAGCTACATACTTGAAGAGTGTGGACACTTATAGTAGTCAACTATTCTGGGATATGACAGTAACAATTGTATACAGCTACATACTTGAAGAGTGTGGACACTTATAGTAGTCAACTATTCTGGGATATGACAGTGACAATTGTATTACACAGCTACATACTTGAAGAGTGTGGACACTTATAGTAGTCAACTATTCTGGGATATGACAGTGACAAGTGTATACAGCTACATACTTGAAGAGTGTGGACACTTATAGTAGTCAACTATTCTGGGATATGACAGTGACAATTGTATTACACAGCTACATACTTGAAGAGTGTGGACACTTATAGTAGTCAACTATTCTAGGATATGACAGTGACAAATGTATACAGCTACATACTTGAAGAGTGTGGACACTTATAGTAGTCAACTATTCTAGGATATGACAGTAACAATTGTATTACACAGCTACATACTTGAAGAGTGTGGACACCTATAGTAGTCAACTATTCTAGGATATGACAGTGACAAGTGTATAAAGCTACATACTTGAAGAGTGTGGACACTTATAGTAGTCAACTATTCTGGGATATGACAGTGACAATTGTATTACACAACTACATACTTGAAGAGTGTGGACACTTATAGTAGTCAACTATTCTGGGAAATGACAGTGACAATTGTATTACACAACTACATACTTGAAGAGTGTGGACACTTATAGTAGTCAACTATTCTAGGATATGACAGTGACAAGTGTATACAGCTACATACTTGAAGAGTGTGGACACTTATAGTAGTCAACTATTCTACGATATGACAGTAACAATTGGATACAGCTACATACTTGAAGAGTGTGGACACTTATAGTAGTCAACTATTCTGGGATATGACAGTGACAATTGTATTACACAGCTACATACTTGAAGAGTGTGGACACTTATAGTAGTCAACTATTCTGGGATATGACAGTGACAATTGTATTACACAGCTACATACTTGAAGAGTGTGGACACTTATAGTAGTCAACTATTCTAGGATTTGACAGTAACAATTGTATTACACAGCTACATACTTGAAGAGTGTGGACACTTATAGTAGTCAACTATTCTAGGATATGACAGTAACAATTGTATACAGCTACATACTTGAAGAGTGTGGACACCCATAGTAGTCAACTATTCTAGGATATGACAGTAACAATTGTATTACACAGCTACATACTTGAAGAGTGTGGACACTTATAGTAGTCAACTATTCTAGGATATGACAGTAACAATTGTATACAGCTACATACTTGAAGAGTGTGGACACCTATAGTAGTCAACTATTCTGGGATATGACAGTGACAATTGTATTACACAGCTACATACTTGAAGAGTGTGGACACTTATAGTAGTCAACTATTCTGGGATATGATAGTGACAATTGTATTACACAGCTACATACTTGAAGAGTGTGGACACTTATAGTAGTCAACTATTCTAGGATATGACAGTAACAATTGTATTACACAGCTACATACTTGAAGAGTGTGGACACTTATAGTAGTCAACTATTCTACGATATGACAGTAACAATTGGATACAGCTACATACTTGAAGAGTGTGGACACTTATAGTAGTCAACTATTCTGGGATATGACAGTGACAATTGTATTACACAGCTACATACTTGAAGAGTGTGGACACTTATAGTAGTCAACTATTCTGGGATATGACAGTGACAATTGTATTACACAGCTACATACTTGAAGAGTGTGGACACTTATAGTAGTCAACTATTCTAGGATTTGACAGTAACAATTGTATTACACAGCTACATACTTGAAGAGTGTGGACACTTATAGTAGTCAACTATTCTAGGATATGACAGTAACAATTGTATACAGCTACATACTTGAAGAGTGTGGACACTTATAGTAGTCAACTATTCTAGGATATGACAGTAACAATTGTATTACACAGCTACATACTTGAAGAGTGTGGACACCTATAGTAGTCAACTATTCTGGGATATGACAGTGACAATTGTATTACACAGCTACATACTTGAAGAGTGTGGACACTTATAGTAGTCAACTATTCTAGGATATGACAGTGACAATTGTATTACACAACTACATACTTGAAGAGTGTGGACACCTATAGTAGTAAACTATTCTGGGATATGACAGTGACAATTGTATTACACAACTACATACTTGAAGAGTGTGGACACTTATAGTAGTCAACTATTCTAGGATATGACAGTAACAATTGTATTACACAGCTACATACTTGAAGAGTGTGGACACTTATAGTAGTCAACTATTCTGGGATATGACAGTGACAAGTGTATACAGCTACATACTTGAAGAGTGTGGACACCTATAGTAGTCAACTATTCTGGGATATGACAGTGACAATTGTATTACACAACTACATACTTGAAGAGTGTGGACACTTATAGTAGTCAACTATTCTAGGATATGACAGTAACAATTGTGTTACACAGCTACATACTCGAAGAGTGTGGACACTTATAGTAGTCAACTATTCTAAGATATGACAGTAACAATTGTATTACACAGCTACATACTTGAAGAGTGTGGACACTTATAGTAGTCAACTATTCTAGGATATGACAGTGACAAGTGTATACAGCTACATACTTGAAGAGTGTGGACACTTATAGCAGTCAACTATTCTAGGATATGACAGTGACAATTGTATTACACAACTACATACTTGAAGAGTGTGGACACTTATAGTAGTCAACTATTCTGGGATATGACAGTGACAAGTGTATACAGCTACATACTTGAAGAGTGTGGACACTTATAGTAGTCAACTATTCTAGGATATGACAGTGACAATTGTATTACACAACTACATACTTGAAGAGTGTGGACACCTATAGTAGTCAACTATTCTAGGATATGACAGTGACAATTGTATTACACAACTACATACTTGAAGAGTGTGGACACTTATAGTAGTCAACTATTCTAGGATATGACAGTAACAATTGTATTACACAGCTACATACTTGAAGAGTGTGGACACTTATAGTAGTCAACTATTCTGGGATATGACAGTGACAAGTGTATACAGCTACATACTTGAAGAGTGTGGACACTTATAGTAGTCAACTATTCTGGGATATGACAGTAACAATTGTATACAGCTACATACTTGAAGAGTGTGGACACTTATAGTAGTCAACTATTCTGGGATATGACAGTGACAATTGTATTACACAGCTACATACTTGAAGAGTGTGGACACTTATAGTAGTCAACTATTCTAGGATATGACAGTAACAATTGTATTACACAGCTACATACTTGAAGAGTGTGGACACTTATAGTAGTCAACTATTCTGGGATATGACAGTGACAATTGTATTACACAACTACATACTTGAAGAGTGTGGACACCCATAGTAGTCAACTATTCTAGGATATGACAGTAACAATTGTATTACACAGCTACATACTTGAAGAGTGTGGACACTTATAGTAGTCAACTATTCTAGGATATGACAGTAACAATTGTATACAGCTACATACTTGAAGAGTGTGGACACCTATAGTAGTCAACTATTCTGGGATATGACAGTGACAATTGTATTACACAGCTACATACTTGAAGAGTGTGGACACTTATAGTAGTCAACTATTCTGGGATATGATAGTGACAATTGTATTACACAGCTACATACTTGAAGAGTGTGGACACTTATAGTAGTCAACTATTCTAGGATATGACAGTAACAATTGTATTACACAGCTACATACTTGAAGAGTGTGGACACTTATAGTAGTCAACTATTCTAGGATATGACAGTAACAATTGTATACAGCTACATACTTGAAGAGTGTGGACACTTATAGTAGTCAACTATTCTGGGATATGACAGTGACAATTGTATTACGCAGCTACATACTTGAAGAGTGTGGACACTTATAGTAGTCAACTATTCTGGGATATGACAGTGACAATTGTATTACACAGCTACATACTTGAAGAGTGTGGACACTTATAGTAGTCAACTATTCTAGGATATGACAGTGACAATTGTATTACACAACTACATACTTGAAGAGTGTGGACACCTATAGTAGTCAACTATTCTGGGATATGACAGTGACAATTGTATTACACAACTACATACTTGAAGAGTGTGGACACTTATAGTAGTCAACTATTCTAGGATATGACAGTAACAATTGTATTACACAGCTACATACTTGAAGAGTGTGGACACTTATAGTAGTCAACTATTCTGGGATATGACAGTGACAAGTGTATACAGCTACATACTTGAAGAGTGTGGACACCTATAGTAGTCAACTATTCTGGGATATGACAGTGACAATTGTATTACACAACTACATACTTGAAGAGTGTGGACACTTATAGTAGTCAACTATTCTAGGATATGACAGTAACAATTGTGTTACACAGCTACATACTCGAAGAGTGTGGACACTTATAGTAGTCAACTATTCTAGGATATGACAGTAACAATTGTATTACACAGCTACATACTTGAAGAGTGTGGACACTTATAGTAGTCAACTATTCTAGGATATGACAGTGACAAGTGTATACAGCTACATACTTGAAGAGTGTGGACACTTATAGCAGTCAACTATTCTAGGATATGACAGTGACAATTGTATTACACAACTACATACTTGAAGAGTGTGGACACTTATAGTAGTCAACTATTCTGGGATATGACAGTAACAATTGTATACAGCTACATACTTGAAGAGTGTGGACACTTATAGTAGTCAACTATTCTGGGATATGACAGTGACAATTGTATTACACAGCTACATACTTGAAGAGTGTGGACACTTATAGTAGTCAACTATTCTAGGATATGACAGTAACAATTGTATTACACAGCTACATACTTGAAGAGTGTGGACACTTATAGTAGTCAACTATTCTGGGATATGACAGTGACAATTGTATTACACAACTACATACTTGAAGAGTGTGGACACTTATAGTAGTCAACTATTCTAGGATATGACAGTAACAATTGTATTACACAGCTACATACTTGAAGAGTGTGGACACTTATAGTAGTCAACTATTCTGGGATATGACAGTAACAATTGTATACAGCTACATACTTGAAGAGTGTGGACACTTATAGTAGTCAACTATTCTGGGATATGACAGTGACAATTGTATTACACAGCTACATACTTGAAGAGTGTGGACACTTATAGTAGTCAACTATTCTGGGATATGACAGTGACAAGTGTATACAGCTACATACTTGAAGAGTGTGGACACTTATAGTAGTCAACTATTCTAGGATATGACAGTGACAATTGTATTACACAACTACATACTTGAAGAGTGTGGACACCTATAGTAGTCAACTATTCTGGGATATCACAGTGACAAGTGTATACAGCTACATACTTGAAGAGTGTGGACACTTATAGTAGTCAACTATTCTAGGATATGACAGTGACAATTGTATTACACAGCTACATACTTGAAGAGTGTGGACACTTATAGTAGTCAACTATTCTGGGATATGACAGTGACAATTGTATACAGCTACATACTTGAAGAGTGTGGACACTTATAGTAGTCAACTATTCTGGGATATGACAGTGACAATTGTATTACACAGCTACATACTTGAAGAGTGTGGACACTTATAGTAGTCAACTATTCTGGGATATGACAGTGACAAGTGTATACAGCTACATACTTGAAGAGTGTGGACACTTATAGTAGTCAACTATTCTAGGATATGACAGTGACAATTGTATTACACAACTACATACTTGAAGAGTGTGGACACCTATAGTAGTCAACTATTCTGGGATATCACAGTGACAAGTGTATACAGCTACATACTTGAAGAGTGTGGACACTTATAGTAGTCAACTATTCTAGGATATGACAGTGACAATTGTATTACACAGCTACATACTTGAAGAGTGTGGACACTTATAGTAGTCAACTATTCTAGGATATGACAGTAACAATTGTGTTACACAGCTACATACTCGAAGAGTGTGGACACTTATAGTAGTCAACTATTCTAAGATATGACAGTAACAATTGTATTACACAGCTACATACTTGAAGAGTGTGGACACTTATAGTAGTCAACTATTCTGGGATATGACAGTGACAAGTGTATACAGCTACATACTTGAAGAGTGTGGACACTTATAGCAGTCAACTATTCTAGGATATGACAGTAACAATTGTATACAGCTACATACTTGAAGAGTGTGGACACTTATAGTAGTCAACTATTCTGGGATATGACAGTGACAATTGTATTACACAGCTACATACTTGAAGAGTGTGGACACTTATAGTAGTCAACTATTCTAGGATATGACAGTAACAATTGTATTACACAGCTACATACTTGAAGAGTGTGGACACTTATAGTAGTCAACTATTCTGGGATATGACAGTGACAATTGTATTACACAACTACATACTTGAAGAGTGTGGACACCCATAGTAGTCAACTATTCTAGGATATGACAGTAACAATTGTATTACACAGCTACATACTTGAAGAGTGTGGACACTTATAGTAGTCAACTATTCTAGGATATGACAGTAACAATTGTATACAGCTACATACTTGAAGAGTGTGGACACCTATAGTAGTCAACTATTCTGGGATATGACAGTGACAATTGTATTACACAGCTACATACTTGAAGAGTGTGGACACTTATAGTAGTCAACTATTCTGGGATATGATAGTGACAATTGTATTACACAGCTACATACTTGAAGAGTGTGGACACTTATAGTAGTCAACTATTCTAGGATATGACAGTAACAATTGTATTACACAGCTACATACTTGAAGAGTGTGGACACTTATAGTAGTCAACTATTCTAGGATATGACAGTAACAATTGTATTACACAGCTACATACTTGAAGAGTGTGGACACTTATAGTAGTCAACTATTCTGGGATATGACAGTGACAAGTGTATACAGCTACATACTTGAAGAGTGTGGACACTTATAGTAGTCAACTATTCTAGGATATGACAGTGACAATTGTATTACACAACTACATACTTGAAGAGTGTGGACACCTATAGTAGTCAACTATTCTGGGATATCACAGTGACAAGTGTATACAGCTACATACTTGAAGAGTGTGGACACTTATAGTAGTCAACTATTCTAGGATATGACAGTGACAATTGTATTACACAGCTACATACTTGAAGAGTGTGGACACTTATAGTAGTCAACTATTCTAGGATATGACAGTAACAATTGTGTTACACAGCTACATACTCGAAGAGTGTGGACACTTATAGTAGTCAACTATTCTAGGATATGACAGTAACAATTGTATTACACAGCTACATACTTGAAGAGTGTGGACACTTATAGTAGTCAACTATTCTAGGATATGACAGTGACAAGTGTATACAGCTACATACTTGAAGAGTGTGGACACTTATAGTAGTCAACTATTCTAGGATATGACAGTGACAATTGTATTACACAACTACATACTTGAAGAGTGTGGACACCTATAGTAGTCAACTATTCTGGGATATCACAGTGACAAGTGTATACAGCTACATACTTGAAGAGTGTGGACACTTATAGTAGTCAACTATTCTAGGATATGACAGTGACAATTGTATTACACAGCTACATACTTGAAGAGTGTGGACACTTATAGTAGTCAACTATTCTAGGATATGACAGTAACAATTGTGTTACACAGCTACATACTCGAAGAGTGTGGACACTTATAGTAGTCAACTATTCTAGGATATGACAGTAACAATTGTATTACACAGCTACATACTTGAAGAGTGTGGACACTTATAGTAGTCAACTATTCTGGGATATGACAGTGACAAGTGTATACAGCTACATACTTGAAGAGTGTGGACACTTATAGTAGTCAACTATTCTGGGATATGACAGTAACAATTGTATACAGCTACATACTTGAAGAGTGTGGACACTTATAGTAGTCAACTATTCTGGGATATGACAGTGACAATTGTATTACACAGCTACATACTTGAAGAGTGTGGACACTTATAGTAGTCAACTATTCTAGGATATGACAGTAACAATTGTATTACACAGCTACATACTTGAAGAGTGTGGACACTTATAGTAGTCAACTATTCTGGGATATGACAGTGACAATTGTATTACACAACTACATACTTGAAGAGTGTGGACACCCATAGTAGTCAACTATTCTAGGATATGACAGTAACAATTGTATTACACAGCTACATACTTGAAGAGTGTGGACACTTATAGTAGTCAACTATTCTAGGATATGACAGTAACAATTGTATACAGCTACATACTTGAAGAGTGTGGACACCTATAGTAGTCAACTATTCTGGGATATGACAGTGACAATTGTATTACACAGCTACATACTTGAAGAGTGTGGACACTTATAGTAGTCAACTATTCTGGGATATGACAGTGACAATTGTATTACACAGCTACATACTTGAAGAGTGTGGACACTTATAGTAGTCAACTATTCTAGGATATGACAGTAACAATTGTATTACACAGCTACATACTTGAAGAGTGTGGACACTTATAGTAGTCAACTATTCTAGGATATGACAGTAACAATTGTATACAGCTACATACTTGAAGAGTGTGGACACTTATAGTAGTCAACTATTCTGGGATATGACAGTGACAATTGTATTACGCAGCTACATACTTGAAGAGTGTGGACACTTATAGTAGTCAACTATTCTGGGATATGACAGTGACAATTGTATTACACAGCTACATACTTGAAGAGTGTGGACACTTATAGTAGTCAACTATTCTAGGATATGACAGTGACAATTGTATTACACAACTACATACTTGAAGAGTGTGGACACCTATAGTAGTCAACTATTCTGGGATATGACAGTGACAATTGTATTACACAACTACATACTTGAAGAGTGTGGACACTTATAGTAGTCAACTATTCTAGGATATGACAGTAACAATTGTATTACACAGCTACATACTTGAAGAGTGTGGACACTTATAGTAGTCAACTATTCTGGGATATGACAGTGACAAGTGTATACAGCTACATACTTGAAGAGTGTGGACACCTATAGTAGTCAACTATTCTGGGATATGACAGTGACAATTGTATTACACAACTACATACTTGAAGAGTGTGGACACTTATAGTAGTCAACTATTCTGGGATATGACAGTGACAATTGTATTACACAGCTACATACTTGAAGAGTGTGGACACTTATAGTAGTCAACTATTCTAGGATATGACAGTGACAATTGTATTACACAACTACATACTTGAAGAGTGTGGACACCTATAGTAGTCAACTATTCTGGGATATGACAGTGACAATTGTATTACACAACTACATACTTGAAGAGTGTGGACACTTATAGTAGTCAACTATTCTAGGATATGACAGTAACAATTGTATTACACAGCTACATACTTGAAGAGTGTGGACACTTATAGTAGTCAACTATTCTGGGATATGACAGTGACAAGTGTATACAGCTACATACTTGAAGAGTGTGGACACCTATAGTAGTCAACTATTCTGGGATATGACAGTGACAATTGTATTACACAACTACATACTTGAAGAGTGTGGACACTTATAGTAGTCAACTATTCTAGGATATGACAGTGACAATTGTATTACACAACTACATACTCGAAGAGTGTGGACACTTATAGTAGTCAACTATTCTAGGATATGACAGTAACAATTGTATTACACAGCTACATACTTGAAGAGTGTGGACACTTATAGTAGTCAACTATTCTGGGATATGACAGTGACAAGTGTATACAGCTACATACTTGAAGAGTGTGGACACTTATAGTAGTCAACTATTCTGGGATATGACAGTAACAATTGTATACAGCTACATACTTGAAGAGTGTGGACACTTATAGTAGTCAACTATTCTGGGATATGACAGTAACAATTGTATACAGCTACATACTTGAAGAGTGTGGACACTTATAGTAGTCAACTATTCTGGGATATGACAGTGACAATTGTATTACACAGCTACATACTTGAAGAGTGTGGACACTTATAGTAGTCAACTATTCTAGGATATGACAGTAACAATTGTATTACACAGCTACATACTTGAAGAGTGTGGACACTTATAGTAGTCAACTATTCTGGGATATGACAGTGACAATTGTATTACACAACTACATACTTGAAGAGTGTGGACACTTATAGTAGTCAACTATTCTAGGATATGACAGTAACAATTGTATTACACAGCTACATACTTGAAGAGTGTGGACACTTATAGTAGTCAACTATTCTAGGATATGACAGTGACAATTGTATTACACAACTACATACTTGAAGAGTGTGGACACCTATAGTAGTCAACTATTCTGGGATATGACAGTGACAATTGTATTACACAACTACATACTTGAAGAGTGTGGACACTTATAGTAGTCAACTATTCTAGGATATGACAGTAACAATTGTATTACACAGCTACATACTTGAAGAGTGTGGACACTTATAGTAGTCAACTATTCTGGGATATGACAGTGACAATTGTATTACACAACTACATACTTGAAGAGTGTGGACACCTATAGTAGTCAACTATTCTGGGATATGACAGTGACAATTGTATTACACAACTACATACTTGAAGAGTGTGGACACTTATAGTAGTCAACTATTCTAGGATATGACAGTAACAATTGTATTACACAGCTACATACTTGAAGAGTGTGGACACTTATAGTAGTCAACTATTCTGGGATATGACAGTGACAAGTGTATACAGCTACATACTTGAAGAGTGTGGACACCTATAGTAGTCAACTATTCTGGGATATGACAGTGACAATTGTATTACACAACTACATACTTGAAGAGTGTGGACACTTATAGTAGTCAACTATTCTAGGATATGACAGTAACAATTGTGTTACACAGCTACATACTCGAAGAGTGTGGACACTTATAGTAGTCAACTATTCTAGGATATGACAGTAACAATTGTATTACACAGCTACATACTTGAAGAGTGTGGACACTTATAGTAGTCAACTATTCTAGGATATGACAGTGACAAGTGTATACAGCTACATACTTGAAGAGTGTGGACACTTATAGCAGTCAACTATTCTAGGATATGACAGTGACAATTGTATTACACAACTACATACTTGAAGAGTGTGGACACTTATAGTAGTCAACTATTCTGGGATATGACAGTGACAAGTGTATACAGCTACATACTTGAAGAGTGTGGACACTTATAGTAGTCAACTATTCTAGGATATGACAGTGACAATTGTATTACACAACTACATACTTGAAGAGTGTGGACACCTATAGTAGTCAACTATTCTAGGATATGACAGTGACAATTGTATTACACAACTACATACTTGAAGAGTGTGGACACTTATAGTAGTCAACTATTCTAGGATATGACAGTAACAATTGTATTACACAGCTACATACTTGAAGAGTGTGGACACTTATAGTAGTCAACTATTCTGGGATATGACAGTGACAAGTGTATACAGCTACATACTTGAAGAGTGTGGACACTTATAGTAGTCAACTATTCTGGGATATGACAGTGACAATTGTATTACACAACTACATACTTGAAGAGTGTGGACACTTATAGTAGTCAACTATTCTGGGATATGACAGTAACAATTGTATACAGCTACATACTTGAAGAGTGTGGACACTTATAGTAGTCAACTATTCTGGGATATGACAGTGACAATTGTATTACACAGCTACATACTTGAAGAGTGTGGACACTTATAGTAGTCAACTATTCTAGGATATGACAGTAACAATTGTATTACACAGCTACATACTTGAAGAGTGTGGACACTTATAGTAGTCAACTATTCTGGGATATGACAGTGACAATTGTATTACACAACTACATACTTGAAGAGTGTGGACACTTATAGTAGTCAACTATTCTAGGATATGACAGTAACAATTGTATTACACAGCTACATACTTGAAGAGTGTGGACACTTATAGTAGTCAACTATTCTGGGATATGACAGTAACAATTGTATACAGCTACATACTTGAAGAGTGTGGACACTTATAGTAGTCAACTATTCTGGGATATGACAGTGACAATTGTATTACACAGCTACATACTTGAAGAGTGTGGACACTTATAGTAGTCAACTATTCTGGGATATGACAGTGACAAGTGTATACAGCTACATACTTGAAGAGTGTGGACACTTATAGTAGTCAACTATTCTAGGATATGACAGTGACAATTGTATTACACAACTACATACTTGAAGAGTGTGGACACCTATAGTAGTCAACTATTCTGGGATATCACAGTGACAAGTGTATACAGCTACATACTTGAAGAGTGTGGACACTTATAGTAGTCAACTATTCTAGGATATGACAGTGACAATTGTATTACACAGCTACATACTTGAAGAGTGTGGACACTTATAGTAGTCAACTATTCTAGGATATGACAGTAACAATTGTGTTACACAGCTACATACTCGAAGAGTGTGGACACTTATAGTAGTCAACTATTCTAAGATATGACAGTAACAATTGTATTACACAGCTACATACTTGAAGAGTGTGGACACTTATAGTAGTCAACTATTCTAGGATATGACAGTGACAAGTGTATACAGCTACATACTTGAAGAGTGTGGACACTTATAGCAGTCAACTATTCTAGGATATGACAGTGACAATTGTATTACACAACTACATACTTGAAGAGTGTGGACACTTATAGTAGTCAACTATTCTAGGATATGACAGTAACAATTGTATTACACAGCTACATACTTGAAGAGTGTGGACACTTATAGTAGTCAACTATTCTGGGATATGACAGTGACAAGTGTATACAGCTACATACTTGAAGAGTGTGGACACTTATAGTAGTCAACTATTCTGGGATATGACAGTAACAATTGTATACAGCTACATACTTGAAGAGTGTGGACACTTATAGTAGTCAACTATTCTGGGATATGACAGTAACAATTGTATACAGCTACATACTTGAAGAGTGTGGACACTTATAGTAGTCAACTATTCTGGGATATGACAGTGACAATTGTATTACACAGCTACATACTTGAAGAGTGTGGACACTTATAGTAGTCAACTATTCTAGGATATGACAGTAACAATTGTATTACACAGCTACATACTTGAAGAGTGTGGACACTTATAGTAGTCAACTATTCTGGGATATGACAGTGACAATTGTATTACACAACTACATACTTGAAGAGTGTGGACACTTATAGTAGTCAACTATTCTAGGATATGACAGTAACAATTGTATTACACAGCTACATACTTGAAGAGTGTGGACACTTATAGTAGTCAACTATTCTCGGATATGACAGTAACAATTGTATACAGCTACATACTTGAAGAGTGTGGACACTTATAGTAGTCAACTATTCTGGGATATGACAGTGACAATTGTATTACACAGCTACATACTTGAAGAGTGTGGACACTTATAGTAGTCAACTATTCTGGGATATGACAGTGACAAGTGTATACAGCTACATACTTGAAGAGTGTGGACACTTATAGTAGTCAACTATTCTAGGATATGACAGTGACAATTGTATTACACAACTACATACTTGAAGAGTGTGGACACCTATAGTAGTCAACTATTCTGGGATATCACAGTGACAAGTGTATACAGCTACATACTTGAAGAGTGTGGACACTTATAGTAGTCAACTATTCTAGGATATGACAGTGACAATTGTATTACACAGCTACATACTTGAAGAGTGTGGACACTTATAGTAGTCAACTATTCTAGGATATGACAGTAACAATTGTGTTACACAGCTACATACTCGA
This sequence comes from Cepaea hortensis, assembly GCA_963921405.1. NCBI lineage: Eukaryota > Metazoa > Mollusca > Gastropoda > Stylommatophora > Helicidae > Cepaea > Cepaea hortensis. The sequence goes on from OY992894.1 coordinate 98,570,500, forward strand.
AGAGTGTGGACACTTATAGTAGTCAACTATTCTAAGATATGACAGTAACAATTGTATTACACAGCTACATACTTGAAGAGTGTGGACACTTATAGTAGTCAACTATTCTAGGATATGACAGTGACAAGTGTATACAGCTACATACTTGAAGAGTGTGGACACTTATAGCAGTCAACTATTCTAGGATATGACAGTGACAATTGTATTACACAACTACATACTTGAAGAGTGTGGACACTTATAGTAGTCAACTATTCTGGGATATGACAGTGACAAGTGTATACAGCTACATACTTGAAGAGTGTGGACACTTATAGTAGTCAACTATTCTAGGATATGACAGTGACAATTGTATTACACAACTACATACTTGAAGAGTGTGGACACCTATAGTAGTCAACTATTCTAGGATATGACAGTGACAATTGTATTACACAACTACATACTTGAAGAGTGTGGACACTTATAGTAGTCAACTATTCTAGGATATGACAGTAACAATTGTATTACACAGCTACATACTTGAAGAGTGTGGACACTTATAGTAGTCAACTATTCTGGGATATGACAGTGACAAGTGTATACAGCTACATACTTGAAGAGTGTGGACACTTATAGCAGTCAACTATTCTAGGATATGACAGTGACAATTGTATACAGCTACATACTTGAAGAGTGTGGACACTTATAGTAGTCAACTATTCTGGGATATGACAGTGACAATTGTATTACACAGCTACATACTTGAAGAGTGTGGACACTTATAGTAGTCAACTATTCTAGGATATGACAGTAACAATTGTATTACACAGCTACATACTTGAAGAGTGTGGACACTTATAGTAGTCAACTATTCTAGGATATGACAGTAACAATTGTATTACACAGCTACATACTTGAAGAGTGTGGACACTTATAGTAGTCAACTATTCTAGGATATGACAGTAACAATTGTATTACACAGCTACATACTTGAAGAGTGTGGACACTTATAGTAGTCAACTATTCTAGGATATGACAGTGACAAGTGTATACAGCTACATACTTGAAGAGTGTGGACACTTATAGTAGTCAACTATTCTGGGATATGACAGTGACAAGTGTATACAGCTACATACTTGAAGAGTGTGGACACTTATAGTAGTCAACTATTCTGGGATATGACAGTAACAATTGTATACAGCTACATACTTGAAGAGTGTGGACACTTATAGTAGTCAACTATTCTGGGATATGACAGTAACAATTGTATTACACAGCTACATACTTGAAGAGTGTGGACACTTATAGTAGTCAACTATTCTGGGATATGACAGTGACAATTGTATTACACAGCTACATACTTGAAGAGTGTGGACACTTATAGTAGTCAACTATTCTAGGATATGACAGTAACAATTGTATTACACAGCTACATACTTGAAGAGTGTGGACACTTATAGTAGTCAACTATTCTGGGATATGACAGTGACAATTGTATTACACAACTACATACTTGAAGAGTGTGGACACTTATAGTAGTCAACTATTCTAGGATATGACAGTGACAAGTGTATACAGCTACATACTTGAAGAGTGTGGACACTTATAGTAGTCAACTATTCTCGGATATGACAGTAACAATTGTATACAGCTACATACTTGAAGAGTGTGGACACTTATAGTAGTCAACTATTCTGGGATATGACAGTGACAATTGTATTACACAGCTACATACTTGAAGAGTGTGGACACTTATAGTAGTCAACTATTCTGGGATATGACAGTGACAATTGTATTACACAGCTACATACTTGAAGAGTGTGGACACTTATAGTAGTCAACTATTCTAGGATATGACAGTAACAATTGTATTACACAGCTACATACTTGAAGAGTGTGGACACTTATAGTAGTCAACTATTCTGGGATATGACAGTGACAATTGTATTACACAACTACATACTTGAAGAGTGTGGACACTTATAGTAGTCAACTATTCTAGGATATGACAGTAACAATTGTATTACACAGCTACATACTTGAAGAGTGTGGACACTTATAGTAGTCAACTATTCTCGGATATGACAGTAACAATTGTATACAGCTACATACTTGAAGAGTGTGGACACTTATAGTAGTCAACTATTCTGGGATATGACAGTGACAATTGTATTACACAGCTACATACTTGAAGAGTGTGGACACTTATAGTAGTCAACTATTCTGGGATATGACAGTGACAAGTGTATACAGCTACATACTTGAAGAGTGTGGACACTTATAGTAGTCAACTATTCTAGGATATGACAGTGACAATTGTATTACACAACTACATACTTGAAGAGTGTGGACACCTATAGTAGTCAACTATTCTGGGATATCACAGTGACAAGTGTATACAGCTACATACTTGAAGAGTGTGGACACTTATAGTAGTCAACTATTCTAGGATATGACAGTGACAATTGTATTACACAGCTACATACTTGAAGAGTGTGGACACTTATAGTAGTCAACTATTCTAGGATATGACAGTAACAATTGTGTTACACAGCTACATACTCGAAGAGTGTGGACACTTATAGTAGTCAACTATTCTAAGATATGACAGTAACAATTGTATTACACAGCTACATACTTGAAGAGTGTGGACACTTATAGTAGTCAACTATTCTAGGATATGACAGTGACAAGTGTATACAGCTACATACTTGAAGAGTGTGGACACTTATAGCAGTCAACTATTCTAGGATATGACAGTGACAATTGTATTACACAACTACATACTTGAAGAGTGTGGACACTTATAGTAGTCAACTATTCTGGGATATGACAGTGACAAGTGTATACAGCTACATACTTGAAGAGTGTGGACACTTATAGTAGTCAACTATTCTAGGATATGACAGTGACAATTGTATTACACAACTACATACTTGAAGAGTGTGGACACCTATAGTAGTCAACTATTCTAGGATATGACAGTGACAATTGTATTACACAACTACATACTTGAAGAGTGTGGACACTTATAGTAGTCAACTATTCTAGGATATGACAGTAACAATTGTATTACACAGCTACATACTTGAAGAGTGTGGACACTTATAGTAGTCAACTATTCTAGGATATGACAGTAACAATTGTATACAGCTACATACTTGAAGAGTGTGGACACTTATAGTAGTCAACTATTCTGGGATATGACAGTAACAATTGTATACAGCTACATACTTGAAGAGTGTGGACACTTATAGTAGTCAACTATTCTGGGATATGACAGTGACAATTGTATTACACAGCTACATACTTGAAGAGTGTGGACACTTATAGTAGTCAACTATTCTAGGATATGACAGTAACAATTGTATTACACAGCTACATACTTGAAGAGTGTGGACACTTATAGTAGTCAACTATTCTGGGATATGACAGTGACAATTGTATTACACAACTACATACTTGAAGAGTGTGGACACCCATAGTAGTCAACTATTCTAGGATATGACAGTAACAATTGTATTACACAGCTACATACTTGAAGAGTGTGGACACTTATAGTAGTCAACTATTCTAGGATATGACAGTAACAATTGTATACAGCTACATACTTGAAGAGTGTGGACACCTATAGTAGTCAACTATTCTGGGATATGACAGTGACAATTGTATTACACAGCTACATACTTGAAGAGTGTGGACACTTATAGTAGTCAACTATTCTGGGATATGATAGTGACAATTGTATTACACAGCTACATACTTGAAGAGTGTGGACACTTATAGTAGTCAACTATTCTAGGATATGACAGTAACAATTGTATTACACAGCTACATACTTGAAGAGTGTGGACACTTATAGTAGTCAACTATTCTAGGATATGACAGTAACAATTGTATTACACAGCTACATACTTGAAGAGTGTGGACACTTATAGTAGTCAACTATTCTGGGATATGACAGTGACAAGTGTATACAGCTACATACTTGAAGAGTGTGGACACTTATAGTAGTCAACTATTCTAGGATATGACAGTGACAATTGTATTACACAACTACATACTTGAAGAGTGTGGACACCTATAGTAGTCAACTATTCTGGGATATCACAGTGACAAGTGTATACAGCTACATACTTGAAGAGTGTGGACACTTATAGTAGTCAACTATTCTAGGATATGACAGTGACAATTGTATTACACAGCTACATACTTGAAGAGTGTGGACACTTATAGTAGTCAACTATTCTAGGATATGACAGTAACAATTGTGTTACACAGCTACATACTCGAAGAGTGTGGACACTTATAGTAGTCAACTATTCTAAGATATGACAGTAACAATTGTATTACACAGCTACATACTTGAAGAGTGTGGACACTTATAGTAGTCAACTATTCTAGGATATGACAGTGACAAGTGTATACAGCTACATACTTGAAGAGTGTGGACACTTATAGCAGTCAACTATTCTAGGATATGACAGTGACAATTGTATTACACAACTACATACTTGAAGAGTGTGGACACTTATAGTAGTCAACTATTCTGGGATATGACAGTGACAAGTGTATACAGCTACATACTTGAAGAGTGTGGACACTTATAGTAGTCAACTATTCTAGGATATGACAGTGACAATTGTATTACACAACTACATACTTGAAGAGTGTGGACACCTATAGTAGTCAACTATTCTAGGATATGACAGTGACAATTGTATTACACAACTACATACTTGAAGAGTGTGGACACTTATAGTAGTCAACTATTCTAGGATATGACAGTAACAATTGTATTACACAGCTACATACTTGAAGAGTGTGGACACTTATAGTAGTCAACTATTCTGGGATATGACAGTGACAAGTGTATACAGCTACATACTTGAAGAGTGTGGACACTTATAGTAGTCAACTATTCTGGGATATGACAGTAACAATTGTATACAGCTACATACTTGAAGAGTGTGGACACTTATAGTAGTCAACTATTCTGGGATATGACAGTGACAATTGTATTACACAGCTACATACTTGAAGAGTGTGGACACTTATAGTAGTCAACTATTCTAGGATATGACAGTAACAATTGTATTACACAGCTACATACTTGAAGAGTGTGGACACTTATAGTAGTCAACTATTCTGGGATATGACAGTGACAATTGTATTACACAACTACATACTTGAAGAGTGTGGACACCCATAGTAGTCAACTATTCTAGGATATGACAGTAACAATTGTATTACACAGCTACATACTTGAAGAGTGTGGACACTTATAGTAGTCAACTATTCTAGGATATGACAGTAACAATTGTATACAGCTACATACTTGAAGAGTGTGGACACCTATAGTAGTCAACTATTCTGGGATATGACAGTGACAATTGTATTACACAGCTACATACTTGAAGAGTGTGGACACTTATAGTAGTCAACTATTCTGGGATATGATAGTGACAATTGTATTACACAGCTACATACTTGAAGAGTGTGGACACTTATAGTAGTCAACTATTCTAGGATATGACAGTAACAATTGTATTACACAGCTACATACTTGAAGAGTGTGGACACTTATAGTAGTCAACTATTCTAGGATATGACAGTAACAATTGTATACAGCTACATACTTGAAGAGTGTGGACACTTATAGTAGTCAACTATTCTGGGATATGACAGTGACAATTGTATTACGCAGCTACATACTTGAAGAGTGTGGACACTTATAGTAGTCAACTATTCTGGGATATGACAGTGACAATTGTATTACACAGCTACATACTTGAAGAGTGTGGACACTTATAGTAGTCAACTATTCTAGGATATGACAGTGACAATTGTATTACACAACTACATACTTGAAGAGTGTGGACACCTATAGTAGTCAACTATTCTGGGATATGACAGTGACAATTGTATTACACAACTACATACTTGAAGAGTGTGGACACTTATAGTAGTCAACTATTCTAGGATATGACAGTAACAATTGTATTACACAGCTACATACTTGAAGAGTGTGGACACTTATAGTAGTCAACTATTCTGGGATATGACAGTGACAAGTGTATACAGCTACATACTTGAAGAGTGTGGACACCTATAGTAGTCAACTATTCTGGGATATGACAGTGACAATTGTATTACACAACTACATACTTGAAGAGTGTGGACACTTATAGTAGTCAACTATTCTAGGATATGACAGTAACAATTGTGTTACACAGCTACATACTCGAAGAGTGTGGACACTTATAGTAGTCAACTATTCTAGGATATGACAGTAACAATTGTATTACACAGCTACATACTTGAAGAGTGTGGACACTTATAGTAGTCAACTATTCTAGGATATGACAGTGACAAGTGTATACAGCTACATACTTGAAGAGTGTGGACACTTATAGCAGTCAACTATTCTAGGATATGACAGTGACAATTGTATTACACAACTACATACTTGAAGAGTGTGGACACTTATAGTAGTCAACTATTCTGGGATATGACAGTGACAAGTGTATACAGCTACATACTTGAAGAGTGTGGACACTTATAGTAGTCAACTATTCTAGGATATGACAGTGACAATTGTATTACACAACTACATACTTGAAGAGTGTGGACACCTATAGTAGTCAACTATTCTAGGATATGACAGTGACAATTGTATTACACAACTACATACTTGAAGAGTGTGGACACTTATAGTAGTCAACTATTCTAGGATATGACAGTAACAATTGTATTACACAGCTACATACTTGAAGAGTGTGGACACTTATAGTAGTCAACTATTCTGGGATATGACAGTGACAAGTGTATACAGCTACATACTTGAAGAGTGTGGACACTTATAGTAGTCAACTATTCTGGGATATGACAGTAACAATTGTATACAGCTACATACTTGAAGAGTGTGGACACTTATAGTAGTCAACTATTCTGGGATATGACAGTAACAATTGTATACAGCTACATACTTGAAGAGTGTGGACACTTATAGTAGTCAACTATTCTGGGATATGACAGTGACAATTGTATTACACAGCTACATACTTGAAGAGTGTGGACACTTATAGTAGTCAACTATTCTAGGATATGACAGTAACAATTGTATTACACAGCTACATACTTGAAGAGTGTGGACACTTATAGTAGTCAACTATTCTGGGATATGACAGTGACAATTGTATTACACAACTACATACTTGAAGAGTGTGGACACTTATAGTAGTCAACTATTCTAGGATATGACAGTAACAATTGTATTACACAGCTACATACTTGAAGAGTGTGGACACTTATAGTAGTCAACTATTCTGGGATATGACAGTAACAATTGTATACAGCTACATACTTGAAGAGTGTGGACACTTATAGTAGTCAACTATTCTGGGATATGACAGTGACAATTGTATTACACAGCTACATACTTGAAGAGTGTGGACACTTATAGTAGTCAACTATTCTGGGATATGACAGTGACAAGTGTATACAGCTACATACTTGAAGAGTGTGGACACTTATAGTAGTCAACTATTCTAGGATATGACAGTGACAATTGTATTACACAACTACATACTTGAAGAGTGTGGACACCTATAGTAGTCAACTATTCTGGGATATCACAGTGACAAGTGTATACAGCTACATACTTGAAGAGTGTGGACACTTATAGTAGTCAACTATTCTAGGATATGACAGTGACAATTGTATTACACAGCTACATACTTGAAGAGTGTGGACACTTATAGTAGTCAACTATTCTGGGATATGACAGTGACAATTGTATTACACAGCTACATACTTGAAGAGTGTGGAAACTTATAGTAGTCAACTATTCTGGGATATGACAGTGACAATTGTATTACACAGCTACATACTTGAAGAGTGTGGACACTTATAGTAGTCAACTATTCTAGGATATGACAGTGACAATTGTATTACACAACTACATACTTGAAGAGTGTGGACACTTATAGTAGTCAACTATTCTGGGATATGACAGTAACAATTGTATACAGCTACATACTTGAAGAGTGTGGACACTTATAGTAGTCAACTATTCTAGGATATGACAGTGACAATTGTATTACACAACTACATACTTGAAGAGTGTGGGCACTTATAGTAGTCAACTATTCTGGGATATGACAGTAACAAGTGTATACAGCTACATACTTGAAGAGTGTGGACACTTATAGTAGTCAACTATTCTAGGATATGACAGTAACAATTGTATTACACAACTACATACTTGAAGAGTGTGGACACCTATAGTAGTCAACTATTCTGGGATATGACAGTGACAATTGTATTACACAGCTACATACTTGAAGAGTGTGGACACTTATAGTAGTCAACTATTCTGGGATATGACAGTGACAATTGTATTACACAGCTACATACTTGAAGAGTGTGGACACTTATAGTAGTCAACTATTCTAGGATATGACAGTGACAAGTGTATACAGCTACATACTTGAAG
>OY992894.1:98581478-98616478 GCA_963921405.1 Cepaea hortensis
CTCTCAGGAGGGGTGAAAAGCAACAGTTAGTAGCCTGCGAATGATTTGCAGATGACATAAGTCAACCCCACATCCCCCCGTGGTGTAAACTGGGAAAAAATGACCACAAGAGCATGGGCTGGCGAGGCTCTTTTCTTGTCAGGGAGGACAGACTCACCTTGGTCAGATTGTTCTGTCCTAGTTCTATGCAGCCGGTTTGGGAGGACTGATAAGTGCATCAATGTTGGTGAAAATTATATTGAGAAATAAAGGGACAATGTATGTATACAAATAAACTGGTTTCAAGTTGTTATCATATTTAGTTATTTTTCTACAGCCATTTATGACTTACTTATTGACTTACCCTCGTATTTAGTCCCACACATTCTCATAGTTATATATAGTAACCAAGCCATATATATAGTCACACACAATGTTACTGTCAAATATGGTCATAGACACACAGCTTATGGCTGTGACAACTGTTACAGTAAACAGAGAACAGGTTTACCTGCAGCTGAGAGCAGCATGAAGAGCTGTGCTCAGTTGTCCTGGAGTGTACAACATCTCCACTAGACAGCCCACACTGTTGGAGCTCCAGCATGACTCCGACACCAGCAGCTGCGACAGAGCCTAGAATAGATACACATGACTGCGCTCATCTCATTGTCTACAGTATCATCTAGACTCTCTCACTCACACACACATCTATCTATCTTTTGCCTATCCACCATTGAAGGTAGGTGGGTACCATCTTATAAAAATGTACATCATTTAGTATCTCAGTTGGAAATTATGTTTCATTAGTTTAAATGCAATTTAATGTATCCGGCTTAATAACCAAAAATAGTTGACAAAAACATCCTCACGGCAAATGGCAGCTATATCCTACTGGATAGGCCAGAATCCTATTTGGCTCCAATCTCTTTACCTAGTTCATGTATGACTCCATGTATACCGTTTGTGCACAGAGGTGGCCATACCATAGGCAACAGTCTTGACTGACTGGCTTAATTACATGAAAGAAGTTAAGGTAATATCCTACCTAACTGGGAATGTCCATCCCAAATACACAAAAGACTGGGACAGTGAACAAGGCGGATGAATCTGTGTGTAGACCAACGACCTTGAAAGCAAAACAGCACATTGTATGGCACATATGAGGCGTGTTAAGGACACAATAGAGAACATGGTTGGCCATCGCGAAGAGATTGGGATCTCACAACGTAATATCCCTAATATAGCAATGGAAATACAACGGAAGGAAAACAGTGATATGGGCAATCCTTGTCCACCTGAAGAGGAGCCTGTTGTAAATAAACTCATGTGAATATACTAGTAATTCTACAGACAAATGCTGCAACAACTGATTATAGTGATGAACAGCTAGAAGAATACTACGAAGACTTACCACAAACACTGAAACTTGTACAATCAGCTTCAACAGCTTCGGTGACAAACAAACATTAAGTTTGAACCAATAAAAATGGATGATGTAAAATGAAAGCAGAGTTGTGTCAGTTATGGCTTAAAAGTTGTTAATATGGTAGCAGACATGTTGTAATATAATGCAGTGACAATATTTCATGATATATAATCCCATGGCCGAGACAGAGACATCAATGCAAATGTTGGAGACATGAAAGATAGGCAGTCAGGTAACATGGTACAGGAACCAGAAACCATACAGGAGACATCAATGCAAATGTTGGACACATGAAAGATAAACTAACAGTCAGGTAACATGGTACAGGAACCAGAAACCATACAGGAGACATCAATGCAAATGTTGGACACATGAAAGATAAACTAACAGTCAGGTAACATGGTACAGGAACCAGAAACCATACAGGAGACATCAATGCAAATGTTGGACACATGAAAGATAAACTAACAGTCAGGTAACATGGTACAGGAACCAGAAACCATACAGGAGACATCAATGCAAATGTTGGACATATGAAAGATAGGCAGTCAGGTAACATGGTACAGGAACCAGAAACCATACAGGAGACATCAATGCAAATGTTGGACACATGAAAGTTAAACAGACAGTCAGGTAACATGGTACAGGAACCAGAAACTATACAGGAGACATCAATGCAAATGTTGGACACACGAAAGATAGGCAGTCAGGCAACATGGTACAGGAACCAGAAACCATACAGGAGACATCAATGCAAATGTTGGACATATGATAGATAGGCAGTCAGGTAACATGGTACAGGAACCAGAAACTATACAGGAGACATCAATGTAAATGTTGGACATATGAAAGATAGGCAGTCAGGTAACATGGTACAGGAACCATAAACCATAGAGGAGACATCAATGCAAATGTTGGAGACATGAAAGATAGGCAGTCAGGTAACATGGTACAAGAACCAGAAACCATACAGGAGACATCAATGCAAATGTTGGACATATGAAAGATAGGCAGTCAGGTAACATGGTACAGGAACCAGAAACCATACAAGAGACATCAATGCAAATGTTGGATATATGAAAGATAGGCAGTCAGGTAACATGGTACAGGAACCAGAAACCATACAGGAGACATCAATGTAAATGTTGGACACATGAAAGTTAAACAGGCAGTCAGGTAACATGGTACAGGAACCAGAAACTATACAGGAGACATCAATGTAAATGTTGAACATATGAAAGATAAACTAACAGTCAGGTAACATGGTACAGGAACCAGAAACTATACAGGAGACATCAATGTAAATGTTGGACACATGAAAGATAAACTAACAGTCAGGTAACATGGTACAGGAACCAGAAACTATACAGGAGACATCAATGTAAATGTTGGACATATGAAAGATAAACTAACAGTCAGGACATGGTACAGGAACCAGAAACCATACAGGAGACATTAATGTAAATGTTGGACACATGAAAGATAAACTAACAGTCAGGTAACATGGTACAGGAACCAGAAACTATACAGGAGACATCAATGTAAATGTTGGACATATGAAAGATAGGCAGTCAGGTAACATGGTACAGGAACCAGAAACCATACAGGAGACATCAATGCAAATGTTGGACATATGAAAGATAGGCAGTCAGGTAACATGGTACAGGAACCAGAAACCATACAGGAGACATCAATGCAAATGTTGGACATATGAAAGATAGGCAGTCAGGTAACATGGTACAGGAACCAGAAACCATACAGGAGACATCAATGCAAATGTTGGACATATGAAAGATAGGCAGTCAGGTAACATGGTACAGGAACCAGAAACCATACAGGAGACATCAATGCAAATGTTGGATATATGAAAGATAGGCAGTCAGGCAACATGGTACAGGAACCAGAAACCATACAGGAGACATCAATGTAAATGTTGGACACATGAAAGTTAAACAGGCAGTCAGGTAACATGGTACAGGAACCAGAAACTATACAGGAGACATCAATGTAAATGTTGGACACATGAAAGATAAACTAACAGTCAGGTAACATGGTACAGGAACCAGAAACTATACAGGAGACATCAATGCAAATGTTGGACACACGAAAGATAGGCAGTCAGGCAACATGGTACAGGAACCAGAAACCATACAGGAGACATCAATGCAAATGTTGGACATATGATAGATAGGCAGTCAGGTAACATGGTACAGGAACCAGAAACTATACAGGAGACATCAATGTAAATGTTGGACATATGAAAGATAGGCAGTCAGGTAACATGGTACAGGAACCATAAACCATAGAGGAGACATCAATGCAAATGTTGGAGACATGAAAGATAGGCAGTCAGGTAACATGGTACAAGAACCAGAAACCATACAGGAGACATCAATGCAAATGTTGGACATATGAAAGATAGGCAGTCAGGTAACATGGTACAGGAACCAGAAACCATACAAGAGACATCAATGCAAATGTTGGATATATGAAAGATAGGCAGTCAGGTAACATGGTACAGGAACCAGAAACCATACAGGAGACATCAATGTAAATGTTGGACACATGAAAGTTAAACAGGCAGTCAGGTAACATGGTACAGGAACCAGAAACTATACAGGAGACATCAATGTAAATGTTGAACATATGAAAGATAAACTAACAGTCAGGTAACATGGTACAGGAACCAGAAACTATACAGGAGACATCAATGTAAATGTTGGACACATGAAAGATAAACTAACAGTCAGGTAACATGGTACAGGAACCAGAAACTATATAAGAGACATCAATGTAAATGTTGGACATATGAAAGATAAACTAACAGTCAGGACATGGTACAGGAACCAGAAACCATACAGGAGACATTAATGTAAATGTTGGACACATGAAAGATAAACTAACAGTCAGGTAACATGGTACAGGAACCAGAAACTATACAGGAGACATCAATGTAAATGTTGGACATATGAAAGATAGGCAGTCAGGTAACATGGTACAGGAACCAGAAACCATACAGGAGACATCAATGCAAATGTTGGACATATGAAAGATAGGCAGTCAGGTAACATGGTACAGGAACCAGAAACCATACAGGAGACATCAATGCAAATGTTGGACATATGAAAGATAGGCAGTCAGGTAACATGGTACAGGAACCAGAAACCATACAACAGGAGACATCAATGCAAATGTTGGACATATGAAAGATAGGCAGTCAGGTAACATGGTACAGGAACCAGAAACCATACAGGAGACATCAATGCAAATGTTGGATATATGAAAGATAGGCAGTCAGGCAACATGGTACAGGAACCAGAAACCATACAGGAGACATCAATGTAAATGTTGGACACATGAAAGTTAAACAGGCAGTCAGGTAACATGGTACAGGAACCAGAAACTATACAGGAGACATCAATGTAAATGTTGGACACATGAAAGATAAACTAACAGTCAGGTAACATGGTACAGGAACCAGAAACTATACAGGAGACATCAATGTAAATGTTGGACACATGAAAGATAAACAGACAGCCAGGCAACATGGTACAGGAACCAGAAATGATTGAAGAGGCCGGCTGTTACAGTTTTGTGAAGAGCACCATCTTATTATTTGTAACACATTTTCCAACATGACCTTAGGAAACTATACGTGGAAAAGCCTTGGAGATAGAATGGGAAACCAAACTGACAACATTATAATTAGAAATAGATTTAAAAACAATGTTAACAACTCCAAAACATACTTCGAGGCTCATAGAATGAAAGCAAAGAACACTCCAGAATATACATAAATAGACAGAGAAATATGTCATATATGCAGAGCTGATAAGAGGTGGGGATTCAGATAAAATGTAAGGAAATTTAGAATCTAGAAATAAAATACAAATCAAAAGGATATCATGAAAATATAAAAAGATTTACAAACAAGAAAAATAATATAACAGGAAACAGTTATGTCAGAGGAAAAGATAGAGCAATTATTAACACGGAAGCCACAAACAGAAATAAAAGAAATGATAGTTGATAATACTGATATAACAAAAAGATGGACAGAATACATGGAAGATTTATTCTGGGACAAGAAAGGCAAAAAACCAACACTGTTAGTTAGTTAGTTAGTTGCGGTTCCAACTTCACAGCAAAAGATGTTGTCCCAATTATGTTCCATTCCTGTGCCAGTGAATATCACATTAAATGCTCCTCACTGCCCCATAAACTATTATTAGTCACTAGAAAACCAGCAGCCACATACCACTGCATAAGGCAAAACCAGTCCGTTTTGTGACAAAGCCAGCTATGCAATTTTCCCGAAAATGCAGTTCACGCCACAAACAACCGCGGACAGATAGTAAAAGTATTTCCCTGTGCATAATGCTGCCGCCAGAATGTCAATACAAACGTACTGCACGAAAAATACGTTTCATCTTCTTTGATGGAAGCGGCAGTCATCTTCCCATCCGGATGCATGTGTGTATGGGTGTGTATGTGAGGGATATATGTGTGTGTGGGGGTTGTGTGTGGGAGATGTGTATGGGTTAATGGGTGATGTGTGAAGGGATGTGTAGTCAGTGGTGGATGTATGTGTGTGTGAGGGATATGTGTGTGTGGGGGGGGGGGTATTTGAGAGGATAGTTGGAAGTATGTGGGTGTTGGTGGGTTGGGAGGGGGTGTGGGTAGGGAGTGTTTGGGTGGGTGAATGGGTGCGTAGGAGATTGTGTGGGTTGGGTGTGTAATGGGTGTGGGGGATGAGTGTGGGGGGTGTCTGTGAATGGGATATGTCTGTGTGGGTGGGAGTGTGGATGGGGTAAATGTGAGTGGGTGGAGGATGTATGTGTGGGTGGTGAGGATGTTTGTTGGTGGAGGATGTGTGAGTGGGTGGGGAGATGTGTGGGCAGGGATGTGTATGGGGAATGTATGTGGGGGATGTGTGTGTGTGTGGGGGGAATGTGTTTATGGGTGGTTTTGTGTGGGAGGGGAGATGTGTGAGAGGTGGGGGAGGTGTGGGATGTGCAGGTGATTGAAGGATGTATGCAAGGATGGGGGGATGTGTGTTTGGCTGGGTGGTTGGGGTGTGTGTGGGTGGGAGGGTAGATGAGAGATGCATGTGTTGATGGGCGTGTGGGTGATGTGTGGGTGGTTGATGGATGAGTACGTGAGTGGGTGGATGTGTGTGAGAGATGAGTGTATGGGTGGGGGAGGTGTGTAGTTGTGAGAAGATGTGTGTGGGTGGCGGGGTGTGTGTGGGTGGGAGGTGTATGTTTTTGGGTTATGGGTGGGGGTTTTGTGTGGGCAGGTGGGGAGATGTGTTTATGGGTGGGGATGTGTGTATAGGTGAGGATGTGTAGTTGAGAGGTGGCGAATATTGGGTGGGTGAGTGGGTGTAGGTTGGCTGATGTGTGTGTGGGTGGGTGGGGAAAATTGTGAGAGTGCAGGATATGTGTGTGGATAGGTGTGGGTTGGCGGGGGTATGTGTGTGTGGTTTCTTCTTCTTCTCCTCCTCCTCCTTCTTCGTCGTCTTCTTCTTATTCTTGGTGTGTGAGGATGTGTGTGTGGGTGGGTGGGGAAAATTGTGAGAGTGCAGGATATGTGTGTGGATAGGTGTGGGTTGGCGGGGGTATGTGTGTGTGGTTTCTTCTTCTTCTCCTCCTCCTCCTTCTTCGTCGTCTTCTTCTTATTCTTGGTGTGTGAGGATGTGTGTGTGGGTGGGGAAATGTATGTGGGTGGGGGGCGGCATGTATGTTTGCCTGGTTCTGTGTGAGTGCGTGGAGGTATGTGTGGGTGGGTGGGGGAGGTTTGGTGGGTGGGGGATGTGTTGGTGGCTGCGGGATATGAGGGTGGATGGGGGATGTGTCTCACAACATTGCAATATGCACTGTTTATGTTTACAACTTTCATTTGATGTTTTTTTTTTTTTTTTCTCATGTGAATGTATCATGTGTAATATGCATTGTTTATGCTTACAAAATCCATTTGACAATGTTTTTTTCCCCTATGTTAATGTAACATGCACATTTGATGAATGAAAGATGAGTGATTGAAAGGGCCGAATGTAAGACGGGCCTGCGTGCCCAATTTGTTACCCTTTTAAAATAAAGTTTGTTTGTTCGTTCGTTGGATGTTATCCTAGCTGTTCACCTACACAGTCTAGATATTTCTAGCTGTTGTTTGTTCCGTTTATAGATGTTTTCTGTTCTGAAAATGCAGTTCACACCACAAACAACCGCGGACAGATAGTAAAAGCATTTCACTGTACATAATGCCTTCGCCAGAATGCCAACACAAAAGTCCTCCACGAAAATACAGTTCATCGTCAATAGAAGTGGCAGTCACTAGACAACCAGCAGCCACACATCATTGCATAAGGCAAACCAGTCAGTTTAAAAAATGTTGCCTAGATTTGATAGAATAGCTATACTATTGAATATACAACAAATGTTCTCTAGATATGTTAGAATAGCTACACAACTGTATATACAACAAATGTTCTCTAGATGTGTTAGAGTAGCTACACAACTGTATATACAACAAATGTTCTCTAGATGTGTTAGAGTAGCTACACAATTGTATATACAACAAATGTTCTCTAGATATGTTAGAGTAGCTACACAACTGTATATACAACAAATGTTCTCTAGATATGATGGAGTAGCTATAGCTATACTACGTGATGGAGTAGCTATAGCTATACTACTGAATATACAACAAATGTTCTCTAGATATGTTAGAGTAGCTACATTATTGTATATACAACAAATGTTCTCTAGATATGTTAGAGTAGCTACATTGTTGTATATACAATAAATGTTCTCTAGATATGTTAGAGTAGCTACATTGTTGTATATACAACAAATGTTCTCTAGATATGTTAGAGTAGCTACATTGTTGTATATACAATAAATGTTCTCTAGATATGTTAGAGTAGCTACGTTGTTGTATATACAATAAATGTTCTCTAGATATGTTAGAGTAGCTACATTGTTGTATATACAATAAATGTTCTCTAAATATGTTAGAGTAGCTACGTTGTTGTATATACAATAAATGTTCTCTAGATATGTTAGAGTAGCTACGTTGTTGTATATACAATAAATGTTCTCTAGATATGTTAGAGTAGCTACGTTGTTGCATATACAACAAATGTTCTCTAGATATGTTGGAGCAGCTACACTGTTGTATATACAACAAACTGTACAATGTTTTATGTAGGAAACACTTACCGGGTAACACCAAGTGAAAGTCAGTGATGCCAGATTGTGAGTCTGGCACAGAAATCTGGACACCAGCTGTCTAACCTGGACTTCCGTGTCTTCCAACAGTTGTAGAGTTGCTCTCAATATGCTGTCAGACAGGAAAACAATCATTGCCCTGTTCTTGTGCTCAGTGACAATCAATGACAACATGTCTCTCACATCTCTATGAGAAATGTTCATGATAAATCTGCTACAACTACAATTGTCCACTAGTATATGTAATATGAGCTTATCAAACTGAGAAATGAAGATATATCTGTTACAACTGTCCACTAGTATCTGTAATATGAGCTTATCAAACTGAGAAATGAAGATATATCTGTTACAACTGTCCACTAGTATCTGTAATATGAGCTTATCAAACTGAGAAATGAAGGTACATCTGTTACAACTGTCCACTAGTATCTGTAATATGAGCTTATCAAACTGAGAAATGAAGATATATCTGTTACAACTGTCCACTAGTATCTGTAATATGAGCTTATCAAACTAAGAAATGAAGGTACATCTGTTACAACTGTCCACTAGTAACTGTAATGTGAACTTATAAAATTGAGAAATGAAGATACATCTGTTACAAATGTGCACTAGTATTTGTAATATGAACTTATCAAACTGAGAAATGAAGATACATCTGTTACAACTGCCTACTAGTAACTGTAATGTGAACTTCTCTCTGGTATGTGCAACATCCTAGAGATACCTGGTGAGAAGTGTGTCCAGGCAAGGCACATGTCTACAGGCACTAGCAAGTTGGACTATGTGTGCTCCTGCTATGGCCAATGAGCTGGCAGCTAACACTCGCTTGTCTTCATTCTGTGTTGGCTGTGAGTAGGCCAGCAACTGGTGGCTCCATGCTTCCAATAAGTGGTAGCTGCAACAGTCAACAGATCACACAGTCAGCTCAAACACAGTGTGTGCATAAACAAGGAATGATGTTGAAGATATGAAAGGACTCATCATTGGGGGACATAACCTCAATAACATTAGATATGCAGATGATACATTATTGATTACAGACAATGAGCAGGATCTGCAACATTTAGTAGATGCTATTGTTGCACACAGTGAACAACTTGGGTTAGAATTAAATTGTAAGAAGACACAGATTATAGTTGTCACTAAGAAGAAGGAAATACCATAATGTAATATACAAGTAAATGGGAATATTCTTCAACGAGTGAATGGGTACAATTATCTCAGAACAGTCATAACAACTGATGTGAGATTCCTTGAAGAGATTAGAACAAGAATCGCCATGGTGCAGGCAGCCTTTTGCAAGATGAAAAACATACTGACTAATAAAAAGATGTCATTTGCAATGAGATAAAGAGTGTTGAGGTGCTACATAGAACCTGTGCTTTTGTATGGATGTGAAGCGTGGACAATGAGCAAAACAAGCTGAAAAACATCTGATGGCTGTGAAAATGTGGTTTCTGAGGAGAATGCAAAGAATACCATGGACAGACAGAACAACCAATGACCAAGTTCTACAGGAAACAAATGAAAACCGTAAACTGCTTAGAGAAATTAGACGTAGACAGTCAAAGTTTTTTTGGGTCACGTTATGAGAAGAAATAAATTGGAGAACTTGATGATAACTGGCAAGATCGAGGGGAAGAGAACAATGGGAGGACAGAGAAGTAAATACCTGGATGGCTTGGCCACATGGCTTGGTCGTGACAAGACCACTAAGCTGATCCACGACTCTGGTGAGCGAGTGAGATGGCAAAACATGACCGCCCATGCTTACCGGCATGGCACATGATGATGATGAAGGAATGATGTGGAAATCCCGATTTACAGTTGAAAACAAGAATTAATGTGGAAATTCTCTGGTTAACAACTATAAACAAGGATTAATGTGTCAATCCTCTAATTTAAAGCTTTAAATAATGATTAATGTGGCAATCCTCTGATTTAGCTGTAAAAGAGGATTAATGTGGCAATCCTCTGATTTAGCTATAAACGAGGATTAATGTGGCAATCCTCTGATTTACTGCTATCATCATTACCCAGTGCCTTGCCGGCTGGCATGGAAGATCATGCCTCTCAACAAATTGCGATCTTCAATGGTGTGGATTAATTTTTGTGCTGACTCCCTTCCGTGGCATGACGCAAGACTGTCAAGAATCTTCTCACGCTGTCTTCCTCCATCTCTCTTTCTGCAATCTTTCCGGTTGTCATGACATATTCCAGTTTTTGCCTTCTCATAACGTGGCCAAAAATAAAATGACTGCCTCTTTCTGATATTTGTGATAAGTTGTCTTTGCGACTAAGCTTCCCTCAAAATGTCCAGTTAGTTAATTTTGGCTGTCCAATTAATTTTCAGCATTCTGCTATAAACAAGGTTTAATGTGGCAAACCTCTAATGTAAAGCTATAAACAAGGATTAATGTGGCAATCCTCTGATTTACAGCTGTACAAAGGATTAATGTGGCAATCCTCTGATTTACAGCTATAAACAAGGGTTGATGAGGCCATCCTCTGATTTACCACTATAAAACAAGGATGAATGTGGTAATACTCTAATTTAAAGCTATAAACAAGGATTAAATGTTGCATGCTGGACTTGATCTTATGTTTTCCCCCCATTTTCTACCATTATCACCGTAGCCCTCTCAAAGTACAAGAGACTAAGAGGACAGTGTATAATCCAGTGTTAAACACTCATAGACTCAGTGACCTGTGGTCACTGCATGAGACAGCACCAGATCCCAGACAGACACCACAGTGTGAAACAATTATAGACTCTACCTGCGGTCACTGCATGAGACAGCACCAGATCCCAGACAGACACCATAGTGTGAAACAATTATAGACTCTACCTGCGGTCACTGCATGAGACAGCACCAGATCCCAGACAGACACCATAGTGTGAAACAATTATAGACTCTACCTGCAGTCACTGCATGAGACAGCACCAGATCCCAGACAGACACCACAGTGTGAAACAATTATAGACTCTACCTGCAGTCACTGCATGAGACAGCACCAGATCCCAGACAGACACCACAGTGTGAAACAATTGTAGACTCTATATGCAGTCACTCCATGAGACAGCACCAGATGCCAGACAGACACCACAGTGTGAAACAATTGTAGACTCTATATGCAGTCACTCCATGAGACAGCACCAGATGCCAGACAGACACCACAGTGTGAAACAATTGTAGACTCTATATGCAGTCACTGCATGAGACAGCACCAGATGCCAGACAGACACCACAGTGTGAAACAATTGTAGACTCTATATGCAGTCACTCCATGAGACAGCACCAGATCCCAGACAGACACCACAGTGTGAAACACTCATAGACTACATACTGTCACTGCATGAGACAGCACCAGATCCCAGGCAGACACCACAGTGTGAAACACTCATAGACTACATACTGTCACTGCATGAGACAGCACCAGATCCCAGGCAGACACCACAGTGTTAAACATTTATAGACTCTACCTGCAGTCACTCCATGAAACAGCACCAGATCCCAGACTGACACCACAGTGTGAAACACTCATAGACTACATACAGTCACTGCATGAGACAGCACCAGATCCCAGACAGACACCACAGTGTTACACACTCATAGACTCTACCTGCTGTCACTGCATGAGACAGCACCAGATCCCAGACAGACACCACAGTGTGAAACACTCATAGACTCTACCTGCTGTCACTGCATGAGACAGCACCAGATCCCAGACAGACACCACAGTGTGAAACACTCATAGACTCTACCTGCTGTCACTGCATGAGACAGCACCAGATCCCAGACAGACACCACAGTGTGAAACACTCATAGACTACATACTGTCACTGCATGAGACAGCACCAGATCCCAGACAGACACCACAGTGTGAAACACTCATAGACTCTACCTGCTGTCACTGCATGAGACAGCACCAGATCCCAGACTGACACCACAGTGTGAAACACTCATAGACTACATACTGTCACTGCATGAGACAGCACCAGATCCCAGACAGACACCACAGTGTGAAACACTCATAGACTCTACCTGCAGTCACTCCATGAGACAGCACCAGATCCCAGGCAGACACCACAGTGTTAAACATTTATAGACTCTACCTGCAGTCACTCCATGAAACAGCACCAGATCCCAGACTGACACCACAGTGTGAAACACAGACTCTACCTGCAGTCACTCCATGAGACAGCACCAGATCCCAGACAGACACCACAGTGTGAAACACTCAGACTCTACCTGCTGTCACTGCATGAGACAGCACCAGATCCCAGACAGACACCACAGTGTGAAACATTCAGACTCTACCTGCGGTCACTCCATGAGACAGCACCAGATGCCAGACAGATGGTGTGCAGGATGAAGTTGACTGGCTGCAGCTGGGGCCAGAGACTGGTCAGACCTGCAGCAACAAAGTCTCTAGCCTGCAGATGTAGATGCTCCTTCAATGCCCAGGTCAAGATCAAGTGTGCACATGAGACAAGTCTGGCCACATCTCTGTCCTTGGTCATGCTCACCAACACAGCCCTCTGTATATCCACAATAGCACATTACATAACATATGCTTATGATCTGTTGTAACATTCTCTGATCTGATCTTATGATATGCTATAATATTCTCTGATATTATGATCTGTTATAACATTATTTGATATGGGACGCAGAGGTGTTTCCAAGGCACCAGGGCCAAGACCTACTATCACGTCCTAGTCGTGCGTCCTGGGCAATAGGTCCCTTTGGGGTCCTGGCTAACATAGTAGGATCGCTTATTCTTCCGAAATCGGAGAGCATCTGCCTGCATGACGAGGAACCACCAGTCTGCACACCAATACGCCAGACATGGGACAACGGATACTCATGCAAACCTCAGTCCGGTATGACATCACACTGATGTTGGACAACATGATGTTTTCATCCGACATACAGGACTTCACGCTGGAGTTCACAGCTGGCGAATGCATCCAAGCAATATTTGATATTATGATCCATTATAAAATTCTCTGATCTAATATTATGATCTGTTTAAACATTATTTGATATTATGATCCATTATAACATTCTCTGATATTATGACCCGTTATGACATTCTCTGATATTATGTTTAAACAGACTATATTATCAGATCAGAGAATTTTATAATGGATCTGTCATTCTCACAAATGACAGTGACAATGACAGATCCATTATACAATTCTCTGATCTGATATTATGATCTGTTTAAACATTATTTGATATTATGATCCATTATAACATACTCTGATATTATGATCCGTTATGACATTCTCTGACATTATGATCTGCTATAACATTCTCTGATCTGATATTATGATGTTATTACATTATCTGATTTTATCATTACTATAATATTCTCTGATATTATGATCTATTATAACATTATCTGATATTATGATCTGTTATAACATTCTCTGATCTGATGATTGCTATAACATTCTCTGATCTGGTATTTTGATTTTGTTATAACATTATCTGTTATTTGTTTAACCTGTATGCTGAAAATATAATGAGAAATGTCAGAGATGATGTAATCAAGGAACAATATGATACCCTAAATATCAGTAGTCATGAAATACCAGAGATTCGATATGCTGATGATACAGTATTACTATCCATATCACAGAACGGTATAGAAAAACTAATAACATCAACCCAAAAGAATAGTTGGAATCACAACTTATATCTTAACATAGTAAAAACAAGGATAATGCATACAGATAAAACTAATATGGAGAAAGAAATATATATCAACTGAGGAAAAATTTGAAGTGGTGGAAAATTTCAAATAACTTGGGTCATTAATTACCAGCAATGGTGACTCAGTGAAAGAAGTTAGAAAATGAATATCTATTGCTCTTCAAAAACTAAAACAACTGAATAAATTGTGGTGTGGGACAGATAGACCTACACAAATTGGATTTTTAAGAGCATGCATCTTTCCCATTTCTACATACGCCTGTAAGACCTGGACACTTACTAAACAAGCTAAACAGTGCATAAATGCCTTTGAATATAAATGTTATAGACGGGTTCTATGAATATCTTGGACACAGAAAAGAACAAATACACCCATATGACAAGATCTGAATACTGAAGAAGACTGGCAACTGAAAACCATAAAACAAAGACAATTGAAACAGTCTGGTCACTTGAGACGTCATGAAAGTTTGGAGAGAACAATAATGGAGGGGAATATGCCCAGGAAGAGAGGAAGAGGAAGGCCAAAGATGGGTGCAGGATGTGACAGATGATCGCCAGATGGGTGTATCAGATGGGGGACTTCTTGCTTATGATTGAGAAGTTTTCCTGAAGGTTGTTATGGGAGCGAGGTTCTGCAAAGGACATACTACTGAATGAATTAATAACATTATCTTATATAATGATCTGCTATAACATCAATTTTGAAGATGGAAGTTCAGAATGCTCTTAACCATATGAAAACTGGCAAGACCCCGGGTACAGATAACATCACAATAGAAATTATCAAGGCCTTAGAAGAATATGGAATAGACCAAGTCACTAGACTGCTGAACGCAATATACAATACTGGAAATATACCTCCTGAATTATGTAATTCTGTATTTATTGCAATCCCGAAGAAATCAGGAGCCTTGGAATGCAATCAACATTGAACAATTAGTATAATGAGCCACATCACGAAGATTTTGTTGAGAATTATCATGCAAAGAGTTAGGAAGAAAATACAACCTGAAATAGGAGAACAATGTGGGTTTGTAGAAGGTAACGGCACAGTAAATGCTGTGTATATACTAAGAACAGTAATTGAACATTCTATAGAAGTAAACGAAGATCTATCTATATCTGTGCTTTATTGACTACACAAAGGCTTTCGATAAAGTGAGACATGTCGACATGATAAGGATGCTTGAAGATCTACAAATAGATGGAAAAGACCTTAGACTTGTATAAAACATATATTGGAAACAACAAGCTGCCATCAGAATTGATAACGATGTAGGTCAATATCAGCCTATTAAAAGAGGTGTGAGACAGGGATGTGTAATGTCTCCAGATCTTTTTTCCCTGTACAGTGAAAATATTTTCAGAAATATAGAAGATATGGAAGGAATCAACATTGGGGGACGATACATCAATAACATTAGATATGGAGATGATACATCAATAACATTAGATATGCAGATGTTTTGCCATCTCACACAATCACCAGAGTTGTGGATCAGATCTGTGTTCTTGTCTTGACCATACAACGTAACCAAGCTATCCAGGTATTTTCTTCTCTGCCGTCCCCTTGTTCTCTTCTCCTTGATCTTGCCAGTTGTCACCAAGTTCTCCAATTTATTTCTTCTCATAACATGTCCAAACAATTTTGACTGTCTACGTCTAATTTCTCTAATCAATTTACAATATTCATTTGTTTATTATAGGACTTGGTCATTGGTTTTTCTGTCTGTCCATGGTATTCTTTGCATTCTCCTCAGAAACCACATTTCCACAGCCATCAGATGTTTTTCAGCTCGACTGCTCATTGTCCAAGTTTCACATCCATACAAAAGAACAGGCTCTACGTAGCCCCTGAACACTCTTTTTCTCATTTCAATTGACATCTTTTTATTGGTCAGTATGTTTTTCATCTTGCTAAAGGCTACTTGCGCCATGGCGATTCTTGTTCTAGTCTCTTCAAGGCATCTCCCATCAGATGTTATGACCGTTCCGAGATAATTGTACCGATTCACTTGTTGAAGAATATTCCCATTTACTTGTATTATTTTTTTTTTTTTTTTAAATTTTAGCATATCCTTTTACAGGACTTAGCTGTCAACACCAGCATCTTTCAGCTGTATGTTGATCTCTTGGCAAGATTACGCTCAGTAGTTTGCCATTGCTCTCTGAGCGGCCGGCTCACATACCCCGCAGGTTACCGATGCGATTCGAACCACTGCTGATTTGAACCGTCATCACGTTACCTGACGAGAGTATACGAGATTACGGAGAAAAGTCATAACCTCTAAGCCACGAAGCCGGCACTTGTATATTACATTGTGGTATTTCGCTCTTCCTAGTGACGACCATAATCTGTGTCTTTTTACAATTTAATTCTAACCTCAGTTGTTCAGTGTGTGCAACAACAGTATCTACTAATTGTTGCAGATCCTGCTCATTGTTTGCAATCAATACTGTATCATCTGCATATCTAATGTTATTGATGTTTCGTCCTCCAATGCTGATTCCATTTATATCTTCTACATTTCTGAAAATATTCTCACCGTATAGGGAAAAAAGATCTGGAGGCATTACACATCCCTGCCTAACACCTCTCTTAATAGGCTGATATTGTCCCACTTCATAATCAATCCTTATGGCAGCTTGTTGTTTCCAATATGTTGTTTCCAATGTGGAACGGTGTTTATAGACTTTAGAAAAGCATTTGATATGATAGATCATACTATTCTAATTAAAAAACTAGAAACAATGAAAGTAAGCTTTAATATAGTGACATTAATAAACTCATTTTTGTTAGACAGAAAACAAGTAGTATCACACAATAAATCTCTATCTCAAGCCATTACCACTAATATTGGAGTACCTCAGGGGTCTATACTTGGCCCTCTGTTATTTGCCATTTATATAAATGATCTTCCCTTATATCTGTCCGTCCTGCGATCTATTTGCAGACGACTGCACAGTATATACAAATGCTATCGATCATAATGTGCTAGAATTATCCTCGCAACAGGAAATAAATAGTGTATTTAACTAGAGTCATGCAAACCGCATGCAAATTAACATTTCTAAAACAAAAACTATGTTAATAGGAACCAGGCAAAGACTTCACACTCTAAACTCGCAGAGAACTCTTCAGCTGCACATTGGTAGCACGCCTATAGAAAGTGTAACCGAGCACAAGGCACTGGGTCTTATCATAGATCAAAATCTATCTTTTAATTCCCATGTTCATGCTCTAGTTAAACAAATAGCCAAAAAAAGTATACCAACTTGCCAAAATTAAAAATTTCCTCGACGAAAACACAAGAAAGATATTCTATACTTCCCACATACAAACACATATTGATTATTTCTCCACAATCTGGGATGGATGCTCCAAATCAATAACAAAACCTTTGTATTCATTCCAGAAAAGGGCAGTGCGTTTAATCAATGGTGATAAGCTTACAGACAATTCTAACCTACATGAACGTCTTCAGTTACTGCCTCTCCACAAACACCTACTTTTTAATAAGGCTAAACTAATTCACAAAATCCTATTTCAAAATACTCCAAGCTACCTTTAGCCATTGTCTAAATATAACGCAAGACATAGTGAACGACTAAATATACTTCATGTCCCTAAACCTAGGATAGACATATAAAACAAGCTTAGCATATTCTGCCACTCAGTTGTGGAACAATCTGCCACTCAGTTGTGGAACAATCTTCCACAAGAAATCAAAGACACCACCAATCATTATACATACAGTCGCAACCTGTTTGAACACTAACTCAGGACAGACTACATTCCCCCATTAAAAAAACAAAACAAAAAAACAACAACACCAACAAAGACAATAATAATGGTAAATTATCTCAAACGACAACTATCCAAAAAACATTCCCATATGTATGGCTCATTATGCCTTCCTTGGGTATTTATAATGCCCATGTTAAACATTGCCTCAGTGAGTCATGTATTATTGATTATTTTTCATGCGTTTTAATACTTATTGTTCTTTTGTTGTCAAAGATTTGCTTCATAAGAGATGTTGAATGAAAGAATGTATGAGAGGAAATATAAAAGATGGGCAGAATGTCAGACGGGCCTGCATGCCCAATTCTAAACCCTTTGAAAATAAAGATTTTCGTTTGTTCAATATATGTTTTTTTATAAGTCTAATGTCTTTCTCATCAATTTGTAGATCTACAAGCATATCTACCATGTTGATATGTCTAACTCTATCGAAAGCCTTTGTGTAGTCAATAAAGCAAAGTTGTATACCCTTGTTTACTTCTATAGCACGTTCGATAACTGATCGCAGCATATACACAGCATTTACTGTACCCTTTCCTTCTACAAACCCACAATGTTCTTCCCCTGTTTCAGGCTGTATTTTCTTCCTCACTCTTTGCATGATAATACTTAGCAAAATCTTTGTGATGTGACTCATTATACTAATTGTTCAATGTTGATCACATTCCAAGGTTCCTGATTTCTTTGGGATTACAATAAGTACAGAATTACATAATTCAGAAGGTATATCTCCGGTATCATATATGTGTTCAGCAGTCTGGTGACTTGATCTATTCCATATTCTTCTAAAGCATTAATAATTTCTGTTGTGATGTTATCTGAACTGGGGGTCTTGCCAGTTTTCATTTGGTAAAGAACATTCCGAATCTCCATCTTCAAAATTGGCGGTCCTTCATTATTAATTCAAATATCATACTGTTCATCTCTGTCATTATCAAAAAGGTTTTTCACATAATCCGATTGTAGAATCTTATCTTTTTCTATTACGATTTTGCCATCTTTTGATTTTAGATAGCCTGTTGATGTACATGTTCTTTTATTAGTAAGTTCCTGAATTCTTTTGAGCACTGATTTGATATTTTTACTGTTGTGTTATTTTTCAATTTCTATGAAATTTTTTTCAAGCCAAGCTTCTTTTACCTCCTTACATAATGTTCTTACTTGTCTGAATTTCTTCATATTTGGCAGGGTTATTTTTGTTGAGTCTTCTTGTTTCCATTAGTCATAAAATTTCTTCAGTCATTCATTTCTTACCACCCACTTTCTTTAATTTTGGAATAGTTGTTTCTGCAGCCAAACTGATTGAATTCTTCAACATTTCCCATTGATCATCCACATCTTAAAATAGGATCGCTAGGTCAGACAATACATCAAATCTGTTCTTTACTTCTATGTTGAATTTGTTTCGTATTTCCTTGTCATTTTTCAATGTACACATATCATATTTAGTGTTTCCTGTTATACACTTGACTTTCTTTACCTTTACCCTCAATGTGCCTGTAATTAATCTGTGATCACTGTAAAAATCAGATTGGGAACTGTTTTTGCAATTGTTAACACATTTCGAAACCTTCTGCTAATCAGAATGTAATCAGTCTGGTTTCTAATCCTGCTGCCAGGATTCCTGCATGTCCATAATCTTCTATGGTAGTGTTTAAACCAGGTGTTTCCTATAATCATTTCCTGCTCTTTTGCCCATTCTATAAGTCTGTATCCTCTTTCATTTTGCTCTCTTAAACCATGCTATTGTGCATCCATCACCTTGATTTACTACTTTTGCATTGAAGTCACCCATTATGATATTTCTGAATTTTTACATTTCTTCAAAGCAGACTCTATGTCATTATAAAATCCTCTATAGTATCTTCTCTAGATTTACCAAAGGAAAGCTATACAATTCAAGGCACCAAAATGTGTGTAGACCAGAATTATCTGACCTGAATAGCAGCATTTGTTGTAACATGATTGGCTTGCAGACACTCCATTGCAGCTTGTCTGGTGTGATCTTGTGAGGAGACCAGGTTATCTTGCAGTAGCTGATGAAGTTTCTGTGTGAATGTGTCTGTGAGGCCCGCACTAGCTCTGTCAAGGGCTGCCACAGTGTGAAGACAATGCTGCAGACACTGGTCCCGGTCTATCTGGAAGACAGATAGTTCACAAATAAGAGCTGCAGTGATAAACTGTGCTAACAAGGCTGATTTATACAGATCTAAAACAAAAAGTCGACTTCATTGCACCGGGTTTTTGTCCCATATGGTTCAGTCTCTTTCCACAGTTTGGAAAGCGTTGCACAAAGCACAAACTTCCTAACTCCAGTGACAACCCCCGGGAGTCTCAGAAAAAATTCACTCATGAACAGAAGCCGCGGCCTGGAATCGAATCCACAACCTACGGAGTCCGAGTCAGAAGGCTTGACCACTTCACCACGGAGACTCCCCTTATATTCAGTCTATATTCAGTGTGTGTATATATACAGATCTGGTTCCCACTAACAAGGTTGATATATATATATATATATACAGATATAGTTTCTACTGACAAGGTTGACATATGTTCTGAATTATATATGTTTATGTGAAACACACACACCCCCGGGAAGGGTAACCCGGTCAACAAATGCCCGCAGAAGTCGGATGTGTCGGCCTAACGGCGCAAGAACGCAGCTCTGCTGTAAACAGGCACAACGCAATCACATCCGAAAAAAAACAACTCCGGATGATCGCAGAAGAAGAAGAAGAAACACACACACAATCTCTCTGTCTGTGTGCGTGCGTGTGTGTTATGAGATGTGTAGACAGATAGGTACTACCCATCTTCGTTTGTTTCATTACAGCTATCATACGAGCCACAGACAGTCAGCAATCCACTCACATAACAGAGTGGCTGATCCTAGGATAAGGACTCATTGGGAATCCTACAAGCTGAATGTACAACACGTCTCACCAGGGAGCATAACTTAGGGGTCTTTGTCAGCTGAGTTGAAAAGTTGTGTGGGTGTGTGTATAGGGGGTGTGGGGGATAGGTGTGGGAGATGTGTGTATGAGTGGGGGATGTGTGTGTGGGTGGATGGGAGATGTGTGTGTGGGTGGGAGATGTGTGTGTGGGTGGGAAATGTGTGGGTGGGGGATGTGTGTGTTGGTGAGGGATGTGTGGGTGGCTGATGTCTGTGTGGGTGTAGATGTGTGGGTGGGGTGTGTTTGGGTGTGTGTGTATGGGTGGGTGTGTATGGGTGAGGGATGTGTGTATGGGTGGGGGATATGTGTGTGGGTGGGAGATGTGTGTGGGGTGTGTTGGTTGGAGGGGAGATGTGTGTGGGTGGGGGATGTGTGTATGGGTGGGGAATGTGAGAGTGGGTGAGGGATATGTGTGTGGGTGGGTGCGGGAAGTGTGGGTTGATTGGGGGGGCAATGTGTGTGGGTTGATTGGGGGGGGGGCAATGTGTGTGGGTGAAGGATGTGTGTTTGGGGGATGTGTGTTTGGGGGGTGGGGGGTGGATGAAGGATGTGTGGGTAGGTGAGTGTCTGTGGGTTGGGGTATGTGTGTGTAGGTGGAGAATTGTGTGTGGGTGGGGAGAGATTGTGGGAGTGGAGGATGTGTATGGGTGGGATGTGTAAGTGGGTGTGTGTGTGTGTGTGGGAATGTGTGGGTGGGGATGTGTGTGGGTGGGGGTTGTGTGAGTGGGTGAGGGACATGTGTGTGGGTTGGTGGGGGGATTGTGGTGGGGGGATGTGTTATTGGGGGTGTGTGAGTGTGTTTGGGTGTTGAATGTGTGTGGGTGGGTGATGTGTGGCTGGAGATTGTGTGGATGGGTGGGGGATGTGTCTCATAACATGGTAATATGCATTGTTTATGTTTACAACATTAATTTGACAATGTTTTTTTCCTATGTGAGTGTATCATGCACTATTGATGAACGAAAGATGAGTGATTGGAAGAGCCGAATGTAAGACGTGCCTGCGTACCTAATTTGTGACCCTTTGAAAAAAAGTTCAATCAATGAATGAATCAATCTACAATGAGCTGGTACCTGGAATGGGGCCTTTGATGTAGACAATGTGTCAAGGCAACGGTGCAGCAATTGCCAGAGCCTGTCAAACAGTGGCAGATCAGGCTGAGATCTAGCCAAGGCCATCTGGATGATTTGAAGCACTACAGACACAGGCAGCAGGCATTGTGGCAGACCTACCAGCAGCCAACTATTTTCTACAACAAACTGCAGTAGTGATTTACTCATGGCACAGCTGGCAGGATGAAACAAATAAGACAATTAAAGAACTGTAGTCAACATGTCACAGCTGGGAACCTAACATCAGTAGGCAATAGTCAATACGTCACAGTTGGGAGGAAAAATAGTTAAACAATTAAATAACTCAATTAAATAACTGCAGTCAACATGTCACAGTTGGGAGGATGAAATAGTTAAACAATTAAATAATTGCAGTCAACATGTCACAGCTGGGAGGATGAAATAGTTAAACAATTAAATAACTGCAGTCAACATGTCACAGCTAGAGGGATGAAATAGTTAAACAATTAAATAACTGCAGTCAACATGTCACAGCTGGGAAGATGAAATAGTTAAACAATTAAATAATTGCAGTCAACATGTCACAGCTGGGAGGATGAAATAGTTAAACAATTAAATAACTGCAGTCAACATGTCACAGCTAGAGGGATGAAATAGTTAAACAATTAAATAACTGCAGTCAACATGTCACAGCTGGGAGGATGAAATAGTTAAACAATTAAATAACTGCAGTCAACATGTCACAGCTGGGAGGATGAAATAGTTAAAACAATTAAATAACTGCAGTCAACATGTCACAGCTGGGAGGATGAAATAGTTAATCAATTAAATAACTGCAGTCAACATGTTACAGCTGGGAACCTAACATCAACAGACAATAGTGAATACGTCACAGTTGGGAGGATGAAATAGTTAAACAATTAAATAACTGCAGACAACATGTCACAGCTGGGAGGATGAAATAATTAAACAATTAAATAACTGCAGTCAATATGTCACATCAGGGGAAAAACATCAATAGACAGTAATCAACATGTCACAACTGTGAAATTAACATCACTAGACAGTAGTCAACATGTCACAGCTGTGAAATTAACAAGTTAACATGTCTCAGCTGTGAAATTAACAAGTCAACAATATCACAGCTGTGAAATTAACATCTTTAGACAGTAGTTAACATGTCATAGCTGTGAAATTAACAAGTCAACATGTCACAGCTGTGAAATTAACAAGTCAACAATATCACAGATGTGAAATTAACATCATTAGACAGTAGTTAACATGTCATAGCTGTGAAATTAACAAGTCAACATGTCACAGCTGTGAAATTAACAAGTCAACAATGTCACAGCTGTGAAATTAACATCATTAGACAGTAGTTAACATGTCACAGCTGTGAAATTAACAAGTCAACATGTCACAGCTGTGAAATTAACAAGTCAACAATGTCACAGCTGTGAAATTAACATCATTAGACAGTAGTTAACATGTCATAGCTGTGAAATTAACAAGTCAACATGTCACAGCTGTGAAATTAACAAGTCAACAATATCACAGCTGTGAAATTAACATCATTAGACAGTAGTTGACATGTCATAGCTGTGAAATTAACAAGTCAACAATGTCACAGCTGTGAAATTAACATCATTAGACAGTAGATAACATGTCATAGCTGTGAAATTAACACCAATTAACGCAACATGTGAACAACACCAGTCATATAAGAGACTCAACATGTGAACACTGTTTGAGATGTGAAAATGTTTGTGTATAATTGATGATCTGACCCTTACCTGATGGTCTCTGACGACATTAAGCAGTGAGCACACAGCAGCCAACCATGCAGTTCATTCATCTTCATGTTCCTGCCCCCAATCTTCCGTAGAATACTGCTCAGTGTCTCATCAGCCGTGTCCAAGGCAGACAATGCCACATATGCCTGGGCAGACAACTTACGCAGAGAGTAGACTGGGCTCGATATAAAACACATGACTGACTCTCTGAGGAAGTCTCGGCAGCTGAAACAACACATTGCTGAATTAAATATACACAAGACATATGTCTAATTGGTACTGTTCTTAACATTTAATGTTCTCTCAGTCAATCTATATTTAAGTCTGGCACTACTAAACATTACATAATGTATTCCTTCTGTGTCTCTATTTAAGTCTGGCACTATCAAACATTATACAATGCATTCCCTCTATATCTCTATTTAAGTCTGGCACTATCAAACATTATACAATGCATTCCCTCTACATCTCTATTTAAGTCTGGCACCATCAAACATTATACAATGTATTCCCTCTATATCTCTATTTAAGTCTGGCACCATCAAACATTATACAATGCATTCCCTCTATATCTCTATTTAAGTCTGGCACTATCAAACATTATATAATGCATTCCCTCTATATCTCTATTTAAGCCTGGCACTACTAAACATTATACAATGTATTCCATCTGTGTCTCTATTTAAGTCTGGCACTATCAAACATTATACAATGCATTCCCTCTATATCTCTACTTAAGTCTGGCACTACTAAACATTATACAATGCATTCCATCTATATCTCTATTTAAGTCTGGCACTATCAAATATTATACAATGCATTCCCTCTGTGTCTCTACTTAAGTCTGGCACTACTAAACATTATACAATGCATTCCATTTATATCTCTATTTAAGTCTGGCACTATCAAACATTATGCAATGCATTCCCTCTATATCTCTACTTAAGTCTGGCACTACTAAACATTATACAATGCATTCCCTCTATATCTCTATTTAAGTCTGGCACTATCAAACATTATACAATGCATTCCCTCTATATCTCTACTTAAGTCTGGCACTACTAAACATTATACAATGCATTCCATCTATATCTCTATTTAAGTCTGGCACTATCAAATATTATACAATGCATTCCCTCTGTGTCTCTACTTAAGTCTGGCACTACTAAACATTATACAATGCATTCCATTTATATCTCTATTTAAGTCTGGCACTATCAAACATTATACAATGCATTCCCTCTATATCTCTATTTAAGTCTGGCACTATCAAACATTATACAATGCATTCCATCTATATCTCTATTTAAGTCTGGCACTACAAAACATTATACAATGCATTCCATCTATATCTCTATTTAAGTCTGGCACTATCAAACATTATACAATGCATTCCCTCTGTGTCTCTACTTAAGTCTGGCACTACTAAACATTATACAATGCATTCCATTTATATCTCTATTTAAGTCTGGCACTATCAAACATTATACAATGCATTCCCTCTATATCTCTACTTAAGTCTGGCACTACTAAACATTATACAATGCATTCCCTCTATATCTCTATTTAAGTCTGGCACTATCAAACATTATACAATGCATTCCCTCTATATCTCTATTTAAGTCTGGCACTATCAAACATTATATAATGCATTCCCTCTATATCTCTATTTAAGTCTGGCACTATCAAACATTATACAATGCATTCCCTCTTTGTCTCTATTTAAGTCTGGCACTATCAAACATTATACAATGCATTCCCTCTATATCTCTATTTAAGTCTGGCACTATCAAACATTATACAATGCATTCCCTCTATATCTCTATTTAAGTCTGGCACTATCAAACATTATACAATGCATTCCCTCTATATCTCTATTTAAGTCTGGCACTATCAAACATTATACAATTCATTCCCTCTATATCTCTATTTAAGTCTGGCACTATCAAACATTATACAATGCATTCCCTCTATATCTCTATTTAAGTCTGGCACTATCAAACATTATACAATGCATTCCCTCTATATCTCTATTTAAGTCTGGCACTATCAAACATTATACAATGCATTCTCTCTATATCTCTATTTAAGTCTGGCACTATCAAACATTATACAATGCATTCCCTCTATATCTCTATTTAAGTCTGGCACTATCAAACATTATACAATTCATTCCCTCTATATCTCTATTTAAGTCTGGCACTATCAAACATTATACAATGCATTCCCTCTATATCTCTATTTAAGTCTGGCACTATCAAACATTATACAATGCATTCCCTCTATATCTCTATTTAAGTCTGGCACTATCAAACATTATACAATGCATTCCCTCTATATCTCTATTTAAGTCTGGCACTATCAAACATTATACAATTCATTCCCTCTATATCTCTATTTAAGTCTGGCACTATCAAACATTATACAATGCATTCCCTCTATATCTCTATTTAAGTCTGGCACTATCAAACATTATACAATGCATTCCCTCTATATCTCTATTTAAGTCTGGCACTATCAAACATTATACAATGCATTCCCTCTATATCTCTATTTAAGTCTGGCACTATCAAACATTATACAATGCATTCCCTCTATATCTATATTTAAGTCTGGCACTATCAAACATTATACAATGCATTCCCTCTATATCTCTAAGTCTGGCACTATCAAACATTATACAATGCATTCCATCTATATCTCTATTTAATTCTGGCACTACTAAACATTATACAATGCATTCCCTCTATATCTCTATTTAAGTCTGGCACTATCAAACATTATACAATGCATTCCCTCTATATCTCTATTTAAGTCTGGCACTATCAAACATTATACAATGCATTCCCTCTATATCTCTATTTAAG
The DNA here is from genome assembly GCA_963921405.1 of Cepaea hortensis. Classification (NCBI taxonomy): domain Eukaryota; kingdom Metazoa; phylum Mollusca; class Gastropoda; order Stylommatophora; family Helicidae; genus Cepaea; species Cepaea hortensis. The sequence continues at coordinate 98,608,340 of OY992894.1, forward strand.
TCTGGCACTACTAAACATTATACAATGCATTCCCTCTGTGTCTCTATTTAAGTCTGGCACTATCAAACATTATACAATGCATTCCCTCTATATCTATATTTAAGTCTGGCACTATCAAACATTATATAATGAATTCCCTCTATATCTCTATTTAAGTCTGGCACTATCAAACATTATACAATGCATTCCCCCTGTGTCTCTATTTAAGTCTGGCACTATCAAACATTATACAATGCATTCCCTCTATATCTCTATTTAAGTCTGGCACTACTAAACATTATATAATCTATTCTTTTTAATTGTATCTATATTTACTTTAAGATATGCAATGTGTAGGTATAACATATTTTTTCCAGTTTTGTGTGGATGGTCATGATAGTTGTCAATGTATATATGTGAAAGTGTGGGAATCTGTGTATATTAATTTCAATGTCTGTGTGAAGCAGAGTGCATATGCATGTGTCATTTTATGTATGAGTGAATATATATGGGCATGAGTGAGTGAGTGAGAGTGAGTGAGAGAGAGAGAGAGAGAGAGAGAGAGAGAGAGAGAGAGAGAGAGAGAGAGAGAGAGAGAGAGAGAGAGAGAGAGAGAGAGAGAGAGAGAGAGAGAGAGAATGAATGAGTGAATGAGCGAATGATTTAGTGTTTGTAACTGTGTATATGTATCTATATGTAAGGAAGTGTCAGTGGGTGTGTGACTGTGCAGATGTACAACTGTGAGAGTATTTGTATATTTGCGTGTGTGAAAGTGTATGTGTCGATTATGCATGTATGGGAATGAAGTGTATATGAGTGCCTTGCTGTACATATTAATGAGGATATATCTGTGTGATGAATCAGTCTAATGCTATATACGGGTTATACCGACCAAGGTCCCCCACATCGAAATCCTGATGCAAAGGGGAGATAAGATAGGGCAAATCTTGAGCTACAGCCTACGATGAGCGACGTTGTAGTGTTCTGTTGTGACAATTTGGCTGTGTGCCATGTAGTTCCCAGCACATTGGCATGCCCCGGAGAAAAGATCCAGGTGATGCTTGCCACCCTTGACCTCCGAAGCGAAGCAAGCCACTCTGCCCAAAACTTGCCTGTCCCCACCCTCCCCAGCATGCTCTCCGAGTCAGTTACAAGCATGATGTGTGTGTGTATTGCATTCTCCATCCAGCGGAAAGCTGCACTGACCGCCTTCATTTCCATTCTTAAGCTAGATGTTGCGGTATCATATGCCAGGCTCTCCCGCACCAAATGCCGACCACTAGCTTTTGCTAAGAACCCCCAGGCACTTCTCCCACCTCTCAACACAGACCCATCTGTGTAGATAATCACATCACCCGAGCGAGTACTATCCTGAATTAGTTGTTGGATTTCCACTTCCGTGGCCCCCGCTGGCCACTCCCTGATTATTAATCGATTACATCGATTGACAGACGTCAGCCACGGCAATCGGGCAAATCTTGAGCTACAGCCTACGATGGAGACGTAGTGTTCTGTTGTGATAATTTGGCCGTGTCCAGCATGTGCCGCGTGGTCTAGTGGTTGCACTCACTCTTCACACGCCAGTGATTCAGGGTTTGTTTCCGGGTCCGGTCAAGGATATGCACTACTGACGAGCTCAAACGAGAGCGAAACTCAAGTCTAGTGCTTCCATATTGACGGGGATAGGCCTTGGGTTCATACCAGAATACGATTCTTAATTATCTCAACAAATAGAGCTGACAGAAACAGTCTGATTACATTTTTGGAATCAGCAACACAAAATTACCCAAGAATAGGTATACAATTTAAGGCACCAAAATGTGTGTAAACCAGTGTTATATAATCTATTCAGTCTGTGCCTCTAAATCTGGCATTACCAAACAACTGAAAGATGTTAATTTACACCTTTGAACGTTGGCAACATGTTAATTTACTGTGCTGAACATTGGTGAAACGTTAACTTACCAAGCTGAATGCTGGTGCAATATTAACTTATCAAGCTGAATGTTGGTGTAATGTTAACTTACCAAGCTGAATGCTGGTGCAATGTTAACTTACCAAGCTGAATGCTGGTGCAATGTTAACTTACCAAGCTGAATGTTGGTGTAATGTTAACTTACCAAGCTGAATGTTGGTGTAATGTTAACTTACCAAGCTGAATGCTGGTGTAATGTTAACTTACCAAGCTGAATGCTGGTGTAGAGGTGACTTACCATGAAGAATGCTGGCATAATGTTAACTTACAAAACTGACTGCTAGTATAATGTAAACTTACGATGAAGTATGCTGGTATAATGTTAACTTACCAAGCCGAATGAAGTGACTTACCACGAAGAATGCTGGTGAAATGTTAACTTACCAAGCTGAATGCTGACCGAGTGGTGACATTCCTAGTTCAGACAACAATGTTAGAACTATATATATGGATGGCTTGACAGTGACCTTTGAGGATAAGTAGATCTTCATGTTTTCGCACAAAAATTGCAGCAGCAGCGGGTACTGAGTGGAAAACACTTCCAGACTCATGCCACCACCCTGGGTCTTCTGTCCAAATATCCTGGTCACTAGAGTACCTGTTGTTAGAATACATGCTTATTGTTGTCAAATGTGTCATTCTATCATGTGTATATGCTTACTATGTATTTGGGAGGGTCTGGGGTGACAGGCATTGGTAGTACCTTTGGTAAGGATGGCTGTCACACCATTTTCAGGGCCCATTCCCCACTGGTCCAAGCCTGACACCCAGCTCAACCCTGTGGCTCCTAGTAGCTGTCAGCATGCGACATCAGCCACCCCCTGGGCAATGGCTGTGGCAGGCAGGCAAAACCAGGTGAGTTTAACTGATACGGCAGACTGAGCAGAAGAAATAATTTAATGATTCAATGAGCAAGACGTGTTTACCTACAAAGCATTGTGGAACGTAATGAGCACGGCAAGGCACGTACAGCGCCCTGGTCATCCACTGCACCTGTATTTGTATCCAGTCATCTTGACTTGTCTTGCCACTAGATTCAGATGGACTCAGGCGAGAGAGTGTGGTCGATGAATTGTGAAACTCTTCCTCACTTTAATCCAATTCATCGCGCAAGTTATTCTTCATCCAACTTCATCTATCACCTTCAAGCCCTGCTTTTGATACAGTCAACAGAGAAGGACTCGGGAAGATTATGGCAAAATATGGCTGTCCACGTAAGTTTGTCCAAATAGTGTGGCTATATCATGATGGCATGCAGGCAAGAGTACAGGAAAATGGTGAACTGTCACCAATGGAGTGAAACAAGGATGTGTCCTGGCACCAATACTGTTCAGCCTCATGTTTTCAGCTATGCTGACAAATGCCTTCAAAAACAATGACATTGGTATAGACATTAACTACTGCATGGATGGAGAGTTATTCAATCACAGAAGGCTGATAGCTAAAACCAAAACTACCAGCGACACCATCATAGAGCTGCTGTTTGCTGACAATTGCACTCTATGCACCAACTCAGAGGCGGACATGCAACACAACTATTCAGCCTTCTCATATGACTGTGCCAACGTTGGGCTCAATATCAATTTGGAGAAGACTAGTTATATACCAGCCAGCTCCAGGGAATAATCACACTGTGCCAAATATCAAAGTGAATGGTCATAGTCTAAGTGTTGTGGACAAATTCACCTATCTTGGCAGCACTGTGTCACAAGCTGCCACAATTAATGACAAAGTGAATGCAAGAATCTCCAAGGCCAGTGCAGCCATTGGCAGACTGTACCAAAATGTATGGGACAGAAATGGAATAAGACTGCAAATAAAGCTGAGTCTACAAAGCAGTTGAATTATCCACACTGCTATATGCTTGTGAAACCTGGACTGTTTATCAGCGACATGCTAGGAAATTAAACCACTTCCATACAGTCTGCCTTAGGAAGCTATTGAAGATTAAATGGCAAGACAAGAGCCCAGACACTGAAGTCTTGGAAAGAGTGTCCATTTCCAGTATCCAAACTCTACTGATGTGTTGTGTCTGCTAAATCTGACATGATGTGTTGTCTCTGTCACATCTGACATGATGTGTTGTCTCTGTCACATCTGACATGATGTGTTGTCTCTGTCACATCTGACATGATGTGTTGTCTCTGTCACATCTGACATGATGTGTTGTCTCTGTCACATCTGACATGATGTGTTGTATCTGTCACATCTGACATGATGTGTTGTATCTGTCACATCTGATATGAGATGTATCTGTCACATCTGACATGATGTATTATATCTGTCACATCTGATATGTGTTGTATCTGTCACATCTGACATGTGTTGTATCTGTCACATCTGATATGAGGTATTGTATGTCACATCTGATATGATGTATTGTATGTGGAACATCTGACATGATATGTTGTATCTGTCACATCTGATATGTGATGTATCTGCTACATCTGATATGATGTGTTGTATCTGCTACATGATAACAATCACTGGAACTATTCTGAAAGCTGTGACTATGGTTTGTGATTATAGTGAACATAAAAGATGTCAGAGCTCACTGATGAGTTGTGTGGCTGCATTCCTGACAGCCCATGAAGGTGAGTCAAAGCCCTGGAGTACAAGGATGGTCATCTGTGACAGCAGGGGCAACAACTGTGCTGCTAGACTTGCATCACTGAAGACAGTCTGTAAATAGAAAGCACGGACATGATGTCCAGAGATTGATTCGTCTGATTGATGGTGACACTAGCCATCACAGCCCAAACTGCCCCTGCTAGATCACACACAGACAAACTCAGCTCTATGTCACTAGAATACAGTCTACACCACACAGTCTATCCCAACAAACTCAGCTCTGTGTCACTAGAATACAGTCTACACCACACAATATATCCCAACTCAGCTCTGTGTCACTAGAATACAGTCTACACCACACAATATATCCCAACAAACTCAGCTCTGTGTCACTAGAATACAGTCTACACCACACAATATATCCCAACAAACTCAACTCCCACTGGTGTATGGGTCCCCAACAAACTCTAGCAACAATGAATTCTCCCACTGGTGTATGGGTCCCCAACAAACTCTAGCAACAATGAAATCTCCCACTGGTGTACGGGTCCCCAACAAACTCTAGCAACAATGACATCTCCCACTGGTGTATGGGTCCCCAACAAACTCTAGCAACAATGAAATCTCCCACTGGTGTATGGGTCCCCAACAAACTCTAGGAACAATGAAATCTCCCACTGGTGTATGGGTCCCCAACAAACTCTAGGAACAATGAAATCTCTCACTGGTGTATGGGTCCCCAACAAACTCTAGCAACAATGACATCTCCCACTGGTGTATGGGTCCCCAACAAACTCTAGCAACAATGAAATCTCCCACTGGTGTATGGGTCCCCAACAAACTCTAGCAACAATGAAATCTCCCACTGGTGTATGGGTCCCCAACAAACTCTAGCAACAATGAAATCTCCCACTGGTGTATGGGTCCCCAACAAACTCTAGGAACAATGAAATCTCCCACTGGTGTATGGGTCCCCAACAAACTCTAGCAACAATGAAATCTCCTACTGGTGTATGGGTCCCCAACAAACTCTAGCAACAATGAAATCTCCCACAGGTGTATGGGTCCCCAACAAACTCTAGCAACAATGAAATCTCCCACTGGTGTATGGGTCCCCAACAAACTCTAGCAACAATAAAATCTCCCACTGGTGTATGGGTACCCAACCAACTCTATCAACAATGACATCTCCCACTGGTGTATGGGTACCCAACCAACTCTATCAACAATGACATCTCCCACTGGTGTATCAGTCCCCAACCGACTCACTCCAAGTGGTCCTATCTTGAGCTACCCCACCCACATGTTCCCCAATATTGTTTACTTCTGTCTCTGCTTCTGTTCACTCAATATTTGTCGGCCCCCCTCTATTTCTGTTGCCCTGAGGATTCCAGACAAAGCCTGTCTTCTAATACTATTCTCAGTTTATGTTTCCATTGAATGTTTAATTCAGGGTCAGCATCTTCTCTTTACCTTTTGGTTCATTGGTTTGTTGTTTCTCCCGTGACGTCCACATTGTTGACTCTGTCAAACCATTTTAGTCCTTCTATATTGCAAAGGCACACATTAATTCATGTTTGTTGTTTATTAGTAACTGTCTAAGTCATTATTCATGTTTGTGGTTTCTTGGCAAGTTTACGTTCAGCAGTTTGCCATGGCTGTCTGAACGGCCGGCACTCATACCATTGTTAAAATCAATGCAAGGTGATCTGCTGCCAAACTGCCCTCAGCTGTGTTTCAAACATGGTATGCAGGATTACAAATGGCATCCATAAACCCTTTGCCTCAGAGCCGGCTGCTTTGACAAAGAAGTCCATTAAATTGCATTTCTAGCAGTCTTTCGGTTGAATTAATAATTCAGTCTATTTTTGGTTTTTATTTTGTTCGCATATCCTTTACAGGACATCGCTGTGAAGATCAGTATCTTTAAGCTTATTGTTGATTTCTTGGCAAGATTACGCTCAGTAGTTTGCCATTGCTTTCTGAGCGACTGACTCACATATCCCTAAGTTACCGATGCGGAGAGAACTGCTACCGATTCTCGTGCACGTCATGTTACTCATGAGAGTGTACGAGGTTACGGAGAAAGTCGTGTAACCCCTAGACCAGAGAGACTGGCAATTCAGTCTATAGTCAGTAAAAATAATCACGGTGACAAGAGCATCTGTCTCACCGCTGTTCTTATTACAAAGGTCCCTGTTAGTTTTCCCGCATGGACTCTGCACCTCATGTCTCTATATATTACCTTTATTTTCTCATCATCATCATCTTCTACTTTATGTGGTCAGTCATGGATCTATGTGGTCAGTGGTGGTTCTATGTGGTCAGTGGTGGTTCTATGTGGTCAGTGGTGGTTCTATGTGGTCAGTCATGGATCTATGTGGTCAGTGGTGGTTCTATTTGGTCAGTGGTGGATCTATGTGATCAGTGGTGGTTCTATGTGTCAGTGGTGGTTCTATGTGGTCAGTCATGGATCTATGTGGTCAGTGGTGGTTCTATGTGGTCAGTCATGGATCTATGTGGTCAGTGGTGGTTCTATGTGGTCAGTGATGGATCTATGTGGTCAGTGGTGGTTCTATGTGGTCAGTGGTGGTTCTATGTGGTCAGTGGTGGTTCTATGTGGTCAGTGGTAGTTCTATGTGGTCAGTGGTGGTTCTATGTGGTCAGTGGTGGTTCTATGTGGTCAGTGATGGTTCTATGTGGTCAGTGGTGGTTCTATGTGGTCAGTCATGGATCTATGTGGTCAGTCGTGGTTCTATGTGGTCAGTGGTGGTTCTATGTGGAAAGTGGTGGTTCTATGTGGTCAGTGGTGGTTCTATGTGGTCAGTGGTGGTTCTATGTGGTCAGTGATGGATCTATGTGGTCAGTGATGGTTCTATGTGGTCAGTGGTGGTTCCATGTGTCAGTGGTGGTTCTATGTGGTCAGTGGTGGTTCTATGTGGTCAGTGATGGATCTATGTGGTCTGTGATGGTTCTATGTGGTCGTCTAAACAAATACAGTAATATCACTATAACATAATTGGGAACTGAACACATACCATATGTGAGTACAAGTCACAGTCACTAACCTTGAGAATGTGAAGTGCATGACCTTGGCTGAGATCCTGAAGCTGGCTGTGTTCTGCAGGAAGTTCTTGTGCAGCAATATCATACAGGTGTCCCACAGTAAGCATCAGCACAGATTTCTAGAACCAACAATATCATACAGGGGTCCTGTTAATAAGGAACTAGACACAAATTATGCCAATATACAAACCTATAAATACTGTCCACAAAGATATATAGGCTATAAACAAACAGATATATAGGTTACCAACACACATATAGATACACAAGGTTATCAGCATACATATAGATGCATAGGCTATCAACACACATATAGATACATAGGCTATCAACACATATACGAACGAACAAATGAACAAACTTTATTTTCAAAGGGTAACAAATTGGGCACACAGGCCCGTCTTACATTCGGCCCTTCCAATCACTCATCTTTCGTTTATCAATAGTGCATGATACATTCACATAGAAAAAAAAAACATTGTCAAATGAATGTTGTAAACATAAACAATGCATTTTACCATGTTATGACACACATCCCCCACCTATCC
>OY992894.1:98618978-98656478 GCA_963921405.1 Cepaea hortensis
ATTGGAGTGGGGAACTGAGTATGGAACTGTTCTATCATAGCTCTGTCCCAACCAAAGTGAGAAATCTCTGACTACAACATTGGAGTGGGGAACTGAGTGTAGAACTGTTCTATCATAGCTCTGTCCCAACCAATGTGAGAAATCTCTGACTACAACATTGGAGTGGGGAACTGAGTGTAGAACTGTTCTATCATAGCTCTGTCCCAACCAATGTGAGAAATCTCTGACTACAACATTGGAGTGGGGAACTGAGTGTAGAACTGTTCTATCATAGCTCTGTCCCAACCAATGTGAGAAATCTCTGACTACAACATTGGAGTGGGGAACTGAGTGGGGAACTGTTCTATCATAGCTCTGTCCCAACCAATGTGAGAAATCTCTGACTACAACATTGGAGTGGGGAACTGAGTGTAGAACTGTTCTATCATAGCTCTGTCCCAACCAATGTGAGAAATCTCTGACTACAACATTGGAGTGGGGAACTGAGTGTAGAACTGTTCTATCATAGCTCTGTCCCAACCAATGTGAGAAATCTCTGACTACAACATTGGAGTGGGGAACTGAGTATGGAACTGTTCTATCATAGCTCTGTCCCAACCAATGTGAGAAATCTCTGACTACAACATTGGAGTGGGGAACTGAGTGTAGAACTGTTCTATCATAGCTCTGTCCCAACCAATGTGAGAAATCTCTGACTACAACATTGGAGTGGGGAACTGAGTGTAGAACTGTTCTATCATAGCTCTGTCCCAACCAATGTGAGAAATCTCTGACTACAACATTGGAGTGGGGAACTGAGTGTTGAACTGTTCTATCATAGCTCTGTCCCAACCAATGTGAGATATCTCTGACTACAACATTGGAGTGGGGAACTGAGTGTAGAACTGTTCTATCATAGCTCTGTCCCAACCAATGTGAGAAATCTCTGACTACAACATTGGAGTGGGGAACTGAGTGTAGAACTGTTCTATCATAGCTCTGTCCCAACCAATGTGAGAAATCTCTGACTACAACATTGGAGTGGGGAACTGAGTATGGAACTGTTCTATCATAGCTCTGTCCCAACCAATGTGAGAAATCTCTGACTACAACATTGGAGTGGGGAACTGAGTGGGGAACTGTTCTATCATAGCTCTGTCCCAACCAATGTGAGAAATCTCTGACTACAACATTGGAGTGGGGAACTGAGTGTAGAACTGTTCTATCATACCTCTGTCCCGACCAATGTGAGAAATCTCTGACTACAACATTGGAGTGGGGAACTGAGTGTAAGTGTAGAACTGTTCTATCATAGCTCTGTCCCAACCAATGTGAGAAATCTCTGACTACAACATTGGAGTGGGGAACTGAGTGGGGAACTGTTCTACCATAGCTCTGTCCCAACCAATGTGAGAAATCTCTGACTACAACATTGGAGTGGGGAACTGAGTGTAGAACTGTTCTATCATAGCTCTGTCCCAACCAATGTGAGAAATCTCTGACTACAACATTGGAGTGGGGAACTGAGTGTAGAACTGTTCTATCATAGCTCTGTCCCAACCAATGTGAGAAATCTCTGACTACAACATTGGAGTGGGGAACTGAGTGGGGAACTGTTCTATCATAGCTCTGCCCCAACCAATGTGAGATATCTCTGACTACAACATTGGAGTGGGGAACTGAGTGTAGAACTGTTCTATCATAGCTCTGTCCCAACCAATGTGAGAAATCTCTGACTACAACATTGGAGTGGGGAACTGTTCTATCATAGCTCTGTCCCAACCAATGTCATGTTTAATGTGGCCACAGGATTTCTGTTTCCCAGACATGATGCTGTGTGTGGCTCTCTGTGTGTGACTCTCTGTGTGTGACTCTCTGTGTGTGTATGTGTTGCGTATGTATGTATATACATGCCTGCCCACCTATGTGCACATATTTAAAGTTTCTTCTCTTTATTAAGTTTATTTTTTGTGTTATTCTCATCCCCTATTAATGCCTTGCTTTTCCACATCCACCCAACTGGTTTTTGCTTCATTTCTTGAACTTTGTGCTTTGTTTTGTTTCCTGGACTTGGTTTTATTTTTATTTCAAGCTGATATTGCAATGACTGTTTATGGCTCATGATGTTTGTGTTTACAGTGAGATATTCTCGCACTCCCATTGTATTGTTCGTTGAAAAATGCTTTAGTCAAAAGGTTTTCTGCTGACTGTTTGCGTCTTTCATCTATCAGCTTCCTAGTCATATGTTTAGTTTATTTATTTTAATAGTTCATAAATGTTACAGAATGAAAAAATATCACAACACACAAATGTTATAAACAAACAACATCACCACAAAACATTAAGTTGTCACTGAATACAAACATCATTACAGAATATAAGCACTGTAACAAGATATATAAACATCATCACAGAATGCAAATGTTGTGACAGAATACAAAGATGTTCACATGATGCTTAGGTTTCTGTGGGATGGCAAGAAAACACTGTACCTGCTGTAAAAGTGTGCTGGGTATCTGGGCCAGGTCGGCCACACTGCTGGACATGAGGCAACAACAAAAGAAATGCAGGCCCTGGCGTGACCCTTCAATGGCACCCTGGTAACATTATGCAAGAGGAAGAACTTGATGAATGCAAACATGTTACTTGTTTTAACCATACCAGTATAAACATGTAGCTGTTATTAAGTTTGTGGCTACAAATATGTCTTATGTAAGTGAGTGTACATATGTTACCTATCTTAAGTAAACAAATACCAGTAAGCCAGTGAGTACCAATGTGTTATGTGTCTTAAATAAGTGAGTAGCAATAATTTACCTGTCTTAAGTTAGATATATTACCTGTTGCAAGCAAGTTAATACCAACATGTTATCTGTCTTCAGTAACTGAGCACTGTTAAATATCAGTCTCTATGTGAACTATCCCATCAATCTTGTGTAAACTATCCCACCAATATTTATGTGAACTATCCCACCAATCTCTATGTAAACTATCCCAACAATCTCTATGTAAACTATCCCAAAAAATCTCTATGTAAACTATCCCACCAATCTCTATGTGAACTATCCCATCAATCTTGTGTGAACTATCCCACCAATCTCTATGTAAACTATCCCACCAATCTCTATGTAAACTATCCCACCAATCTCTATGTAAACTATCCCACCAATCTCTATGTGTGAACTATCCCATCAATCTCTATGTTAACTATCCACCAATCTCTATGTAAACTATCCCACCAATCTCTATGTAAACTATCCCACCAATCTCTATGTAAACTATCCCACCAATCTCTATGTAAACTATCCCACCAATCTCTATGTGTGAACTATCCCACCAATCTCTATGTGTGAACTATCCCACCAATCTCTATGTGTGAACTATCCCACCAATCTCTATGTATACTATCCCACCAATCTCTATGTAAACTATCCCACCAATCTCTATGTAAACTATCCCACCAATCTCTATGTGAACTACCCACCAATCTCTATGTAAACTATCCCACCAATCTCTATGTAAACTATCCCACCAATCTCTATGTGTGAACTATCCCACCAATCTCTATGTAAACTATCCCACCAATCTCTATGTAAACTATCCCACCAATCTCTATGTAAACTATCCCACCAATCTCTATGTAAACTATCCCACCAATCTCTATGTAAACTATCCCATCAATCTCTATGTAAACTATCCCACCAATCTCTATGTAAACTATCCCACCAATCTCTATGTAAACTATCCCACCAATCTCTATGTGTTGTGAACTATCCCACCAATCTCTATGTAAACTATCCCACCAATCTCTATGTAAACTATCCTACCAATCTCTATGTAAACTATCCACCAATCTCCATGTAAACTATCCCACCAATCTCCATGTAAACTATCCCACCAATCTCCATGTAAACTATCCCACCAATCTCCATGTAAACTATCCCACCAATCTCTATGTAAACTATCCCACCAATCTCTATTTGTAAACTATCCCACCAATCTCTATGTAAACTATCCAACCAATCTCTATGTGAACTATCCCACCAATCTCTATGTAAACTATCCCACCAATCTCTATGTGTAAACTATCCCACCAATCTCTATGTAAACTATCCCACCAATCTTTATGTAGACTATCCCACCAATCTCTATGTAAACTATCCACCAATCTCTATGTGAACTATTCCATCAATCTCTATGTATGGACTATCTCACAATCTCTGTGTGGACTATCTCACAATCTCTGTGTGGGCTATCTCACAATCTGTATGTGTGAACTATCCCACAATCTCTATGTGAGAACTATCTCACAGTCTCTATGTGAGAACTATCCCACAATCTCTATGTGGACTATCCCACAATCTTTATGTGAGAACTATCCCACAATCTCTATGTGAGAACTATCCCACAATCTCTATGTGAGAACTATCCCACAATCTCTATGTGAGAACTATCTTAACAATCTCTATGTGAGAACTATCTTAACAATCTCTATGTGTGAACTATTGTAACAATCTCTATGTGGACTATCCCATCAATCTCTATGTGAGAACTATTCCACAATCTCTATATGAGAACTATCCCACAATCTCTATGTGAGAACTATCTTAACAATCTCTATGTGGACTATGCCATCAATCTCTATGTGAGAACTATCTCACAGTCTCTATGTGAGAACTATCCCACAATCTATATGTGGACTATCCCACAATCTTTATGTGAGAACTATCCCACAATCTATATGTGAGAACTATCCCACAATCTATATGAGAGAACTATCCCACAATCTCTATGTGAAAACTATCTCACATTCTCTATGTGGACTATCCCGTCAATCTCTATGTGAGAACTATCCCACAATCTCTATGTGAGAACTATCTTAACAATCTCTATGTGTGAACTATCATAACAATCTCTATGTGGACTATCCCATCAATCTCTATGTGAGAACTATCCCACAATCTCTATGTGAGATCTATCTCACAATCTCTATGTGGACTATCCCATCAATCTCTATGTGAGAACTATCCCACAATCTCTATGTAGACTATCCCATCAATCTCTATGTGAGAACTATCCCACAATCTCTATGTGAGAACTATCCCACAATCTCAAATCAAATCAAATCAAATCAAATCAAATCAACTTTATTAGGGTCACAAATTGGGCGCGCAGGCCCGTCTTACATTCGGCCCTTCCAATCACTCGTCTTTCGTTCATCAAGAGCATTTTACATTTACATAGGAAGATAAAATAAACATTGTGAAATGAATGTTGTAAACATAAACAAGGCTAATTACCATGTTATGAAGCCCATCTCCCACCTATCCATACATCACCCCACCCACACAACACCCCCACCTACCCACACACACGCGCACCAAGGGACACATACACACCCCCACCTACCAACACACAAGCACACCAAGGGACACATACATACCCCACCAACCGATCCATCCCCCTCGCGCACATCCCCCACCCGCGCACACTGCCCTCACCTGATCCCCCAACCAAAACACACTCGCCACCCACAAACATTCCCCCACCAACCCACACATCCTACGCCCATCCACATACACATACTACCCCACACATCCTCTCCCCACCCACACCTCAAACCACCCATCCCCCAGCCACATCTCCATCGACAACATATTCCCCACCCATGCACACAATCCCCCACCAACCCACACATCGCACATCCACTCACACATTCCCAAACCATACACACACATCCCCACCAACTGACATGTCCCTACCCCCACCCCACACACACACACACACATGTTCCTAACCACCCATATATCCCGAATCCACTAACACACACCCCACCATCCACACATACAACTTCCACCCACCCACACATGCCTTAACCTAATCCCCCACCACACAATCTCCCACCCGCACATCACATACACCTACCATGCACTATTCCCAACCCACGCACCACACACACACATATCCCTCACCAACACATCCCCACTTACACACCACACACATATCCCCCACCCAGATACCACACAATATTCCCACCCACCCACACAGATACCCTTACCCATCCACCCCACATACCCCCACTCACACACCACAAAAATCCCCCACCCACACACACATACCTCACCCACACAATATTCCCAACCAACACACCACAGACCTCTCCCAACCCACACACGCATTCCCTACCCGTCCACCAACACACACTCACTCACGCATACATCCTCCACTACGCACCCACACACCCCCACCCTCAACCAAACATCTCTCGATCACAATACCCCTACCCCACACACATCCTCCACCCACTCACACATCCCACCCCGACACATACAACTCCCTCACCCACTACACATCCCTAAGCCACTCACACACCCCCACCCACACATTCCCCATCCAAACACACACATCTCCCACCAACACTCCCCCACATACTTCCCCAACCACCACAATCCCCTACTCACCCATACATATATCCCACCCATACACACATTCCCCGCACCCATCACACACATCCCCCACACCACACACTATCCTCCACCCATACCACCACAAACATACCCTCCACCCACACATCATTCACACATCTCCCACCAACACACCGCACACATATCTCAAACCCACACACCATACACTTCTCCCCACCCGCCCTTGCATCCCCAATCCACCCAACACAATCCCCTACCCACACAACCCCGCCTCCTACACATACTTCCTCAAACCGTCCACACATCTCCACCCACATAAACACACATCCCCTGCATCCATCCCATACACATATCCTCCACCCATACACACATCCCCCACACCCATTCCAACACCCCTACTTTCACCCCCACACATCCCACCAACACCCACAAATACCACTACCCATCAAAACCCACACACCCCAACCCATCCAAACGCATACCCCCACCCACACACCCCCCACCCACACACCCACTACCCACACATATCCCCACACTCACACACATCCTCCACATACACTCACACTTCCTCACATCTAGACACATACAAAATGTCTCACGTTAGTATTGAAACTAGTATGAAGAAACTCCCACACTTTACTCACACATATACACTGACACTTGTCATGAGCAGTCTCATAAAAATGTTAAACATGGAGAAAAATGTGTACATAAAATGTATGTGACGTAAAAATAGTGATGCTCTCTCTCTCTCTCACACACACACACACTCACTCACTCTCACACATTCACTCTTCCGCTCATTAATTCACTCTCACGCATTCACTCTCCCACTCATTCACTCCCCCGCTCACTCATTCACTTTCCCGTTCACTCATTCACTCTCCCGCTCACTCATTCACTCTCCCGCTCACTCATTCACTCTCACGCTCACTCGTTCTGTCTCTCATTCACACTCACTGACACTCTCACTCAAACTACAGTAATGAACATTAGTTTATATTATGCATGATAAAATCAAATGGTATTTAACTGCTAATATGACAGATGAGAATACACAAACATATGGATTCGCGTGTTACATAACATGCGTGTTACATGACATGCATCTGCTCAGCTCTCTCTCTCTCTCTCTCTCTGTATTCTTTCATATACACACACTCACACGCATGCACGCGCTCACACACATACACTAACACATCAACTCTCCCACTGTCTAACTCTCTAACACACAATCCTTCACACACACACACACTCACTCTCTCAAACATACACATACACATGAACATGAACGCACGCACGCCTACATTCCCTCACTCACTCTCACACATCACGTACGAATGCATGCACTGACACATTCCCCCACCACTTCTCGCTCAATCACTCTCTCCACACACACGCATGCACGTGCGCACACACGCATTCACTCTCTCCCTCTCTCTGACACCCATTTTCTCTCTCTCTCTCTCTCTCTCTCTCTCTCTATCTCTCTCTCTCTCTCTCTCCCACACGCACACACATATATAGTAAACAATTATAGTTAAACAATTATAATGAACAATTATACTGAACAATTATACCAGTAAATGAATTATGGTGGCATATAGTCGGTATGGATTAAGTATTGAAAGAGTTTTCGGTTAAATGTGTAGGGACTCATTGGAGTTTTCAGATCTGGAGGCAGATCATTCCATAAGTGAGCACCAGAATAGGCGAAACATGTTTTGTATAGGTCCAATCTAGGCTTTGAGACATGTAACAAATTTAGGCGCTTGCTGTTCATTGCATTAGATTGAATCAGCGGCAGAAGATACTCTGGGGTATTTTGAGATATAATTTTATTCACTAATTTGGCTTTGTTGAAAAGGAAGCGCTTTTGTAGTGGTAGAAGTCTTAGATGACTGTACAAATTATTACTTTCAACGTGCTTTATGCCAGAAACCAGACGAATAGCTCGGTTTTGTAGAGAACATAGTCGTTTTAAATTAGATTTAGGGCAACCATCCCAAACTGTGGAACAGTAATCGAGATGTGATTGGATATAGCATGTATAGAATATTTTTCGTGTGCTTTCGTCCAGGAAGTGCTGAATTTTAGCAAGTTGGTAAACTTTTTGTGCTATTTTCTTGGTAAGAGCGTGAACATGAGAGCTCCAGTTCAAATGGCTGTCTATTAAAAGCCCTAGTGTTTTATGTTCAGTCACATTAACTATAGGTAACGTGCCCATGCGGAGTTCGAGCGGTGATCCAGTTATGGCTAGTGTCTGTAGTTTTTGTCTGGTCGTTATTAGCATGGATTTGGTTTTGTCGATGTTAATTTGCATGTGGTTTTCATTGCTCCATCTAGTAAGATTATCAAGTTCCTTTTGTAAAGAATTCTCTAATTCACTACGGTTTTCTTGACTAGTATATATAGTACAGTCGTCTGCAAATAGATCACAAGTTGTATTGATATATAAAGGAAGATCATTAATATAAACTGCAAAAAGCAGCGGACCTAGTATTGAGCCCTGAGGCACACCAATATTAAGCTGTGTGGGTCTTGATAGACAGTTGTTGAAGGACACAACTTGTTGCCTGTCGGCTAGAAATGACGTAATTATGTTCACCATGTTGGTGCTTGTCTTCATTTGCTTTAGTTTTCTAATTAAAATATCGTGATCTACCATATCAAAAGCTTTTTTAAAGTCTACAAACACCGCTCCACAAATTCTACCGTTGTTGATGTTTAAGTGCCAGTTATCGGTCATTTTTGTTAGAGCACTATGGCAAGAATATTTAGGTCGAAACCCAGATTGATTGTTAATTATTAGATCATTGTTAATTAAATGGTGTAACGTTATTTTATGAATGTGTTTTTCTAGTGGTTTTGATAGCGACGATAGTAAGGAAATAGGTCTATAATTACCCAAAACACTATTATCGACTGAGCCATTTTTAATTAGCGGAAACACTTTAGCAATTTTAAATGCAGATGGAAAGTAGTTTTTGGCCAGGCACTGGTTATATATGAACGTTAAGGACTCGCTACTGAATGGTGCAGCACAATGAAGAATTCTATTACTGATACCATCTAGGCCATGTGAGTTTGTTGATTTGAGGTTCAAGAGATATTTATAAATGTCTGCAACAGACATTAAAGGAATCTCAGCTGGAATATTTCTGGTGCACTTCTCCTCACAGAATGATGTCAGTGAACTTAAATTACACGATGAGTCTGGTATTGAAGACTTTAGATTCTCTATTTCCGATTGAAAGAAACAACTGAATTCATCGCATGTTATAGAATTTGGTATTGCTGATTCTGTAGGACGTTTCTTATTGGTTAGCAAGTTAATAGCCTTCCATATATTTGTACTGTCTGAATTATCTACAATCAAATTTTTAAAATGATCTTTTTTTATCCTACGAATTTCATTTTTAACTTTATTCCTTAGTCTGCGGTAATTGATGAAGTCTTTATTTTTGTGTGCTGTATCTCGCTCTCTCATGATTTGCAGCACTTCTCTAGTGACCCATGGGGATTTATGTTGATTTTTGACTCGAACTTCTTTGATTGGCACGTGTTTATCGAACACATTGTAGACTGTCTTCGTCCAGAAAGCTAATGCATCGTCTGGGTCAGGAAGTTGGTAAACGTGATCAAGGGCTGCTTTTCTTAAGTCTTGCAAAAATAAATCTTGGTTGAATGCTTTATAATTCCTAAATTTGATACTTACATGTTTATGTTTAAGAGGTTTGAACCCAATTCTTGACCATGTACAACATACCGGGTAGTGGTCACTAACTGTACAAACAGGAACAGAACATTCAATAATATTATCTGGACAAGTAACATATATATGATCAATTGTCGTTGAGGATGTGTCAGTAACCCTTGTGGGACGGTTTATTAGTTGTTTGAAATTGTAAGAAAGAATGATATCGTCCCATGTCTGGTTGGATTTACTAATATCTATGTTGAAGTCACCTAGTATCATAACTTCTCTACCTGCTGTAAACACTCTATCCATCATTGTAGTGAAGCAGTCATACCAACTGTACCCGGCACAAGGATTCCTATATAGGTATCCAATGAGAAACGGCTGTTGGCTGGCTGGCTTCACCTCTAACCAAACACATTCTATCTCTACTGTCTCGAGATCACTTCTACGGGACCAGTTGAGGGAATTGGAAACGTATACAGCAATACCTGTCTCTAATTTTTGATTTGCATCTTTCCGAATTACTTTAAACCCCTTAAGTGAGATTTCGGAGTCGGTTATTTTGTCGTTAAGACGACTTTCTGTGATTCCAAACACATGGAACTGTTTGGACAGTATTACCGAGAGCTCAGGTAATTTGTTGAGCAGATGAAAGATGTTGAGATGGCCTATATATAGACAATTTTTGTTGAGCCACTGATCGTGATTAGCGAACATTACAAACTAAAAGGAAGATGTCGCTTGTGGTATACAAATTGCAGGGATTTTGAAACTTTATTTAGAAATAGTTAAGGCTGTTAGAGGGGGCAGGAAAATGTCTTTGCTGGAGTGATATCATGAATGCTTGGTGCAGGGCTGCAGGATTGTATCGCATTAGCTGCTGAAGTTGACGGTTCCACTCATAGGGTTGTAGATTATCGTCCAGCGAGGGATTGCTATGAGTGTCACTGGAAGTGCCTACATTGGAAGCAGGCATCTACGGTACAGCACCATTGTTTAACGGTGTCCCCTTTGACATCATAGAGGGAGACTGTTTTACGGGCAAGGTAGGAAACAAAGTATCATATTTAGCAACATTTGGATTGGAGCTTGGGTTGCTATTCACAACATTGTGTTCCTGGGGTACAGGCAAGGGTGGTGTGGGAAGAGAAGGAGTGTTTTCTGAACACAGTGAGATGGCTGTTGCCGGAGGTGAAGTTCGGTTTACTCCTGTAACTGGTGCTGGTTGTTGTGCACGTTCGGGATATTTTATGTTCTTCGCTAGGAAGCTACTTCCTAGCTTGGAACAATGTATTTGATCCCTGTATAGTTTTTTCTTAGGAGCTCCGGACGGTGACGTAAAGTAAGGGGTGTTATTTATGAAATTCATGCTATTATTTTTACAGAATTTATATAACGTTAGATTAGCAGCATCGGCAGTACGACGCTGGAACCCGTAACATGGTGGAATGATGGATGAAATAAACAAAGATGATTTCGGAAATCTATTGCGCAACAGCACCTCCAATGTAGCTAGTTGTGAGGTGCTGATGATTTTATTATCCATTATGTCATTAACACCAATATGGACTGTAGCTCTCCCAATTCGGTCGTTCACTTGGAATCGTCGCAGTGTAGCGGTCAGCCTGTCAATGTCAGCGCCTGGTACAGGGTAGATTGAAGTTGATTCGCTGTCAGAAGATGACATATGATCACTATAGATTCCCTTCAGCAGGGAGTCTCCAATGACGACATGTGTTGCACTATGATCTATGGTTATTTCGCGCTGCTGGCGTGTCCGCTTGGTCTGTTGTTGCCACTGGTCACTGTCGTCTTTCTTGTGTTTTTGTTTATTATATCTTGCTTGCGTTGGTTGTTGATATCCAGTAGTGGTAACGACTGAGCTCTGTGATTCCAAGTCTGCTGCTGGAGAGTCTACACTTAAGGCCTGGAACCTGTTGCTGACATGCACATCGATGGGGTAGATAGATGGTGTGCGTTCTACAGGTTTAGTGGTGGTTTTGTTGCTTGTAGAAACTATCTGTATGTCATTATGCGACGAACATTCACTGGTAACACACGCATCTACAACACCATGGATACTTTCTGTTTGTGCACTTTTATGAAATGACTGTGCACGCTTTAGTTTCAAGGCATGTATGGATGTTTTAAAAGTCTCCTTCTCTTCTTTAAGAATTCGGATTTCCTCTCGAAGAAGAATGTTTTCTTTTTTAAACTCCGCAATAATGTTAGTGGTGTTGTTGGTAATAAAATCTTTTAACCTCGTCTCCAAAGCGTGAATTAGATCACGACAACAATCATTGTGGCTCTGTGTTTCGGCCGAAGAAAGCGTCTTTGAAGGTGATGTGTTAGTTTGATAAGATTGAGCTGGTGAATTGTGTTGTTTGTCCAGCTGGACATCAGTGTCTGATTGTTCACTAGACAACGTGATGGATGTTGGCGATGAAGATGATCTATTCAGTCGCTGAGCTGGCGTGCTAACTAACTTTTGTCCCGTCTTGTTTTTGTTTACATTTTCACATCGCTTTGACACAGTTGATGATCGTAAGTTGGAGGACATGTTGACAATATAGGCAGCTCGACAAGGCAAGGAGTAAATAAAACTGCAGGCCTTTCTGTAGATCGTGCGTGGCACTTATCTCTTGCTAGTCACACATAGTTAAGTCTCACGTTGTCGTGAATCAATAATTGGTAAAAATTCAAAAATGAATGCTCTTACCCTCACGTGTCACAATGAAATCTTCATTTAACTAAATAAACAGTCACATAAACTTGACAGTTGAGAGTGCGTAAATTCAGCACAATAATGGAGTAAACAAAAGCGCCGGCCCTTCTGTAGGGCGTGCGTGGTGATTATCACTTGTTAGCCCTGCATGGCTAATTCTCACGTTGACGTGGATCGATAATTGGTAACATTAAAAAATGGCTGCTCTTACCATCACATATCACAAAGAATCCCTCATTTCACTGAATAAACGGTCACATAAACTTGAAGTGTTGAGTAGTATGTAAATCCACTCTTAGAACGAACACAATGATATACACAACATCGCGATTGAATTCAGTAAAACTTGTTAAATTATTCAAAAATCGAGAGAGCATGTGAAACCACGTCCGCTCGTTACCGGAAATCTATATGAGAACTATCCCACAATCTCTATGTGAGAACTATCTTAGCAATCTCTATGTGGACTATGCCATCAATCTCTATGTGAGAACTATTCCACATTCTCTATGAGAGAACTATCCCACAATCTCTATGTGAGAACTATCTCACAATTTCTATGTGGACTATCCCATCAATCTCTATGTGAGAACTATCCCACAATCTCTATGTGGACTATCCCATCAATCTCTATGTGAGAACTATCCCACAATCTCTATGTGAGAACTATCCCACAATCTCTATGTGAGAACTATCTTAACAGTCTCTATGTGAGAACTATCCCACAATCTCTATGTGAGAACTATCCCACAATCTCTATGTGAGAACTATCTTAACAATCTCTATGTGAGAACTATCCCATCAATCTCTATGTGAGAACTATCTTAACAATCTCTATGTGGACTATCCCACAATCTTTATGTGAGAACTATCCCACAATCTCTATGTGAGAACTATCCCACAATCTATATGTGAGAACTATCCCACAATCTCTATGTGAGAACTATCCCACAATCTCTATGTGAGAACTATCTTAACAATCTCTATGTGAGAACTATCTTAACAATCTCTATGTGTGAACTATCGTAACAATCTCTATGTGGACTATCCCATCAATCTCTATGTGAGAACTATTCCACAATCTCTATATGAGAACTATCCCACAATTTCTATGTGAGAACTATCTTAACAATCTCTATGTGGACTATGCCATCAATCTCTATGTGAGAACTATCTCACAGTCTCTATGTGAGAACTATCCCACAATCTCTATGTGGACTATCCCACAATCTTTATGTGAGAAATATCCCACAATCTCTATGTGAGAACTATCCCACAATCTATATGAGAGAACTATCCCACAATCTCTATGTGAAAACTATCTCACATTCTCTATGTGGACTATCCCGTCAATCTCTATGTGAGAACTATCCCACAATCTCTATGTGAGAACTATCTTAACAATCTCTATGTGTGAACTATCATAACAATCTCTATGTGGACTATCCCATCAATCTCTATGTGAGAACTATCCCACAATCTCTATGTGAGAACTATCTCACAATCTCTATGTGGACTATCCCATCAATCTCTATGTGAGAACTATCCCACAATCTCTATGTAGACTATCCCATCAATCTCTATGTGAGAACTATCCCACAATCTCTATGTGAGAACTATCCCACAATCTCTATATGAGAACTATCCCACAATCTCTATGTGAGAACTATCTTAGCAATCTCTATGTGGACAATGCCATCAATCTCTATGTGAGAACTATTCCACATTCTCTATGAGAGAACTATCCCACAATCTCTATGTGAAAACTATCTCACATTCTCTATGTGAAAACTATCTCACATTCTCTATGTGGACTATCCCGTCAATCTCTATGTGAGAACTATCCCACAATCTCTATGTGAGAACTATCTTAACAATCTCTATGTGTGAACTATCATAACAATCTCTATGTGGACTATCCCATCAATCTCTATGTGAGAACTATCCCACAATCTCTATGTGAGAACTATCTCACAATCTCTATGTGGACTATCCCATCAATCTCTATATGAGAACTATCCCACAATCTCTATGTGGACCATCCCATCAATCTCTATGTGAGAACTATCCCACAATCTCTATGTGAGAACTATCCCACAATCTCTATGTGAGAACTATCTTAACAGTCTCTATGTGAGAACTATCCCACAATCTCTATGTGAGAACTATCCCACAATCTCTTTGTGGACTATCCCACAATCTCTATGTGAGAACTATCTTAACAATCTTATGTGAGAACTATCCCATCAATCTCTATGTGAGAACTATCTTAACAATCTCTATGTGAGAACTATCCCACAATCTCTATGTGAGAACTATCCCACAATCTCTATGTGAGAACTATCCCACAATCTCTACGTGAGAACTATCCCACAATCTCTATGTGAGAACTATCCCATCAATCTCTATGTGAGAACTATCCCATCAATCTCTACGTGAGAACTATCCCACAATCTCTATGTGAGAACTATCCCACAGTCTCTATGTGAGAACTATCCCACAATCTCTATGTGAGAACTATCTTAACAATCTTGGCGTGCACTATCTCATCAATCTATGCCTGCACTATGTCACAGGCAAGCGTTGTAGTCGACATGTGTTAACTGAGTGTCACCAACTGGCTTGAAGTAGCTCCCGGGTGGGCAACCACTCAGCCAAAATCATTTTCTCCTACTGGGGTTTAGTTCTGGGTGCAGTTTGAGATCCCTTACCTCTGTCAGATGGGACTAATTACCACCCCAGATCCCAGAGAGATAACCTGGAACTAGTGTCTTTTATGCTGATTTAAGACACCGTCCCTGATACTCAAGAAAACAGCCAAGAAGTGGCTCGTTGAAGATAGAATATATCTATATAGATTTGGCTGTACTTGGTATCACCAGAAGTGAGAAAGGAGGAGTTAAGTTATGCAACGTAATCTGGTTACTTATGACTGCATAGACAAAGTACCTCCCTGACATATATTCCCCCTTCTGGACAATGTATGTGAACCCCCACTAAATGTTCTCCAAATGTGTGTACATATTTAAACTACACAAACATTTATCAACATTTAGAATTATAAGGACAAATTGAGTTTTAAAATACAACAACTGTGTTTATTATTTCTAGTATGATGATCATATGATGATGATGATTATATTATGGTATACGTAACTTAAGAGGTCACATAGGTCATGCTTCCCCCAGTGAGACGCAGTTCACTGTCAGATTGAAGGAGTCCAAATTGGTCCCTTCACAAGGCTAAGTCACTTCCTGATATGGGTTGTTGACTGTCCATTGCTCCTAAGAGATCTGGAATAAAACAAATGGAGATGGGTAGTATCTACGTCTACACATCTCAAACACATATGTCTATACATTCATATAAACATACATTCAAGTCATAATATATGATGGTATGATGATATATGATGGCATGTTACATAAACATATATCAGTTCTAAATAAATAAATATATATGTATATATTCATAAAACCATTTAGAACATCTATAGCTCAAAACATACATCACATATATTTATGTAATGGGGTGTTTCCCATATAAGTTCACCTCACTTACTCTTTCCCTTTCTGATTCATTCATACTGTCTTGTCGGAAGGGCTGGTCGCAGTCCTGTCGAACATTAAATGCCTTCCCTGAATCTGTCAGGGATATTGAATGTCCTAAGTCATGTCTGTCCTCATGCAGACATCATGCAGACAAGGTGAACTGGTGCCATTCCTCAAATCAAGTGGTTTCACCACAATCTTGGTAGGCACTCAAAGTGTTGGTCCAAATAATCAATGGTAATTGAACGCTATCAAGATACTGGTAGCTCTCAGGAATTTCTCCTAAGTAGTCAGTCTCCCCAATGTTTAACATCATACAGGATGAATCTAAATGTATTTCCTGTACAGGCATAAGCCACACGCTCATGTAGCTTGGATAATGGATTTCTCCAAATTATCACATACAACAAATCAGACAACCAAGTGGTGAATGAAAGCAGAAGATAGTTCTCAGTGAAATCGTACAGCTAGAACTGGAACATTAAGTACAAAGAAAATCCACCAGTGTAAAGTTTGGGAGAATATGTAGAAACAGGCAACTACACAAGCCTTCAGACTAGCAGAAAAACTAATCAGAATAATGGTATTACCTGGGTTTAGCTAGGAAATCCTGTCATACGACGTTGTATCAAAGTAACAAAATGAGAGGGTAATCTCTCACCAGAAATTAAAATTCTGGCTTCCCTGGTACGCTATTGTGAATGCGTCTGAAGTCTTGCTGGCCACTGCTCGTAGTTTTATTCTCTCCGTTCCTGGCTAGTTTCCACGCTAGCTAATTACTATGTCCAAGTTCCTGTTAGCTCCACCTATTTTTCATGTAGGACGATTTACCCAGATGGATTAAGTGCCAAATTCTTTTCACCCCTCCTCCTTTCCTGTGGACGGTAGTTTCATGTGTCAAGCAAATTGACCGATGCCCCCCCACGCCTGAAACAATGAAACATGCTTTGGCGGCAATGCAGTTGCGTCATTACATTCCAATCTGCTGTTAACACCCGCCTTCCTGGGTTGCTGGCAGGAATGTGTCAGCCATGTGTTCCTACTTTGCCCCGTAGTATTGCGGAGAGGTGTTAAGCATCTGGTCCTAATTGCTCCTTTGTGGTGGCCACTACAGACGTTGTCCCAGCTCCCCAAAGTCTGGACTTTTACCGCATGTGTTATTTCAGACGGGTCTGGCTGACCCTTTTATCTCCCATTCTGCCGTGGCTGGTTCACACGTTAGGTCCTGTTGAACTAAGGTGTTAGGTGTCTGTCCCTATTCCAACCACAGGATTGTAAACTAACACGTCAATCTCAACTGACTGGCTCCGCGATGTATCAACGTCGTCCCCAGCCCAGATTTCACACTTTGCCGTCTTTCTCTTCCCTTGTACTGAAAACAATGAGTTTTCAACCTTTGATAGCGCCTGCCGACTGGTGCCGTGATGTCTGGGTTTTACGTTTGATCTGTACATCAAAGCTTTCTCAGACCTAGTATTACAGAAATGATGGAGCGTGCGTGGTCAAAATGTATTTTTCTCTTGTTTTCAATCCTCTTGCATTTCTATCATTTTCTGGTGGACGTTTATTCATTTAGAGAATGATAGAAAAATATTGTGGGCTCTGTAATTCCTTTCAAACTTGTGTAATTCTGATGCTACCGGGGCTGTCCCGTCACACTGAGGGACCTCTTGTAGCATTCTGTGAGCAACATTTATTGTCATCTTTACTGCATCCTCCTCTCCCCATATTTGTCCCCCAGGTCTTGATTTAACATCACTTTTCATCAACCTTGTAACCATACCAACTATTACCTCAACCATATATTACTTGCAACGTACTTTCTAAGTTTCTGTTTCCCAGTTTCTGTTTTTGTTATAGAGATTTCAGTACAAGAATTCTATTGTATTTGCATCCAGTTCTCCAAGTCATCATTTATGTGTTTGTGATCATGCATCACGATTTGGTTATTTACCCTGTGTCTGCATGTGGTTAGCACCTGTACAAAGGTCTGTCCAATGTCTGATAACAACTGCACAGGTTGAGGACAAGCTCCTTCAGTTGTCACCATCAGGGATGCCACCTCTCCCAGGCACGAGCAGCTTTCCTGTAAGACAGTAGCAGAATAGTTACAT
This sequence comes from Cepaea hortensis, assembly GCA_963921405.1. NCBI lineage: Eukaryota > Metazoa > Mollusca > Gastropoda > Stylommatophora > Helicidae > Cepaea > Cepaea hortensis. Next base: position 98,637,477 of record OY992894.1, read on the forward strand.
CACATGTCCACATGAGTTTATATGGTAGATCAGGTATATTCCATATTATATGGTGGTATGTACATTCACTCACACTCAGATGGCGGCCTCTGCAATGCTCAGAGATTGAAGGCCAAGACCAAACTTGGGAGGGTATTGATCAGAGAGTTGCTTTTTGCAGATGATGCTGCACTTGCGACCCACTCTGAGGAAGAATTACAATATCTACTATCTGTATTCTCCAATGCTTGCTCAGAATTTGGTTTTACAATTGGTAAAATTAAAAGACACAGATTATGTCACAGGGTGCACATGGGGTACCATCGGTCTTTGTTGACGACGCCGAACTGGAGATGGTGGACCATTTTACATGTCTGGGATCAGTGGTAAGTGGCAAATTGTCCCTGGATCAGGAAATCAGCATCCGGATTGGTGGGGCAGCGACACCAATGAGCGGGTTGGGAAAGGGAGTATGGGGAAACAGGAAGCTTGCTGTCAGAACAAAAGTCCTTGTCTGTCGAGCCTGTGTCCTTGGTGCTCTTCTTTGTGGCAGTGAGGCCTGGACGGCTTGCTCACCAAGAGAAACGTTTGAGCGGCTTTCATGTGCAGTGTCTGCGAGGAATTCTTGGTATTAAGTGGCAAGACAGAATTGCAGATACTGAGGTATTGGAAAGATCGGGTTGTGTTACGGTTTATTCCATGCTCAGTCTTCGTAGACTTGGATGGATGGGACATCTTGGGAGGATGGATGATGGTAGAATACCAAAGGACATCTTTTTTGGTGAGTTGCAGATGGGTGGGAGATCTCAGGGTCGGCCTCTATTGCGATACGGAGATGTGTGTGGGCGGGACATGATTGGTACAGGCATTGATGTCACATAATGGTCCAACATGATTTAACCAGTGATGAGAATAAAGGGCGATCTGAATTAGCGGATGTTCGAGGCCAAAGGGTTTCAACTAATCCAGGAAATGTAACTGCACGTGTTTACATCTGGTCGACGGATCGGGAACACTCAATGGTGAGGGAGACGGGTCCCGGCATCGCTTTGACAGTTTGTCAACATTTGAATACAGATGGAACCCGTGGGATCATGGTGGCAATCGGATGTCGGCCATCACATGTCGGGCAAAATTAACAGTTGCAGAGGTGTAGGGAAAGTGAGTGCGCTGAATCATACATCGCTTTGACAGTTCATAAACAAGTTGGATTGAGAGCGGAAGTACTCAGCACGGAAGATAACAGTACATCTGTCAATTTATAGTTTCCGGAACATCAAGAAGATTGGCAGCTTGTTGGGGAAAACTGTTGTTGGGATCATACAGTAACTTGTTAGTTTGTTGGGGGAGTCAAAACAAGTGATGACAACTTTGACAGTGACTAGGCAAGGGAAAATCGATTCTTGACAATGGATGATTGCCCAAATAACACCTGCAGGACAACAACCATGTCACGTGACCAATTTAGAGGTTTGGCCAAAAACCATGATTGGAGATGGGGAGTTGAACGCAAACCTTGGATTGTAGAAGACGTGCTTCGGCACTGTGGTTCTGGTGGGAAAACGTCTACCGTGTGCGAATTAGTGATTTAATTTTACACGTGCCTGTCATGGCAAGAGTGGATGTAATTTGATCTAACTGCAGTGTTGCCTAAGGTAGAACCGATTATAATTAGTTCTAATTAATATAGGCTGTAGCCTTGTTCAAACTATAGTGTGATGATTAGCACTGTTAGTGGAAAACTAACTAGAGTAGGGAAGTGATACTTGGCTCTGTTAGTTGAAAATAGATTAGTGAAGTGTGGATAAGCTTTACTAGTTGAGAATTAAGTAATGAGGGATAATTGGGATATTCCCGTAGTGTCCCTGGTGGGCGGGGTTCCGCATTCTGTTTGTTGATTTTTTTTTCTTGTCTTGGCCTGATGATAACATATGTGTTCAGTCATCTGTCCATGACAGAGTAGGTTCATTATATTTTCTGAGCGAGGCCGATGGCCCACGATCATCTAATAGAGATCAGTGACGGGGAGGCTATCACCAGTTGTTTGATTTATTTCACAGGTTCCTCTGGTTGGAATGAAGAACCTGAAACCAAAGGAAAAATCTGATCCCGGATAAAGTTTGGCGCCGGAAGATTGGCCAGCAACTTTACAACAGAGATTATGCTAGAGGAAGATGATCAACATTGCTCAGTGGAGCTGAATGGTATCCTACCGGATAAATACCGAATGAGTTTAGGTCATACCAGTTTTAACACACCAGTAGTGATGGATATTCAGTTCACTTATGACTAGAACAAAAATAAAGAACTCTATTGGAGTATAGACAATAACTTTTTAATAGTGAGAACTAGAGAACATTTAGTAAGAGACAAAAAGTCCTGTTCATAGGACAGTGTTCCATGTTTGTTTCACCACGCCGGAATTATGAAGCCGGAGTTTCTATAAACTATTAGGAACAGTTGTGTTACGAACAATACTAGTATTTTCCACGGATTATATATTTACATGAGATTCAGATCTCATGGTCATCAGAGTTCCTGGAGGAGGACATGTCTGGAGAGAAGGATACGACTTCGGTGAGGTTTATCGTACTGACTCGAATGATGTCGTGTGATCCTTGCCATGATGTGTACACTATGATCCTGAACTTTGAGGGCTGACACATACATTTATGTTATAGTACACGACACACATTTTCTTCGCATACACGTCACATATACGTTACACTTGTCTTTTAATAAATTAATCTTTATTAAATTTTTAGAAGCAAGAGTTGTGGAGTATGTTGCGTTGGGGGAAGTATGAGAGGGGGCATAGTACGACAGTGAAAGAGTGATAGGAAGGTGTCCACGGGCTGATGGAGTATGGACGGAAGCTGGTGGATTCTCCAAGATATTGAAAAAAGGAAGAAAAATATTATAATGTGGGTGTTGACTCTCTTCACTCCAGGGACGACACTTTAAAGGAGGATAACGACAATTGATAATGCACGTTGGGAGTGGGTCACCGCTGGACGTGTTGCATGGAGGGCAGGCATCGGAGGTGGAATGGGGGCAAGGGAGAGAATTATTGCAGGTAAGTCACACACCGAGCGTGTGAGACACAAGATGGTGTATGATGGTGGAAATAACCATGTGAACACTGTGAACGAACATTTACAGCGTGAATTGGCCTTACCAGTCACATTCACTACCGCCATAGGTAAAAGTTATTATGCCTTTTTGAAGCACAAACTATCGTCTGTCAAGACGGCAAGGTGCCAATGAATGGTATATTCAGACAAGATAACTAGATATACCAGATATATTTAGCTAAGACAACTGGATACACCAGATATATTCAACCAAGACAACAGGGTAAACCAGATATATTCAGACAGGATAGTTAGATAACACAGACAAGTAACTGGACAAAAGAGGAGTAGTCAGCTAATAATACTTGATCTAATATGTATCTAGCCAAGAAACATGAGATAACAGTAATATTCAGCATATTAAACTGAATATCACATGTAACCCAGCCACTATACTGGATATTGCAGGTAACCTAGCCAACAAACTCAATATCACAGGTAACTTAGCCAATAAACTGTATATCACAGGTACATCCAGCCAATAAACTGGATATCACAGGTAACCCAGCCAATAAACTGACCTTCAAGTTGAGCCAGCACCAGGACAGTAGCAACTGAAACTCTGGGGATATGTGTAAAACATCATCATCTAGTTCCTGACCAGCAGAGATGTGACTTCTCAGTGCAATGCCCATCTCAGCAAATGATGGACAACTCTCTGTAACATACGTTAATTAGAAGAAAATATCAGTGCCATGGAGATAACTCTGCCAGAGTTCACCTGGTGAGATTTGTAACTTGATGATAGTGTAACAATGGCAGCTGTTACTATCAAAACAAGCCACATGTTTCACTATACTCATCTACTGTAACAATGGCAGCTGTTACTATCAATGCAATTTGAATGTTTCACTAACAATGACAGCTGTTACTATCAATACAAGTCACATGTTTCACTATACCCATCTATTGTAACAATAGCAGCTGTTACCATCAATACAAGTTACATGTTTCACAATATCCATCTATTGTAACAATGGCAGCTGTTACCATCAATACAAGTCACACGTTTCACAATACCCATCTATTGTAACAATGGCAGCTGTTACTATAAATACAAGTCACATGTTTCACTATACCCATCTATTGTAACAATGGCAGCTGTTACTATCAATACAAGTCACATGTTTCACTATACCCATCTATTGTAACAATGGCAGCTGTTACTATCATTACAAACCACATGTTTCACTATACTCATCTATTGTAACAATGGCAGCTATTACTACCAATACAAGTGACATGTTTCACTATACTCATCTATTGTAATAATAGACATGCAAAGTGTGGACAGTAATGCTAGCAGACATAAAAAATATAGAAAGTAATGCTTGCAAACACACACAGTGACACAGTGTGGGACAGTAATGCCAGCAGACACACTGTTGTCCTAAATACACAGCAGTTATTTTAAAATGCCAGCAGACATTCAGAGAGCAACACTCAATACTAACAGCTAAGACATGTACCAAAATAACAGCTGGTCATACTGTTTACTGGCCAGACATCACAAACAACAACTGTCACAGTATACCCCACAAAACAAGAAGCCTAAAACAACCCTGATGTGACAAGACAGGTGAAGAAATCAGCTTACTGTAGTCTGGTCATCTGAAGACAATGAAGGAACTGCCTATTGTAACTAAGACTGCACATAGACAGAACAAGCAGATTACCCAGATTTTGTCTCCCAGCCAAGACTTCCAGCACAAAGTTAACCATCTTCTGGTTCAGGGACACAGTCTGCTCCAGCCTTGTCTTCCAGTCCGCTGCTGACACACTGATCAGACCTTTCTTGACAGCGTCATTGATGTCCAACAACACACGTGTCAATGACTGTGTCACACCTGCAGCAGTTAGCAAACACAATCAGGCAACAAGGATATATACAGAACACATACTTGTCTGACTGTAATGGCTACCTGACCAGAACACCTGCAAGCATGAGATTTTGGGAGAGAATACAATAGCTGGATGAGACAGAGCACATTGTATAATCTAGTCAGATTCATACCCATCTTACTTATAATGCACTCAAATGCATATTCACCTTACCCGGAGATATGTCATAAGATCTCTGTCTATGGACTTCTCTTTCATCAGACAGATGTGACTTTTGGAATCAAAGCCTGTGTTCTGACAGTGCTCAAGGCTTATTGATCCCGGCACCTATCAGGCTGTTACTTTTCTTCTCTGTGTGAGAGAAAGTGACTGGAAATGTCTGAAGGCAGAGTCTGACAATCAGATCAGTCTTTATCAACAATGTTTAAGCATCCTGACCAAATTTGTTGTCATCTTTACTGTAAGCTGGTGCTAAGAAGAAGTTACAAACACAATTTGCAATCATGCATGCTGCATTCCAAACAAAGGTGAGTGTGATTTGGAAGCAGACCATCTTGCGCTAGTTTTCATACAATGGTACGAGTGCCAGTCGTTCAACCAGCAATGGCAAATTTCTAGACGTAAACTTGACAAGAAATTACAAACAGCCAAAAAATTGCTGGGGTTGACTGCGACACAGTGTAAAGAATATACGATTAATTAACTACTGAATTTATTAATCCAGTTATCCGTTTTTGCTACCAGAACACTTCACATCATAAATAGGTAATATTTCTTTATGAATATTGTTTGCAAGAACACCCCCCCCCCCCCCCCCCCCCCCACAAGAATACTTTGCTCACCCTATGTATGTTGAATGATGCTGCCAATGAATGACACCTTTAGAAACAACCATTATCAGATTCTTTGTATGCACGTATAAATAATGTAACAGTCCCTCATATACACACTTTATAATACTAATTCTTCAACTATATTTCTATGTTACAGTTGACAACACAAACCACACAAGCTTCAGTCGAGTCATTAAGGAACAAACCTACCATGCAGTGAATGAGTGTGATAATTGATTCCCAAGTTGTCCATGACAGCATCCAATGAAGTCTTCATCCTGTCATTAAGCATATCTACAAGTGCAACAAGCACACAGGAAACAACCTGTTTCCGTGGAACGCAGGCGCCTGAGTCTGTCAATGATGCTGGCTGTACTAGGTGCTTCACATGGAGGAGACATTGCTGAGACAGTTCATCAGACACAGAAGATGAGTTCCACGTGTGCTCCATGAGACACCTGACAGAAATATTTATATGAGAATCTTACACACATATATGAAATACACCAAACAGCAATGGAAACATGCATGCCACAAGATGCACTTGAAACATTAAGTAAAATACACACATGACCTGACATTCTGGAAACTAAAACAGTCTATTAAGACACTATATCATGAAACAAACAGATGCTGCAGACAAACAATAATCACAAACACACCACATACCTGTCTAGATAAAAACACAAAACACCTGTCCTGTGTTTCAGTGATTGAAACTTTCATCAAGAATAACACGAAAATGAATAATAATAATAAAATTGATGAATAATAATAACAATAATATCAATGAAAAACACACAATAAATGAATGTTGAACATAAATGAAATGTGTAAAATGGGGAGAGATGAAGAACGGGTGAGAGTCATTTATGTATGGTAATAATGTGCATTTGTTTAAATGTGAAATCAGGGAGTGTAGGCAATGTCGGATAGAAACATAAATTAAAAATGAATTTTTCTAAGGACATGACAAAGAGAAATGAGAGTGGCTGAAAGTGATAGGAAATGTGATAACCTAAGTTAAACCACGGCATCCACAACAGAATTGATTCCCACTGGATGGACACATTCACATTACCAAGTTAACTTACTTTAACCCTTTACAGGGCAGACGCTTGTCCGTTTTGTAGCCCTGAACGGGCAAGATTTTTTCAGGTTTGGAAAAATTTCGGGTCGCGTTAGTAAAAACATCACAAATAAGGTGTTAGTCAACCGATTTTAGTTAAATAAACAACACAATGAAGGGAAAAGCATGCAGAATATGTTACTCACGTGATTGTTGTCAGTAATCCATATATGAACACAAATATTTATGAAATACGGCATGTTGTCTGTGATTTTCCGTCACCTATACAGCAATTTACAAACACATTTTCAGAATCATAATCACTTTCTTTAAAGTCCGACTCACGACTGCTAATGCAAAGTAAACGCTTTGCACTGATAAGTAGCTCTGATTAATAGTCAACTTCGTGCCCTTTAATGTCATTTAAATTGAACAGAGCGAAATCTCGGCTATCACTTGAAGAATCGCCGAAATCCATTTTGAAAAACAGCGTAAAAATCCCAAAAACTATCAAAAAAAGTCCGTTCAAATTCATTGTAGCGCATTTACAAATGGCGGCCACGTTGACAAGCTGTCGGCGAAAGTGAAAGTAGCCGTCGGAAGTGTCGGAAAGCCGAGAGATCGCATTTTTACAATGCATAATAGTATCGGCCGGAATCGGACGCTATGCTCGTTTTATGCGATTGGCCGGTAATGGCCGCTATGCCCTGTAAAGGGTTAACAAATAATCTGAGTTCAACATGCAGCAGATACAAGATGAGTATAAATACAGCCAAAACCGAAGTAATGCAAGTTAGCAGATCTCCTGGTCCACTAAGTATACAGATAAATAACATCTCTGAAACAAGGTAAAGAATTCAAATATCTTGGAAGTATGATCACAGAAGATGGCAGATTGGACAGAGAAATCAAAATCAGATGTAAAAAAGCAAGTGCAGTTACATATAAACTATCACCAATACTGAAACATCCAAATATACCCATGTTCATATGTCTGTATGTGTTCACAAGCCCTGTACCTGTTGGTCAATAAGGATATCATCAACATGGCGCTGTGGTTCTCATAGGCCCTTGGACTTGACATCAGCTGCAAGGCCCGACGAAAGATGTCAGCGCACGCCCTGTCTGACACCCCTGATGGAACTGTCTGGCTGAAATCCCCATGTCTGCCAGGTGAAAACTGTGTCAACTGTGGCCAGGTGTGGTATTTCACAAGTAGATCAAAGCTCTGTGTCTGTATCTGGTGTAGGAGAGATGGCACATTAGTGCAGCATTCTATCACAGCTGTGTGTTTGTATGTGGTGTAGGAGAGATGGCACATTAGTGCAGCATTCTATCACAACTGTGTGTTTGTATCTGGTGTAGAAGAGATGACACATTAGTGCAGCATTCTATCACAGCTGTGTGTTTGTATCTGGTGTAGACGAGATGACACATTAGTGCAGCATTCTATTACAGCTGTGTGTTTTATCTGGTGTAGGAGAGATGGCACATTAGTGGTGCATTCTGTCACCACTGTGTGTTTGTATCTGGTGTAGGAGAGATGACACATTATTGCAGCATTCTATCATAATTGTGTGTCTGTATCTGATGTAGGAGAGATGGCACCTTAGTGGTGCATTCTGTCACCGCTGTGTGTTTGTATCTGGTGTAGGAGAGATGGCACATTAGTGGTGCATTCTGTCACCGCTGTGTGTTTGTATCTGGTGTAGGAGAGATGGCACATTATTGCAGCATTCTATCATAATTGTGTGTCTGTATCTGGTGAGGGAGAGATGGCACATTAGTGCAGCATTCTATCACAGCTGTGTGTCTGTATCTGGTGTAGGAGAGATGGCACATTATTGCAGCATTCTATCACAGCTGTGTGTCTGTATCTGGTGGGGGAGAGATGGCACATTAGTGCAGCATTCTATCACAGCTGTGTGTCTGTATCTGGTGTAGGAGAGATGGCACATTATTGCAGCATTCTATCACCACTGTGTGTTTGTATCTGGTGTAGGAGAGATGGCACATTAGTGGTGCATTCTATCACAGCTGTGTGTTTGTATCTGGTGTAGGAGAGATGGCACATTAGTGCAGCATTCTATCACAGCTGTGTTTGTATCTGGTGTAGGAGAGATGGCACATTGGTGCAGCATTCTATCACAGCTGTGTGTCTGTATCTGGTGGGGGAGAGATGGCACATTAGTGCAGCATTCTATCACAACTGTGTGTCTGTTTCTGGTGGGGGAGAGATGGCACATTAGTGGTGCATTCTGTCACCGCTGTGTGTTTGTATCTGGTGTAGGAGAGATGGCACATTAGTGCAGCATTCTATCACAGTTGTGTGTCTGTATCTGGTGGGGGAGAGATGGCACATTAGTGCAGCATTCTATCACAGCTGTGTGTCTGTATCTGGTGGGGGAGAGATGGCACATTAGTGTAGCATTCTATCATAATTGTGTGTCTGTATCTGGTGGGGGAGAGATGGCACATTACTGCAGTATTCTATCATAATTGTGTGTCTGTATCTGGTGGGGGAGAGATGGCACATTAGTGCAGCATTCTATCACAGCTGTGTGTCTGTATCTGGTGGGGGAGAGATGGCACATTAGTGCAGCATTCTATCACAGCTGTGTTTGTATCTGGTGGGGGAGAGATGGCACATTAGTGCAGCATTCTATCACAGCTGTGTGTCTGTATCTGGTGGGGGAGAGATGGCACATTAGTGCAGCATTCTATCACAGCTGTGTTTGTATCTGGTGGGGGAGAGATGGCACATTAGTGCAGCATTCTATCACAGCTGTGTGTCTGTATCTGGTGGGGGAGAGATGGCACATTAGTGCAGCATTCTATCACAGCTGTGTTTGTATCTGGTGGGGGAGAGATGGCACATTAGTGCAGCATTCTATCACAGCTGTGGTTGTATCTGGTGGGGAAGAGATGGCACATTAGTGCAGCATTCTATCACAGCTGTGTGATTGTATCTGTGGAGGAGAGATGGCACATTACTGCAGCATTCTATCACAGCTGTGTGTCTGTATCTGGTGGGGGAGAGATGGCACATTAGTGCAGCATTCTATCACAGCTGTGTGTTTGTCTCTGGTGAGGGAGAGATGGCACATTAGTGCAGCATTCTATCACAGCTGTGTAATTGTATCTGGTGTACGAGAGATGACACACTAGTGCAGCATTCTATCACAGCTGTGTGATTGTATCTAGTGGGGAAGGGCAGAAACAACCCAGATAATGCTACAGATGACAATAACTATATATGTCTTTGCTTCTATCCCAACCTTTCAGCTGACATAGCCCCATGTTGATTTTGTTGTTCTCTACTCTGAATGACCAGATACCGGTTCACACTGTACACTCCTCTGTTGTCCATTCATCTAATTCTTTAATGTCCACTTAAACATTACAAAGAAGCACCGTTGTTGATGCCTATCTGGTGGACAACAATAATTTAACATGACCTAGCCATGTTTTATCTATGCAATCTGCAATCATTCAACATGACCTAGCCATGTTGTATCTATGCAATCTGCAATCATTCAACATGACCTAGCCATGTTGTATCTAACTTAACTTCAATCATCCTATGTGACCTAGTCATGTTGTACCTGGCCGATTGCATATCATTACAACAACCTAGCCATGTTGTATCTAACTTAACTTCAATCATCCTATGCGACCTAGTCATGTTGTACCTGGCCGATTGCATATCATTACAACAACCTAGCCATGTTGTATCTAACTTAACTTCAATCATCCTATGCGACCTAGTCATGTTGTACCTGGCCGATTACATATCATTACAACAACCTAGCCATGTTGTATCTAACTTAACTTCAATCATCCTATGCGACCTAGTCATGTTGTACCTGGCCGATTGCATATCGTTGACAACAACCTAGCCATGTTTTATCTAACTTAACTTCAATCATCCTATGCGACCTAGTCATGTTGTACCTGGCCGATTGCATATCGTTGACAACAACCTAGCCATGTTTTATCTAACTGAACTTATACTTATTATGAATATCGCCTAGCCATGTTTTTATATTACTAATCTTCTGAAGTAATTCATTACGGGCACATGGAGCATACTTAGTAAGGCAGAGAAAGGAATGTTTCGTGTAGACCTCGCTTCAGAGGTCACAGATTATAACTGTATGGATTTTCTGCCCTGGTCATGCAGGAGTGCGGGTGAATGAACAGACTAATAGGTTGGCAGGGAATGCCCCTCTTGGTGATAGAGTACCTATGAACAAAGGAGAGGTAGTCAGTCGCCTGTGGAACCAGACCCGCATGTGAAGAGAATGATATGGTTAGGGGATCGGCAGGAGTTCTGGATGAATGTCAAAACTGTGAGGGAAGACCAGGAGAACTTTCAGTGGCAGCTGGAACGATTAGCAGTATGACTCTTCGAGAGCTGTTTAACGAGGGGACTGAGCACGTGAAGGAACATCCTGAGTGCAGTGATGTCGTTTCTTAGCTCAACTCAACTCAGCTCATTGACTTATTCATGAAACAGAAACAGACGAAAAGAGTAACCTATGACCTACCTCAGCAACTCCATCTTCTAAACAACAAACAAGGACTATAAAGTTGCTCTGGGTGAAGAACTTCCACATATCTTGTTCCTGGGCATACAGCAAGAGAATGTCTGAAGATTCTGAGAAAGTACAGAATATGTGGGTGACTGAAGAAGATGATATGTACATATCCAGATCTAAGAAAAGAAAGTACAGCATGTGTGGGTGACTGAAGATGATGATATGTACATTCCAGATCTAAGAAAGTACAGAGTGTATGGGTGACTGAAGAAAAGGATATGTACATATACAGATCTAAGGAAGTACAGCATGAGTGGGTGACTGAAGAAAATGATATGTATATATACAGATCTAAGAAAGTACTGCATGTGTGGGTGACTGAAGATGATGATATGTACATTCCAGATCTAAGAAAATACAGAGTGTATGGGTGACTGAAGAAAATGATATGTACATATACAGATTTAAGAAAGTACAGCATGAGTAGGTGACTGAAAAAAATGATATGTATATATACAGATCTAAGAAAGTACTGCATGTGTGGGTGACTGAAAACATATGTACATATAGAGATCTAAGAAAGTACAGCATGTGTGGGTGACTGAAGAAGATGATGATATGTACATTCCAGATCTAAGAAAGTACAGAGTGTATGGGTGACTGAAGGAAATGATATGTACATATACAGATCAAGGAAAGAACTGTATGTGTTGGTGACTGAAGAAGAAGATATGTACATTCCAGATCTACGAAAGTACAGAGTGTATGGGTGACTGAAGAAAGTTATATATACATATACAGATCTAGGAAAGTACAGCATGTGTGGGTGACTGAAGACAGATATGTACATATACAGATCTAGGAAAGAACTGTATGTGTGGGTGACTGAAGATGATGATATGTACATATACAGATCTAGGAAAGAACTGTATGTGTGGGTGACTGAAGATGATGATATGTACATATACAGATCTAAGAAAGTACAGAGTGTATGGGTGACTGAAGAAAGTTATATGTACATATACAGATCTAGGAAAGTACAGTATGTGTGGGTGACTGAAGACAGATATGTACATATACAGATCTAAGAAAGAACTACGTGTCGGTGACTGAAGAAGATGATATGTACATATACAGATCTAAGAAAGTACAGCATGTGTGGGTGACTGAAGATGATGATATGTACATATACAGATCTAAGAAAGTACAGAGTGTATGGGTGACTGAAGAAAGTTATATGTACATATACAGATCTAGGAAAGTACAGTATGTGTGGGTGACTGAAGATGATGATATGTACATATACAGATCTAAGAAAGTACAGCATGTGTGGGTGACTGAAGATGATGATATGTACATATACAGATCTAAGAAAGTACAGCATGTGTGGGTAACTGAAGACTGATATGTACATATATATAAGGGGGGCTGCGTGGTCTCGAGGTAAGGTGTCCACCTCGAGTGCTGGAGGTTCCGGGTTCAGGCCCCGGTGAGGACATGGATTTTTTTCACATGGACTTCTAGTAATAAAATTTCCCCTGGTATCTGGGTAGTGAGATCGGACGCCTGTGTGTATTGTTGCGCACATAAAAAATCCCTTGGCAGTTGGAAATCGAAAAGAGTAGCCTAATGGCGCTGCCCGGGCAAAATTTCGAGTTAAAAATCTTCCCAAAGTATTTCAGGATTCTCGCCGGTGCTACGGAGCTCGTGCACTGAGCTGAGTTTCTCCAGACTCAGGTTTGAGTTAGGAGGAGAATGGAGCACTTATGGGTTACACCCGTGAGCTGTGATGTTGAGCCATTGACTAAACTAAACTAAACTAGACTGATATGTACATATACAGATCTAAGAAAGTACAGCATGTGTGGGTGACTGAAGACTGATGCCACATATCAGTCACTGACACACAGCAGACTGAGAAAGGCTGAAGGGAGCTTCCCTAAAAGATGCACCGAATGGTACAATTATAGAGTGCGCAGGGAAACTAAGGAGATGCTTCAGACGTCAACAAACAACATTACGCTGGGATATCGTCTTCAGATTCGGACGTGTGTGGATATTCTGAGGAGTCAGAGTCGTGGAGCGAATTGGATATTCTTATGCAGGTGTAGCTCATATTCAAGTGGACGACGGGAGGAGTCACTTGCTGGGATCGAAAGACCATGGACCCAGGAGCGAGATAAATGTACCTAGAAGATAACGACACGGAATGAACGAACACAGGAATGAAAACCAGAATGAGCGCTGAGGTAGAGGTTAAGGACATATGAGCATGGCAATTCAAGCTGCTCGTAATAGGTGCCGATCCTGTCTTAAGGACACCCTATAGAGTAGAAGAATTGTGTATTGCAACATTGTTGATACACCCAAATAAACAGGTGTATTTTAATGCCTTATCGTCAGAGCCGCATCTGTGAATTTTCGTTGCCAACTTCAGTTTGACGTTGAGTGTTTTGTTTACTCCGGAGGCGAGCCAAATTTCAACAATACCTCGGGTGGATTCTTATAAGTGAGAGGGATCGCACTTCGAGGCAACTGATATGTACATATATAGATCTAAGAAAGTACAGCATGTGTGGGTGACTGAAGACAGATATGTACATATATAGATCTAAGAAAGTACAGCATGTGTGGGTGACTGAAGATGATGATATGTACATATACAGATCTACGAAAGTACAGCATGTGTGGGTGACTGAAGATGATGATATGTACATATACAGATCTAAGAAAGTACTGCATGTGTGGGTGACTGAAGACAGATATGTACATATATAGATCTAAGAAAGTACAGCATGTGTGGATGACTGAAGACTGATATGTACCTATACAGATCTAAGAAAGTACACCATGTGTGGGTGACTGAAGATGATGATATGTACATATACAGATCTAAGAAAGTACAGTATGTGTTTAGTTTAGTTTAGTTTATGGATCAACATCACGGCACACGGGTGCAACCCATAAGTGCTCCGTTCTCCTCCTAACTCAAACCTGAGTCTGGAGAAACTCAGCTCAGTGCACGAACTCCGTAGCACCGCCGAGGATCCTGAAATACTTGGGTAGATTTTTAACTCGAAATTTTGCCCGGGCAGCATGTGTGAGTGACTGAAGATGATATGTACATATATAGATCTAAATAAGTACAGCATGTGTGGGTGACTGAAGACAGGCATGTACACATACAGATCTAAGAAAGTACAGCATGTGTGGGTGACAAAATATCAACAATGTACACAAGCAACATATGGTGAATACAACCACACGTTGCATGTTTCTCAATAGGACACTCAACAAGAAATCCATGAGAACATGACCAAACAGACACAGCCTGGCTACCTACCTTGAGCTTTGCCTTTCCTAGATGTGCTGTCTGGTTGGTATACGAGAGTCTCCAGTAGGGCACGCAAAAGAGCCAGGCTGGTTTGTCGTCGCTGGTAGCAGCCTCCAGGAACTAAACTGTCCATCAGCAACTGGTGGAGCCACTCAATAAACTCTAGACTAGAGGCTGGTCAGCAGAAGACATGCAGATGTCAATATTAGGCTAGTAGATGATGAACAAATATCTAGGGCATTAATGTGGGGAGCCACAGCAGTGTATCATTAGTCACTCACCTGCTGATTAGGGATTTCATCTGCAGCTAGACAGATTTGGATTTCTTAAAAACTGATTTGGCTAAGGCTTGGTCCCAGCCAAAAAGGGGAACCAAGAATGTGTTTGGAAATGAAGGAGACCAGTATGATATTGATGACACCACCCAATGAGACAATTGAAGGAGACCAGTATGATATTGATGACACCAGGCAATGAGACAATTGAAGGAGACAGTATGATATTGACACACCACACAATGAGACAACTGAAGGAGACCAGTATGATATTGACCACACCACCCAATGAGACAATTGAAGGAGACAGTATGATATTGACACACCACCCAATGAGACAACTGAAGGAGACCAGTATGATATTGACCACACCACACAATGAGACAACTGAAGGAGACAGTATGATACAGATCACACCACACAATGAGACAACTGAAGGAGACCAGTATGATATTGATGACACCAGGCAATGAGACAACTGAAGGAGACCAGTATGATATTGACCACACCACACAATGAGACAATTGAAGGAGACCAGTATGATATTAATGACACAAGGCAATGAGACAATTGAAGGAGACCAGTATGATATTGACACACCACGCAATGAGACAACTGAAGGAGACCAGTATGATGTTGACACACCACGCAATGAAACAACTGAAGGAGACCAGTATGATGTTGACACACTACGCAATGAGACAACTGAAGGAGACCAGTATGATATTGACCACACCACACAATGAGACAACTGAAGGAGACCAGTATGATATTGACCACACCACACAATGAGACAATTGAAGGAGACAGTATGATACAGACACACCACCCAATGAGACAACTGAATGAGACCAGTATGATATTGACACACCACGCAATGAGACAACTGAAGGAGACCAGTATGATATTGACACACCACCCAATGAGACAATTGAAGGAGACAGTATGATATTGACACACCACCCAATGAGACAACTGAAGGAGACCAGTATGATATTGACACACCAGGCAATGAGACAACTGAAGGAGACCAGTATGATATTGACACACCACCCAATGAGACAATTGAAGGAGACAGTATGATATTGACACACCACACAATGAGACAACTGAAGGAGACCAGTATGATATTGACACACCACACAATGAGACAACTGAAGGAGACCAGTATGATATTGACCACACCACCCAATGAGACAATTGAAGGAGACAGTATGATATTGACACACCACCCAATGAGACAACTGAAGGAGACCAGTATGATATTGACCACATCACACAATGAGACAATTGAAGGAGACAGTATGATATTGACACACCACACAATGAGACAACTGAAGGAGACCAGTGTGATATTGACCACACCGCACAATGAGACAACTGAAGGAGACCAGTATGATATTGACCACACCACACAATGAGACAACTGAAGGAGACCAGTATGATATTGACCACACCACACAATGAGACAATTGAAGGAGACAGTATGATATTGAACACACCACGTAATGAGACAATTGAAGGAGTCCAGTATGATATTGATGACACAAGGCAATGAGACAATTGAAGGAGACCAGTATGATATTGACACACCACGCAATGAGACAACTGAAGGAGACCAGTATGATGTTGACACACCACGCAATGAGACAACTGAAGGAGACCAGTATGATGTTGACACACCACGCAATGAGACAACTGAAGGAGACCAGTATGATATTGACCACACCACACAATGAGACAATTGAAGGAGACCAGTATGATATTGACCACACCACGCAATGAGACAACTAAAGGAGACCAGTATGATATTGACCACACCACACAATGAGACAACTGAAGGAGACCAGTATGATATTGACCACACCACACAATGAGACAATTGAAGGAGACCAGTATGATATTGATGACACAAGGCAATGAGACAATTGAAGGAGACCAGTATGATATTGACACACCACGCAATGAGACAACTGAAGGGGACCAGTATGATGTTGACACACCACGCAATGAGACAACTGAAGGAGACCAGTATGATGTTGACACACTACGCAATGAGACAACTGAAGGAGACCAGTATGATATTGACCACACCACACAATGAGACAACTGAAGGAGACCAGTATGATATTGACCACACCACACAATGAGACAATTGAAGGAAACAGTATGATACAGACACACCACCCAATGAGACAACTGAATGAGACCAGTATGATATTGACACACCACGCAATGAGACAACTGAAGGAGACCAGTATGATATTGACACACCACCCAATGAGACAATTGAAGGAGACAGTATGATATTGACACACCACCCAATGAGACAACTGAAGGAGACCAGTATGATATTGACACACCAGGCAATGAGACAACTGAAGGAGACCAGTATGATATTGACACACCACCCAATGAGACAATTGAAGGAGACAGTATGATATTGACACACCACACAATGAGACAACTGAAGGAGACCAGTATGATATTGACACACCACACAATGAGACAACTGAAGGAGACCAGTATGATATTGACCACACCACCCAATGAGACAATTGAAGGAGACAGTATGATATTGACACACCACCCAATGAGACAACTGAAGGAGACCAGTATGATATTGACCACATCACACAATGAGACAATTGAAGGAGACAGTAGGATATTGACACACCACACAATGAGACAACTGAAGGAGACCAGTGTGATATTGACCACACCGCACAATGAGACAACTGAAGGAGACCAGTATGATATTGACCACACCACACAATGAGACAACTGAAGGAGACCAGTATGATATTGACCACACCACACAATGAGACAATTGAAGGAGACAGTATGATATTGAACACACCACGTAATGAGACAATTGAAGGAGTCCAGTATGATATTGATGACACAAGGCAATGAGACAATTGAAGGAGACCAGTATGATATTGACACACCACGCAATGAGACAACTGAAGGAGACCAGTATGATGTTGACACACCACGCAATGAGACAACTGAAGGAGACCAGTATGATGTTGACACACCACGCAATGAGACAACTGAAGGAGACCAGTATGATATTGACCACACCACACAATGAGACAATTGAAGGAGACCAGTATGATATTGACCACACCACGCAATGAGACAACTGAAGGAGACCAGTATGATATTGACCACACCACACAATGAGACAATTGAAGGAGACCAGTATGATATTGACCACACCACACAATGAGACAACTGAAGGAGACCAGTATAATATTGACCACACCACACAATGAGACAATTGAAGGAGACCAGTATGATATTGATGACACAAGGCAATGAGACAAATGAAGGAGACCAGTATGATATTGACACACCATGCAATGAGACAACTGAAGGAGACCAGTATGATGTTGACACACCACGCAATGAGACAACTGAAGGAGACCAGTATGATATTGACTACACCACACAATGAGACAATCGAAGGAGACCAGTATGATATTGACACACCACGCAATGAGACAAATGAAGGAGACCAGTATGATATTGACTACACCACACAATGAGTCAATTAAAGGAGACCAGTGTGATATTGACCACACCGCACAATGAGACAACTGAAGGAGACCAGTATGATATTGAACACACCACGTAATGAGACATTGAAGGAGTTCAGTATGATACAGATCACACCACACAATGAGACAATTGAAGGAGTCCAGTATGATATTGAACACACCACACAATGAGACAATTGAAGGAGTCCAGTATGATACAGATCACACCACACAATGAGACAATTGAAGGAGACAGTATGATATTGACCACACCACACAATGAGACAACTGAAGGAGACCAGTATTTTGACACACCACGCAATGTGACAAATGAAGGAGACCAGTATGATATTGAACACACCACACAATGAGACAATTGAAGGAGTCCAGTATATTGACACACCACACAATGAGACAACTGAAGGAGACCAGTATGATATTGACACACCA